>WNWK01000005.1:447500-617500 GCA_009830355.1 Cherax destructor
CTGAACTCTTTCTGAATGAAATATTCAAAGGGTTTTAGGTCTACCAAAAATGTTATAGGATACCTCGGTGAGAATATCGGAAAAAAAAATGCTTAAAAACTTGATACAGATTTTTTGCTGAACTCTAGAGAACGGAGTTATTGCAGTTATGGCACTTCAGGGGGTCAAGATGTGTCAAGATTTCACCCGGTAAGACGAGATTATTGGGCACCTTCAGTCACCATACGAGTAAAGCTGCCAGAAATACACTTCATAATTTAATATACATGTATCACTGCTTATACAATCATTAAATGCAGGTTTCACTACCTTTACAATTATCCTTATTTTCGGTTACACTACTTCGGTAATTATCCTTATCTAATTGTAGCAAATCCTATTTTTGTTGTAAAATACTACGAATCCTTGTTACAATATCCGTTTAATCTCCTCTTGGCATTTTGTTTCCCCTTTTGATTTTCACACCAACTTGCTACATACAGATAATAACCTGAATGAATCCTGGAGAGCACTGTCTCTACTCTCCTATTTCCACCTTTCTTACCCTAATTGTTTGCTTCAGATAATGAAATTACAACGTGCCTCTTGATTCTTAGTATGCATTTTTTTAACCTGCTGCAGTATTTCTCCAAACCTGACCTGTGTTATTGTGTACATATTCTTGCCAGTTCATTAGCTCTCATTCTCCTTTTTTTTTAGCATTTTCAAACAAATTTACATTATATCCTGTGTCTTGTACAATACTATCAGTGACATTTACAGTTTTATAATGAATAAGGCTGATGATGAGTTCTGGGCTGATGATACCTAGTCTTCAACCCTTACAAATTTTTGAAGATGTCTGACAACTTTTGGTTTCTAACTACTATCAATGCTGATCAGGCAACATCCCTTTTCAGAACTGACTCGTCTGTGACTATCCAGTCAAGATCTCCGTCAGAGTCAGTGTTGATGGCTAGAGTATTCACTCTTTACAATGGACTGTATATGCGACGTTCACGTATAGGAATCAATCACCAACGTATCACCTTGAGTATACCTGGAAGGAGTTCCGGGGGTCAGCGCCACCCGCAGCCCGGAAGAATTCTCTGCCATGACAGAGTTCGTTATTCAGTGTTTAATAGTACAATACTAACTGTTATGCTTAAAAAAAAAAATTAGGAATCTGATAATATTACTTAGCTCGGGGGGGATTTCAGAAGTCCGTTTTTTGATACTTAAAACAAACATTAACTGTTTGATGAATAAGAAACAGGTGCAACAGTAAAAATACCTAAGTATTGCACCTGTGTCCTGTTTATCATAGTTACATAATGCGTGTTAAATAAACAGAAAAATATTAACCAAGGGCGTGAAAACGATATCATAGCAGTCGGGTAATGATAACAAGACAGTACACTCCGAATGTGAGAGTTTAGTGAGAGTAATATCATGTGTAGCAGGCGACACCAGCGACCCCTGCTACCCCTTCCAATCCCCTGTCAAGTTGTGTTGTCTGGTCACCCCCTTACATCCATACAGTTGACATGGTCGCTTTTCCTTTGTCCTGTCCACTCCCAGACACCCCTGCTGTTGTCCTGTCCACCCTTAGACACTACTTCCGTTGACCTTAACACACCCTTAGACACTACTTCCGTTGACCTTAACACACCCCAGCAGCTGTCCTGGTTATCCTCACATTCCCTACGTGGGCCTGGCCACCCCAACTCATCCCTCTCGTTATTCTGTTCCTAGCCCCAACTCATCCCTCTCGTTATCCTGGCCACCCCAACTCATCCCTCTCGTTATCCTGGCCACCCCAACACATCCCTCTCGTTATCCTGGCCACCCCAACACATCCCTCTCGTTATCCTGGCCACCCTCCCACACGCCTAGCGTTGACCTGGTCACCCACCCACCCCTGACCCTCCTCTCGCAGGGGGTAATGACAAAACAAACAAACGGCCAGTTGTAAACATTTGGACGACAGGAATTCTATCTAGATTAACAACAAGCTCGGAACGAGGGGGTAAAAAAAATCTGATGAGAATATTTACACTCGTAAATATAATTTTGTATTTTTTTCTTTTCCTCTCTGTATGGTAATTTATGAGTGGCTAGCATGCCAGAGGCCCTTTCTGGACATTTTATTGCCTCTCAATTTGAAGTTTTTTAGGCACGGGGGAAAAAAGGAATGATTTAGATTAGCGACCCAGTGTCTTGGAAAAAAATAGTGAAGTTGTGGATAATAAACACAGCTGTCTGGGGGAATATTTTTATGAAGAGCAATAATGGGATAATTGACACTCCTGGGAGGAGAGGCACTGTAGGTAGTGTGTGTGTCACCCCTGCTTTAACGACGGAGGATCGATCCTTTAACACTCCTCGTGTTGAATTACCCACACTGGTTTAAAATCTCATACAATTAAATATTTAAATTAATATTAAAAATACATAAAATTAATAAACAATAATAATAATAAAGTATCCAAATGTCTTGTTTAACGGGTGTTGGAGAGAGGACAGTTGATGTGGATGTTGGTGGGGAGAGGACAGTTGATGTGGATGGGGAGAGGACAGTTGATGTGGATGTTGGTGGGGAGAGGACAGTTGATGTGGATGTTGGTGGGGAGAGGACAGTTGATGTGTGGTGGAGAGAGGACAGTTGATGTGTGTGTTGGTGGAGAGAGAGGACAGTTGATGTGTGTGTTGGTGGAGAGAGAGGACAGTTGATGTGTGTGTTGGTGGAGAGAGAGGACAGTTGATGTGTGTGTTGGTGGAGAGAGAGGACAGTTGATGTGTGTTGGTGGAGAGAGAGGACAGTTGATGTGTGTGTTGGTGGAGGACGTTGATGAGTTGTGAGAAGGACAGTTGATGTGTGTGTTGGTGAGAGAGAGGACAGTTGATGTGTGTGTTGGTGGAGAGAGGACAGTTGATGTGTGTTGGTGGAGAGAGGACAGTTGATGTGTGTGTTGGTGGAGAGAGGACAGTTGATGTGTGTGTTGGTGGAGAGAGGACAGTTGATGTGTGTGTTGGTGGAGAGAGGACAGTTGATGTGGTGTTGGTGGGGAGAGGACAGTTGATGTGGATGTTGGTGGAGAGAGAGGACAGTTGATGTGTGTTGGTGGGGAGAGGACAGTTGATGTGTGTGGTTGTGGAGAGAGAGGACAGTTGATGTGTGTGTTGGTGGAGAGAGAGGACAGTTGATGTGTGTGTTGGTGGAGAGAGAGGACAGTTGATGTGTGTGTTGGTGGAGAGAGAGGACAGTTGATGTGTGTGTTGGTGGAGAGAGAGGACAGTTGATGTGTGTGTTGGTGGAGAGAGAGGACAGTTGATGTGTGTTGGTGGAGAGAGAGGACAGTTGATCTGTGTGTTGGTGGAGAGAGAGGACAGTTGATCTGTGTGTTGGTGGAGAGAGAGGACAGTTGATCTGTGTGTTGGTGGAGAGAAAGGACAGTTGATCTGTGTGTTGGTGGAGAAAGGACAGTTGATCTGTGTGTTGGTAGAGAAAGGACAGTTGATCTGTGTGTTGGTGGAAAGAGGACAGTTGATCTGTGTGTTGGTGGAGAGAGGACAGTTGATCTGTGTGTTGGTGCAAAGCACTAAATCAATGCATAAAATATTTTCCGGATACTTTTAAAACTAATTCGGCTTATTTGTCTAATATGGTTAATTATGCAGATAGGAAATGTTAGACTGTAAAATATAGATGGTGGTAGTGGTTAGTGACTTAAGTTGGGGAGGATGTTAGAGAGGGGGTTAAATTAGAAAAGGTATGGTGATGATAATAGGCAGTTGGGGGATGGTAGTAGTGGTAGTGACTTGTGGTGTGTGGTAGTGGGCGACTAAAAAGGTGCGGGTGGCAAGCGGCGGCGGGTGGCAAGCGGCGGCAAGCGGCGGCGGCGGCGGCGGCAGGCGGTGGCCGGAGTCTCATAATAACGAAACTGACAGGGAAATGACAGGTCCGTCTAGACGGGCCGCAAGGCCGACCAACTCCCACCCCACACCTGACGCCCCACTCCTCTTTCCCCTTTTCTGACTCTCCCTTTCTTTCTCGCTTTTCGGGGTGAAGAGGAATGCAGAGGCAAAGGGAAGAGGAAGCACCCATTCATTGCTCTCTTATTTATCTTACTTAATTTCTTTATTTTTTAAATTAATTTTTTGTTATACTTTTTTTCTCTCAAATTTATTCGGATTTTATCTATTGCATTATTTTTATTTTTCCACAATTTCTTATTCTCCTTTACTTTGAGTCAGTGTTCATACTAAGTTTCTTCATATCCCATAAATTCCTTTCCGTTTCGAGTTCCCCTTCCTATCCACTGTTCTTCAGCGTCGTTAGTCTGGTGTTCTCCAAGCCGACCTCTTCCCAGATCTAGACTCCATCTCCGCATCTCTTGAACCTAACCTTCGTACGTTTGCTCTCGTCTCTTGTTCCCTGTTTCTTCCTTTTCCAAGTCGCACAAACAAGAGGCTAAGAAGTGCTGGATACGACGAAGGAAATGGGACCGGATAATGTATCACCCTGGGTATTATGACAGCAACCAAAACCCAGAGGCAACCAATAACTATGATTTACAAGCTACTAGAGACGGGGCAACTAGCGGACAGCTGGAAAACACGGCGATACGAATGGACCACTAAATTACAGGCAAGTATCACCAGCATGCGTACTAGCCAGAGTGATGGAAAGAATAAAAAAGAGAGTATGGTTGAACTTTGTTACGTATGATCTTTGTTACGGAACGCTAGCTTGGATTTACAAATTGTGAAGCCTGCCTAACAAATCAGCTAGTGCGGCCAGGGTAGAAGCCTGGTTGATCAGGCCCTGATCCACCGGGAGGCCTGGTCAGGGACTGGGTCGCGGGGGCGTTGACCCCCGAAAAACCTTCCAGGTAGACTCCACGTAGGGACTTTCGGATATCGAAACACGATGGAGATGGGTAGAAGGATTATTAAGGGGAATCAGATTCTTCATATTAATGGTTATAGATGACGTTAAACAAATAAGTTAAGTACAATTGGTAATTTATGATATTGAGAATATATATAATTTTTTATTAACACATCGGCCGATTCCCACCAAGGCAGGGTGGCCCGAAAAAGATAAACTTTCATCATCATTCACTCCATCACTGTCTTGCTAGAGGCATGCTTACACTACAGTTATAAAACTGCAATATATATATATATATATATATATAATATATATATTAGACGAAAAAAGGAGTAGAAACAGGCGAATAGCAGAGGAGCCAAAGGAAAGAGAGGAAGGGGAGAGAGGAGAGAAGAGGTGAGAGAGAGAGGAGGAGAGGTTAGAATACAGAGGGAGAGGATAAAGGAACAGAGGAGTAGGAAACGAGAGAGAAGCTAAAGGTGGAGAGAAAAGCTGTCATCCACACGAAGTCAAGTAAGAAGGTGCTATCATGTGGGTGATGAGGGTCCCACGTCAGTTCTACGAGGTCAGTCATTGGAGGCGACACAAGGTAAACATTAACCTGTCCTCCCTCTCTCTCATTACCTCCCCAGTCTCACGCTTAACCCATAGTCTGAGCCACCCTGGCAGTATTTCCAGATTCGTTAGCCGTAAAGGATTCCCGAAATCAGAGGTAGGTGTGAGAGAGAGAGAGAGAGAGAGAGAGAGAGAGAGAGAGAGAGAGAGAGAGGAGAGAGAGAGAGAGACGACATAGAACTTTCGACAACAATGTATTCATGTTAAGGGATTTGATGTAGGTATTATTTGCACAGCCTTTCTTGTGAGAGAAGAATCGAAAGCAGCAGAAGCATCATCACAAGCAACAGCAGCAACTCTGGTAGTAACCAGGAGTGGAACCACTGGTACACAGAGCTCTGCGAGTGAAAGTGGAGTAACGCGAGTAGTTTACGATATAAAGAGTACTAAGTTTGTATAGTTACCTGTAACTCACATCTTCCAACCAGTTCCATCTCTCCTGTAAATTCCATGCATTTTTTTTTCCAAGATGGTACAACATATTTTTCCCCCCGTTTTCATGCCGGCAGAAGCCGGAGGGAAAGATCACGTCTTTTTCGGTGTGACTTTGTAAATGGTCCAAGTCGGACCGAAACGTCGTCATAAGTTCCTCTCTCCTGTGTGCGAGTTATTTGTGTATTGTTCCAGTCATGGTATTGTGCCTTTTTTTGTTACTTCTGCTAGGTCTTTCCCATGTACTAGAAGTTACAGCAGACCAGGACTCTCAGCAGGACTCTCAGCAACTGTGCGAGAAATACAAACAACTGATATAAATCCACTAAATGTCCTCAAGAGATTAAAAGAATTTCCACCGTCACAAATATTTAAGAACCTTTGTGAGAGAGGGAAGGGAGGTGAGTTACGGACCCCCAGCATTATGTATAACCTCCACCAACTCACCGCTGAGAAAACCCAAGTTATATATTGCATAATTTATTAGCAGCAAATCTTAAGGCTGCGAAATACCAGGGATAAGCCATAAATATATTTCACCCATAAAAGTATTTTTTTTTTCTTGGAAAGATTCGTCGAGTTTTCTCTGAGCATCGGAGCCAGGTACCTCATCCTTGTCTGTGGAATATTACAATTTGCATTCGCTCTTCCCACACCTTTGATTTATACCCCAGGCAGGACCATAAAAATGATGGGTGGCGGCAACAGTGAAAGATGGGGCACAATTTAGTGGAGCGGGGAGCGTCGCCCCCACCCCCGCCTTCCCTCCTGCGAGACTCCACATTCCACATTTTCTCCTGTTTTACGTCCTCTTCCGGTGATTCATTTGCCTTTCTTGTCATCGCTCTGCGTCCTTGCTTGGTTACCCGTCTTGCTCCTCCTTCCTGCTACTTCCTTAATGTTACCTTCTTCCGTCCTCCGTTCTTCATCAAACTCCAATTCCTATTCCTTCTTTGTCCTTTTACTACAGGAACTCACTTTCGTTATTACATTATATTAGAATTATATTCATACACACTATTTTTTTTATTATTAAGACCTCACGGAGTGCATTTACATTACTTGAACGTCTACTTTATTTTCTTCGTTGAAGTTTCCTTGGAGTAAAACTAAATGACATTGCCAGGACGGATTTTTTGCTGCACGGGGACTCGTCATCTGACCGGTAAAAACGTCAGAAGATAATAGAGACGAGACCGGGAACAGTACCCTTATTGTAGCAAAAAAACATAACACAACATGCATTAACAACAGTCAAAACTTGTATTGACCTCACAATTTGAAGAAGGTAGTGTCCTGAAAATGCATCAAAGCTTATTTTTTTCTGAGCTACTAGTTTCTTTCCGCTACTCAAAAATCACACAGAAGTATATCAAGGGGGAAGGGGGGGGAGGGTTATAGTCCGAATGCTCTAGCACACCAATTATATTAGACCATATTTGTTAAAAGTTCAGTTCTACTTTCAACCTGCCCTTGTACGTGCTTTGTGCATTACACACAGATGGTGTTAGACATTGCTGGCCTCTACTTTAGCTGTTTGCTAAATTATGTCTCAGCCCGTGTTTGTTAGAATAGGCTAGAATAGTGTAAGGCGGCGGCGGCGGCGGCGGCGGCAGCAGCAGCAGCAGCAGCAGCTCATTCAGTGTTGCCATTCATGCAAAATCGTTATAGATATATAAAATACATAGTAAATAATTATATTACCTGGAGTTATTTAAGCAAAGTGCTCTTGTCATTGTCCCAGGCTGGCCAGAAATGACATGGTCACTTACATTCAACAACAATCCTATTAAACACTAAGTAATATACAGACGTACGTTACAGTTAACATCCGTTGACTTGCATTCATATTGCTGGAAAAAAAGTTATCTAGTCAGAATTATATGGATTATTAAATTTTCTACTTTATAATTCATTCGCCGTCCATGTGGGATTTGCCCGTCCATTGCTCAGCATTCATTGCATTTATATCATAAGAATCTTAATTGTAATTACCAAAAACAGCCCATAATTTACTCTTCATGGTCCATTGCGAAACATTTTTGCATATTGCAGTAATAAAAAGATAGCTTCATCCAAACTAATGTAATCAGATGGCTCATATTAGAAAAAAATATTTTAGTTTCTGCGTCTCTTTTATAAGTTTACGAATAAAAGGAGTCATTGGTCCCCTTTTTCTCTTTAAGATGGAACTTGATTGGTTCCTCCAGGCAGTTCCTGATTACCATGGCTGTGCCGCTATGTTTCCCTGCTCGCTGCTAGCACTGATTGCTTGATTGGTCAGGTCAACAACCAGGAAGCATATCCCGGGATCGTGCCAAGGCAGACAGTGACCCCTGAAGCTATCAAGATGTTGGTTGTTATCTGCTGATGGTTTCAGGAGTTTTCACCACCACTCACGATAATGAAACCGCCAGAGACGATTTTTCTTAAAGGCTGACTATTTCAGCACTTGTTGTACAATTGTCTCATTTATCAACTTGCGTCGGTTTTCTAAACTATGTATTCAAAAGACGACTGATTACTGTCACTGCTGTGTCTTCATCCTCCTCTTGTATTTTGTTAACATCTTAGGCAGGAAATACGTGTACCCAGGTTTTTTTAGGCAATAAGCGTGGCAAGAATTGGAAGGTGGGGGTAATAAGGGTAAGAGAGAGCAGCGAAAGGGATTGCTGAAATACAGGAGAGATACACAAATATCCCTCAAATAGAAGACAGAAACTTATCACGACGTTTCGGTCAGACTTAGACTATTTACAAGTCACAAAATTCCTAAATCTGCTTTTAACAGATAAGTGAACTGTACATATAAATCCAGATGTACTCGTGTTAACCCTTTTGGGGCCTAGTTCCTTGGTCTTTTGTGTATCCATAAGCTATTGCGCTACCCTCCACAAGATGGATATGGGGTGCACAATTAACTAGCCACTTCGGTGGCAAATATGTATATATATATATATATATATATATATATATATATATATATATATATATATATATATATATATATATATATAAAATCTTACAAGTCACAGAGATAGATAAGGTCAAGTAGCCTAATCATGTTGGGTTTGTTTAAAATTAATTATTTGTATAGTGAAGAGTGAAATGTATAAGAATAACTCAGATTTGACCAAATTAAAACCACCCACGCCCAACCTATCTGGTTACACCCGCTAACTATCTTCTAGAACCCCACTCTCCAGTTACCATTTATTTCCAGTACTGCCTTTTCCGTTCTCTCCTCCCCTCTCTTATCTCCTCTTCCTTTTACTTATCCTCTTCTTGTTCCTACTCACATAAAGCAAATTTTTGCTCACTCCCTTTTCCCTTTTTTTTCCAACACATCTCTTGTCCCTCCATTCACTCCACCCTGCCCCTTGCACACCCTTTCTCCCCTTCCACCTCCTGATGAGAGAGAGCGACCCTGGAGGATGGGGGTCGAGCTCCCCTAACCAAGACCATTACCAGAACTGACACACTCACACAGCACAATCAATAAAGTGCTGAGTAAAGATTGCCTTAATTATGATCCCAGTCTCTTGCCAAGGACCCTCGGCTGCCCCTTCTGAACGCCCTCCTCCTTCCCTTACCCTCTCACCCTTCCTTCACCCCCCTCCTCACACTCCGAAACCCCTCAACCCTCATGCCTTCGTCACCCATCCCCCTCCGCCCCTCATCCTTCACAATCCTTCACTTTCCACCATTCTCAATCCTCCCTCACTACCCTCAACCCTCATCTTCACAACCCCCCCCCTCTCTCACTTTCCATCATCCACATCTCCCCCTCACCTACTTTCTCAATAGCTCTTCACCTATTGGGAGGTTTGTGGAGAGTCCTGGGAGAGAGAGGGGGAAAAGAGAGGAAGGGGAGAATGAGAGCGAAAGAGCGAGAGAGCGAGAGAGGAGAGAGAGAGAGAGAGAGAGAGAGAGAGAGAGAGAGAGAGAGAAATTAACGACAGTCTTACAGGGAGTTTTTGATGGAAGAGCCTAAGGAGGGCCTTTGAGAGGGCCTTTTGTGAATGTCTTTGATGATAAAGCCTAAAGGGAACTTAGATGTCAGACTAAGGAAATCATGAATGAGAGAGCCTCCAGGAGCCTTAAATAAGAAAGCCCAAGGAAACCTTAAATGAGATTGAAGAAGCCCAGAGTGAGTCTGGAGACAGCTGAAAAAAAGGAGAACCATGAATTTAAAAAAAGGCCTATTCAGTTCTCCACCTCACTTCAAGAGACTTCATGGATCAACCATATTTGGGTTGTGGGTAATTTCAAGACTCTCCCTAGATGAATCACACCAGAGTTGGTATAATTTAAAAAATCAAGACTCATTGAGAGTCCCCATCGTCTTCATTTAGTTGAAACTTGTGAGACCTGGACCAAACCTCAACTAAAGCGACAGTTCTCTGCTAACCTGATACTCTCAAAGACAGCCCTTCTCCATGAATTTAATAATCTAAACAGCCGGTTCTTTTACTTTAGAGAAAGGCTCCGTCACACTAAATCCTCCCTCGCATCAACCAAAGGCTCCCCTCATACATCAACCAAAGGCTCCCCTCATACATCAACCAAAGGCTCCCCTCATACATCAACCAAAGGCTCCCCTCATACATCAACCAAAGGCTCCCTCATACATCAACCAAAGGCTCCCCTCATACATCAACCAAAGGCTCCCCTCATACATCAACCAAAGGCTCCCCTCATACATCAACCAAAGGCTCCCCTCATACATCAACCAAAGGCTCCCCTCATACATCAACCAAAGGCTCCCCTCATACATCAACCAAAGGCTCCCCTCATACATCAACCAAAGGCTCCCTTCATACATCAACCAAAGGTTCCCCTCATACATCAACCAAAGGCTCCCCTCATACATCAACCAAAGGCTCCCCTCATACATCAACCAAAGGCTCCCCTCATACATCAACCAAAGGCTCCCCTCATACATCAACCAAAGGCTCCTCTCATACATCAACCAAAGGCTCCCCCTCATGCATCAACCAAAGGCTCCCCTCATGCATCAACCAAAAGCTCCCCTCATGCATCAACCAAAAGCTCCCCTCATACAACCAAAGGCTTTCCTCATACATCAACCAAAGGCTCACCTCATACATCAACCAAAAGCTCCCCTCATACATCAACCAAAGGCTCCCCTCACGTCAGACAAGTCTCAGAACATAGACAAATAATTCAATCTGAACAACAACCCGGATAAAAATTCAGTTATGGCAAGTAAAAAAAAAATAAAGGCAAAGGTTTAGTTTCATCAGCCCAGAACACAGAGGTTCACTCACACAAAGGTAGAGCAACACATACAAAGGTACACTTCTCAAAATAATAAAAAAAGGACAAGTTTCAGTCCCCCGCCCAAAAAAAACCAACAAAGACAATAGCTCTGCCCTCAAAGGAATGACAAGAAAGATTGCGAAATCAATTAAGGATGGACGGATCCAATAAGTCGATTCCGGTTGACAAACAACAAGCACGTTTATTTTTTTCTCTCGCGGCGCAGATTGTGGATGTTGAGACTCATGGATCTGGTTTACCGAGGGAACTCCAGATTTTCCCCATAGCTGTATGGTGAATCGGGAGTTTGGTTTAAGAAAGACATGCGATCCTAATCCCGAAGAGCGAAACGTTTTCTAGCAAGTCCTGTTGTTTACTCACGTTTCTTTTTTAAAACTACTCTGTCGGCATCGATTACCAAAGTTTGAATCAAGATTTTACCATAGTAATCTGATGAATTTGAGTTTTCCTATGGTTAGTCCGGATTTTCCTATAGATGTGGAAGAAAGCACACATGTATAATTATGACATTCATTAAAGGAAACGCTTTGCAATTAGTGGTTTCTTCAGTCGCAATATAGACAAGTTCGAAGAGAAGCGTGTGGTGCTAGGCAGCTACAAGACGAGATATGTTTCTCGCATCACGGTGTGAGAAGATTGGCGTCTCCTGATGGCTGGTTCCAGGTTGAGTAACAATTTAATCGCCAAATGCTTAGAGATGCTGAAGCTGCCTGACTTCTGTGGGATGGTGTGTGTGAGATTTCTATGAAGTAGGTTTCCAAGCACTGCCGTCGACGTAGCTTATAGTTGGGAATGACCAACTCAGCTTCAGCAAATCGGATGAGATGTCCCTTGTGTCTGTGATGTATGCAGGTGCTGCTTAGATCGTCACTGCCGCAAGCGCATTTGTGTTCTTAATCCTCTGTTTGAGAGACCTTGCTCTTTCACCAACGTACTTCATATGACATCTCCCCACAGGGTATGACATACTAGTGCACTAGTGGTTGGGTCTGTTCTCTGTTATTTGGATACTAAATCATTGGTAGTGGGAGAGTTTGGGGCTATCCTGAGTTGGTTGTTGGTAATATAGCTGATACCTTGGACGCCACGCAGCTGACTAGTAGCTCAACATACCTGGTAATCCATTCTGCTGTAGAGTTGATGTTTCTGCCAAGGATGTGTGTTGCTAGTTTCCTGCAGAGATTGTAGGATTGCCTGCCCTCGGTGGAGAGACTTTTAAAATACCGACATGATGAAAAAAAACGAAAAAAAAAAAACGCACTAAAATGTCGTTTTTGGACGATTTTCTCCCACACGAGGTCCGCTGCGTGGTCTAATCGTCGTCAATAAAGAAAAACATTATACTACAGTTGTCTTTTTTTTCATTTCTATCCCTCAATACCTTGAAGATAAATGCGCATATCTCACACAAGCTTTCAGCCTTCAGCATTTCCCCTCCACTTTATCTCCGATTGCAATTGTATTAAATTGTATTTCATGAATCGCTAAACTTGTGTGCGTCATTTTTTCCCCAAAAGGAAGTGTCAGAGGCTCGATCTCCCGTCTGCTAACCGCTGTCTCTGATCAGTCAGTCAGTCAGGCCCTAGAGACGAGCAGTAAGTGTACAGTGTCAGACACGACGTGGGTGTTAGTCCCCCCTCCTCCAACAGAAGCAGTCACTAAGATGAATCTATCAAAACATTGGTTACAATAATCCATATAAATATCAGTAGTAATTTATTGTTTAGAAATACAAATTATATTTGAAATCAAAATGCATTTAATTGTAAACTCAAGGCTCCTATTTAGTTATCGTCGTTAAATGAGACTAGAAAAGAGGATTTGTTTACACAAGGTTACACGCCACGATGTTCTTATCAGTGACTGTATCAAGACTCAGAGGAGCTTGTGTTATCCACAGGAATAACTGTACCAAGCCTCCGAGGATCTTGTCTTATACACACGCGTCTTGACCTGACCTCAAAGGGAAGGAGACAGTAAAAGTCTCTTAATCTGGGATGTCCTTGGCTGTCTCCTAACTTTGCATTGGGTCGGGCCGCCGCCTCCCCGTTATTGAGCCGAGTGACCCAACTCCCCACTTTTTTTTTGGGGGGGACAATTCTTCCCTCTTCATTGTCTCTGTCACCACCTCACCCTTCCTTCAATCCGTTCTTCATGCCTCCCTTTCTTTCATCTTCCTCTCCATCCCTTTCCCCTTTCGTCCTCTCCCCCCCTCCCTCTGCCTCCCCAACATTTCAACAAAGATATCCTCCATCCACCTCCTTCCCGTAAAACCATCCATTCGCTGTAATTTGTCTGAAAGTTTTAAGGGCGTTCACAGACTCCCTTTCACAGTGCCATTCGCTGCATTTTCCACCTCCGGCCATTTGCTGTGCGAGGGAGGTTTTGTCAGGGAGAAGTCACCAGCCCCCCCCCTGTATGTCTCCAGGCGATGGAGGGGGACTAGAGGTAGAGAAAAGAATGAGGGTGGAAGATGATGGAAGAAAGGAGATTGAGGAAGAGAACGTGGGAGCACATGGGAAAAGGCAGATGGCAGGAGATTTTTATGGGCTATATCGAGGCTAGACGCAGTCTAATTACCTCTAGTTCTCTCTGTATTAAGATTATACGGGGTAGGTGGAGGGAGAGAGAGAGAGAGAGAGAGAGAGAGGAGAGAGAGAGAGAGAGAGAGAAAAAAATTACTAACCAACAGATGCCAAGAGACAGTCGTTACAGACAGTTGGAAGCAAAACACTTCAGAACACTTTTAGAGAATGAAGCAGAGGGGAGTATTATAAAAAGGCTTACTCAAATAACACAGTTATCCTGAAGAAATACAGCGGTAATTTACAGACATTAAAATATAGTAGAAGACATTAATTTAAGATTTCGGAAAACGAGAGAAGATATAATGTAATAATGTAATCACTTTCAGGATGGCTGCCTTCAACTTCCAGGATGGCTGCCTTCAACTTCCAGGATGGCTGCCTTCAACTTCCAAGAACTACTACTACAAATGCTGGGAAGTTTTCTTCTAACTTCCATTAAATTTTCCTTGTTACCCTGAGGTTTTTCTTTCAACTTCCAGGAAGCATTCCCACAACTTCCAGGAAGCATTCCCACAACTTCCAGGAAGCATTCCCACAACTTCCAGGAAGCATTCCCACAACTTCCAGGAAGCATTCCCACAACTTCCAGGAAGCATTCCACAACTTCCAGGAAGCATTCCCACAACTTCCAGGAAGCATTCCCACAACTTCCAGGAAGCATTCCCACAACTTCCAGGAAGCATTCCCACAACTTCCATTACCAGGCATTCCCACAACTTCCAGGAAGCATTCCCACAACTTCCAGGAAGCATTCCCACAACTTCCAGGAAGCATTCCCACAACTTCCAGGAAGCATTCCCACAACTTCCAGGAAGCATTCCCACAACTTCCAGGAAGCATTCCCACAACTTCCAGGAAGCATTCCCACAACTTCCAGGAAGCATTCCACAACTTCCAGGAAGCATTCCACAACTTCAGGAAGCATTCCCACAACTTCCAGGAAGCATTCCCACAACTTCCAGGAAGCATTCCCACAACTTCCAGGAAGCATTCCCACAACTTCCAGGAAGCATTCCCACAACTTCCAGGAAGCATTCCCACAACTTCCAGGAAGCATTCCCACAACTTCCAGGAAGCATTCCCACAACTTCCAGGAAGCATTCCCACAACTTCCAGGAAGCATTCCCACAACTTCCAGGAAGCATTCCCACAACTTCCAGGAAGCATTCCCACAACTTCCAGGAAGCATTCCCACAACTTCCAGGAAGCATTCCCACAACTTCCAGGAAGCATTCCCACAACTTCCAGGAAGCATTCCCACAACTTCCAGGAAGCATTCCCACAACTTCCAGGAAGCATTCCCACAACTTCCAGGAAGCATTCACAACTCCAGGGCATCAACTTCCAGGAAGCATTCCCACAACTTCCAGGAAGCATGTCTACAACTTCCAGGAAGCATGTCTACAACTTCCAGGAAGCATGTCTACAACTTCCAGGAAGCATGTCTACAACTTCCAGGAAGCATGTCTACAACTTCCAGGAAGCATCTACAACTTCAGACATCTAAACTTCGAGCATTCCTTCCAGGAGCTTCCAGTTCCATCATGTTATACGACCTCACAACGGCACTTACAGAACGCTAGTTAATTTCGCTGCTCTTAAAAAAAAACACGTTAAAACCTCGTGCTTTGTTCTCTTCCCCTTGCATTTTTGTGCCCCTGGGGGTTGCCTAGTGCATCCATGAAGAGGAAGACAAAAAAAAAAAAGCAGTTCCGGTAGCGTCGTTGAAGGTTCTCCTTGTTTAGTCATTATTTCCCAAATATTCCAGTAAAAATTGGTAACTCTCTGGTACCCTGGGGAGGATGTCTACCTATCCAGTGTTGTCACTGTGATATAAATGCTTTAAAAAGCCGACAAGTTGAAGAATGAGACACTTGGGCAACATTTGGAAATCTTTACTGAGGAAACGTATTGCCAACCCGTGGGGTCTTCAGTCCAGTAGAGAAGAACGGTGTTGTCGCTAACCATGTGGGGAGAGAAACTCGTGTAGGAGAGGAGACCTTTGCTGGGTAGTGGTATGTGTCAGTGTCCAGATCTGAACAATTCACATTACCGAGCAAGGTGCTTTTTATTTTTTTACATGGGTAGAGGAGGTCTAAAGCCAGGCTGAGAAGGAAGAAGGAAGAAGCTGTCAATACCAGTGATCGCCCTTACTCACTATCTCTCACTCTCTCTCTCTCTCTCACCTCCCCTTTCATCCACTACAAGTCTACTCCAATTTTTGTTCCTCATGCCCACTTTTCTCCCCTCTAAGGCTAATTGTATTCAGAGTGAAGAGCCTGTAAGCCGGGAAGGGTTGGCCGAGTCTTCACGTCAACAACTGAAGAATTCCACGAAGCTGTGATCACCTGAAGGAGATGCAGGTCAGAAATGCTCCATGATTAATAATTTATAACCTCACTGCTTGATGCTGATCCAGAACCGTCCGAAACATCGTCCATTGTTTATTTACATCCCTGCATTATTTGTAAAATGTCTCAGCTACGGTATTGTTAATTACATTCGACAGTTCGCGGCGAAATCTTACACAGAAAAATTAAAAATGGAATAAAAATGGAATAAAAGACGAACAGTTAAGTGGAATCCCGAAACAATAACTAACTTGTGGCTCTACCTAAGAGGAAATGTGGGAATTTGTTTGTGAAGAACGGAAGGAATTGATGAAGGAAGAAAGAGTAAGTGGAGGAAGATTGTGAGGGGGATGGAGAGGCGGAGATGAGATGAGAGAGAGAGAGAGAGAGAGAGAGAGAGAGAGAGAGAGAGAGGACGGGGTAGAGGGAGGGGGGAAATAAAGAAGGGTACTCGCTGGACAAAACAATGGGTCACTCGCCCACTCGAGACTCTCATCTTACTTCTCCCTTCCCTTTCCTTTTCAGCTTATTTCATTTGAAGTTTTGCTCCTCTTCTGTTCTCCTTAGGGACTATGTTCCGTGGGTCTCGTGTTACACCCACCCAAAAAAAAAAAATTATATATGCCATGTGACATCATAATATGCAGAACAACCACTGTGAAAAAATAATTGAAATTCCAAGCGCTTTCGTAACTTCTCACATTATCAAGGACCTTGATAATGTGAGAATGTGCTCGCAAACACACGCGCGCGCACGCACACACACACACCACTGACAAATATTTAATAAGCCAATAATCAAGAGAACCAGGAAATTCCTAGAAAATATCGAAAGTAATTCAAAGTTTCAAGAAAGGAGACAAACGGAAGGCACTAAATTAGAGAGCAGAGTCCCTGACAAGCATACCATGCAAGGTGATGGAGAGAATAAGAAGAAACTCGCGAACTACCTTGAAGACAAGGCTGTCATTACAGACTGACATCGATTCATAGTGCAGAAAATCGTATTTAGCGAACACCAGAATCATTGAACTGACGGAAGTTAGACACACTGGGCAGACTATACATTCCACTGCTGATGTAGATATTTGATGGCTATACTATTAATGCAATAACTTAAAATAGAGTGGGTGAGTAGCGTTGCGGTATTACGATGGATAATGTAGCAAATGTTTACAGGTGAGAAGTATTTGTGTAGTGATATGTAACAAGTGGGGGCCCGTCAAAGTTCCTTTCTTTGCTATACATAAATAAATTGTTAGGAGGAATAAAATAATAAATTCTAAAGTATGCAGAAATAACGAGGTTTAAGGATACAAGAAGCTTCAAGAAGAGATGGAGAGGCTACAGAAAGGATTAAAAAAAAGACGGTAGCTACAATTCCTCCCCAGATATTGTAAATGAGAACAGAAGGAATGTAAACAATACCCGTGAGGAGACGATGTAATACGAAAGATGTGAGAGGAACATCACAAAACGTAAGCTGGAGCTGGAGCTCAACGCCGGTATTATCAAGTTGGTAGGTAATTACGACTTGCTAAATTATAACTTGGCAATTTCGCGCTCACACACAGAAACACAGACACACACAAACAGACGCACACAAACAGACACACACAAACAGACACACAGACACACACACACACGCACACACACACAGACCCACACACACACACACACACACACACACACACACACACAGTGGTAAAGCTCTTGCTTCACGCACGGAGGGGCCGGGTTCAATTCCCGGTGGGGCAGAAACATTTCGAAGTGTTTCCTTACACACACATACACACACATACATACAACAGGCCTAGTGTCTAATTGACATGTGCCTAGGACAAAATGGTAACTAACTAACACACATACAGACCCACAGACACACACACAGACAGACAGACACAGACACCACACACACACACACACACACACACACACACACACACACGCAGGCACACACAGGCACACAAGTGCAAAGGTGCGCAACAAGACTAGTCCCGGAACTAAGGGGAATGTCCAATGAGAATAGGTTAAAGGAACTGAACCTGATGACGCTGGAGAGAGGGAAATGGTAGAGGCTGGATCCATGCACAACTTTAAAAGGAACGATAAGGGGTATAATAACCCTCTGGCGACCAGGTCCTCGAGATAAGAAAAGCCAATTGTTATACTAATGGGGAAGCGCTAAGCCCGAAAGGGCCATACATCACCTGAAGAATGGGAGGTAACAGCTATGAGCCAAGGAGAGGGAGGTAGAGCTCTACATCTCCTCGTATCAAGAGCTAATCACCGTTCTGTCCCCCCTCCAGACTTGAAGGAAGAGAACGAGTCCACCCTGAGAGATATTAGGATTCCTGACAGGTAAGTCACGTTTCACACCGTCAGGATAACTGTCTCTACTCTACCAACTCAATGCTTCGCTAACTACCGCCGTAGGTAATTAGCTTCTATTGTGAGGTCGACAACTGCTGGGGAATACACGTGTGTGTGTGTGTGTGTCGATCATTATATTCATGGGGAGCAATCAGACCTGATCCGAGGAAGGAAGTGTTGATAATTACTGTGAAGTCTACATAAAATATTAGTTCATTGTCATTTCGACAACAGAGTGGCTGCATGTAGGGAAAAGGAACTTGTGTACTGATCAAGACCTTTATTAGGGAGACGTTTCGCTACGAGTGGCTTCTTCAGTCCTTTCCATCAGTCCACAGGACTGATGGAATCACCCATGGTGAAAAGTTTCCTTAATAAATGTCTTGATCAGTTCGTACGTGTCCTTCACCTACAACTCGTGGGTATCAACACACCAGTTCCACAATAGCTGCACGTTTCGATTTGCTTATCCGAAAAGTAGCAATCCCGGAGTTGTTACACCTGGGATCCGCACTCGAAGTAGAGCGCTGCAAGATCCTAAAGCCTTCCTTCTAACACAGGTGGACCTCGATGTCCACTCCAAATTTCCCATATAATCCTCAGTGGCAGTCTAACTTACTCATAGAAGAAATTTAAATGAATAAAATTGTCCGTATATTATAATTAGTGCTAGTTATCCATGACTCACAGGGTTATACATAAAATATAACGTAATTCATACACTCAAGTTACCTTACACTCAGTTATACGCAGATACGCAGGTTACGTCACGTAACTTGTGTATCTCAACGTCGGTCTTAACATGTTCCAAAATGCTGGCTAAAGAAACTTCCAAGCCAAATTTTTAGCTTCACTTCATGGCCTGTCTTTTCGCCCACCCACTACTTTTACATCCCTCCACTCACGTGTACGAGGGAAGATGCGACATGCCCTTTAAGTTCTTGTTTTCATTTCACTTATGTATCTGCTGAAGAGGATCCCAGAAGGGGATCGAAATGTACAGACCAATTAATCTTCTGAGTTTCTGTCTCCACGTGAGTTATTGTTGAGCTCTGACAAGTGTTCATTATACTTTTGTTTACCAATCTTGCTACTTTTATGCATGATATGGGGAATGCCACTGTGGCTCGTTATTACAAGGAGCACTACTATAGATATTAACGGCTGCCTCTATCGGCTCGATATCTGCTTCGTCAGCTAGGAAAATGTTCTGCTGCGAGTTGTTGGAGAACTGTCCTGTTTTCTCGTGATTTCTAGAGATCAATTACCTCCAAGATGTGTCTTGTTGAAACAGCCGCTTGGCATTTCCTATCTAGCCATTCAATATATATATATATATATATATATATATATATATATATATATATATATATATATATATATATTTATTTATTAACTCTTCTATATATTGTACTTTAACCCCCGAGTTAGGCTCCAGACATTCGTAATTTAGGAAAGAAATGAATTAAGAGTGAGCGACGGTATACACAGTTTCATAGCAAGGAAATATTATAGATATGGACTGAGCTACAATTGGAAGAATTCCAATCCCAAGTTTTACTGAAGAGTTGGGTTACCGTTTCAAGATTAGAGGACAGAGGGTCGAGTCACCACCACTCCTTAGGCTGAATGTCTCACATGGGTATTGTAGGACATATACTAAAGAAAATGAAGGGAAGCTTGTAATATTTCTAGCTGTTTTTCACTATAGCTTTGGCAACCAGTCTTTAACTGTGTTCTACATATGTTGTACATTTAGCTTCCCACACTAACTTCCACGATAATTTTCACTCCTTGCTTCTACGCTAGCTTAGTTCCGGCACACTCAATAAAAGTTTAGCTGAGAATCCATTAACCAAATGCAATCTAGGTTCGTGGCTAGATACACATCTATTTCTGTTACATAGTTTTCGTTAGATTATTATTGTTATTATTCATAGTAGCTTAGGCCATAATAAGTATACATACAAGAGATTTATCACTGCAAGATTATCCGGTTTCCCTTAATATCATGAAAATGAAATCTTGCAATTTTGAAAGCATTTCATTAAAGGAACTTGCGATTTGGGTTCAAAATGAACCCATATATTTACAAATTTAGTAAATTCCCAGCTAGTGTTTCTCCACATGATGCCGCTGTTAAACCGAGAAATTCTTTGGCAATTTACACTCAGTCCACCTTGGTAGGGACGCTGTTGTCTAATCAGACGACACCACATCACCGACACACGAACTTACTACCAATATGTGGTCGGCATCATTACATACGACTTAATGGTTGTAATAATATTGGTAGAATTACCGACAATATGTTAAGTAAAAGGACACAAATGCAACTAATGTGACATTTTATTGTGGCAACGTTTCGCTCTCCAGGAGCTTTCTCAAGCCTTGAGAAAGCTCCTGGAAGCGAAATTGCACATAAAATGTCACTGTCATTGTGTCCTACTGACTTATGGTTGAACAACTGACCCACTAGAAGTACATGCTCCAGTCTGCCCTACAGCTGTCAGTCGATGAATAAGACATGTGCATGTGATCAAGACCATGACGCTGGATGCCCTTGAAGACCATGACGCTGGATGCCCTTGAAGACCATGAAGCTGGATGCCCTTGAAGACCATGAAGCTGGATGCCCTTGAAGACCATGAAGCTGGATGCCCTTCAAGGCCATGAAGCTGGATGCCCTTCAAGGCCATGAAGCTGGATGCCCTTCAAGGCCATGAAGCTGGATGCCCTTCAAGGCCATGACGCTGGATGCCCTTGGAGACCATGAAGCTGGATGCTCTTCAAAACCATGAAGCTGGATGCCCTTCAAGACCATGAAGCTGGATGCCCTTCAAGGCTGAGACAATAACTGACCTTTAAACTACTACTTCAGTGCTGATGGTCTCATCACATTATCTCCACTGCTTCTGTCTCCAATTTTAATCACCTCTATATTCAACTGAAGAAGCCTACTGCATGTGTGAAATCTTTCTGAAATATAGATACCGAAGTGTAGCACCTGTGTCTTATTCACCAACTCATCTGTATTATTTACCATTATTATATGGGGGAGCCACGGTCTCAACAGAGTGACTGTAAGCACCTTCCTTGAAGGGAGAGAGTGGGGGAGCCACGGTTTCAACAGAATGACTGTAAGCACCTTCCTTGAAGGGAGAGAGAGTGGGGGAGCCATGGTTTCAACAGAATGACTGTAAGCACCTTCCTTGAAGGGAGAGAGTGGGGGAGCCATGGTTTCAACAGAATGACTGTAAGCACCTTCCTTGAAGGAGAGAGTGGGGGAGCCATGGTTTCAACAGAATGACTGTAAGCACCTTCCTTGAAGGGAGAGAGTGGGGGAGCCATGGTTTCAACAGAATGACTAAGCACCTTCCTTGAAGGGAGAGAGTGGGGGAGCCATGGTTTCAACAGAATGACTGTAAGCATCTTCCTTGAAGGGAGAGAGTATGGGAGCCATGGTTTCAACAGACTGTAAGCACCTTCCTTGAAGGGAGAGAGTGGGGGAGCCATGGTTTCAACAGAATGACTGTAAGCACCTTCCTTGAAGGGAGAGAGTGGGGGAGCCATGGTTTCAACAGACTGTAAGCACCTTCCTTGAAGGGAGAGAGTGGGGAGCCATGGTTTCAACAGAATGACTGTAAGCACCTTCCTTGAAGGGAGAGAGTGGGGAGCCATGGTTTCAACAGACTGTAAGCACCTTCCTTGAAGGGAGAGAGTGGGGAGCCATGGTTTCAACAGAATGACTGTAAGCACCTTCCTTGAAGGAGAGGGTGGGGAGCCATGGTTTCCAACGGAGACTTTATAAGCACCTTCCTTGAAGGGAGAGAGTGGGGAGCCATGGTTTCAACAGAATGACTGTAAGCACCTTCCTTGAAGGGAGAGAGTGGGGAGCCATGGTTTCAACAGAATGACTTAAGCACCTTCCTTGAAGGAGAGAGTGGGGAGCCATGGTTTCAACAGAATGACTGTAAGCACCTTCCTTGAAGGGAGAGAGTGGGGAGCCATGGTTTCAACAGAATGACTGTAAGCACCTTCCTTGAAGGGAGAGAGTGGGGAGCCATGGTTTCAACAGACTGTAAGCACCTTCCTTGAAGGGAGAGGGTGGGAGCCATGGTTTCAACAGAATGACTGTAAGCACCTTCCTTGAAGGGAGAGAGTGGGGAGCCATGGTTTCAACAAGACTGTAAGCACCTTCCTTGAAGGGAGAGTGGGGAGCCATGGTTTCAACAGACTGTAAGCACCTTCCTTGAAGGGAGAGAGTGGGGGAGCCATGGTTTCAACAGAAGGACTGTAAGCACCTTCCTTGAAGGGAGAGAGTGGGGGAGCCATGGTTTCAACAGACTGTAAGCACCTTCCTTGAAGGGAGAGAGTGGGGGAGCCATGGTTTCAACAGAATGACTGTAAGCACCTTCCTTGAAGGGAGAGAGTGGGGGAGCCATGGTTTCAACAATGACTGTAAGCACCTTCCTTGAAGGGAGAGAGTGGGGAGCCATGGTTTCAACAGAATGACTGTAAGCACCTTCCTTGAAGGGAGAGAGTGGGGAAGCCATGGTTTCAACAGAATGACTGTAAGCACCTTCCTTGAAGGGAGAGAGTGGGGGAACCATGGTTTCAACAGAATGACTGTAAGCACCTTCCTTGAAGGGAGAGAGTGGGGGAGCCATGGTTTCAACAGAGACTGTAAGCACCTTCCTTGAAGGGAGAGGTGGGGAGCCATGGTTTCAACAGAATGACTGTAAGCACCCTCCTTGAAGGGAGAGAGTGGGGGATCCATGGTTTCAACAGAGTGACTGTAAGCACCTTCCTTGAAGGGAGAGAGTGGGGGAGCCATGGTTTCAACATAATGACTAAGCACCTTCCTTGAAGGGAGAGAGTGGGGGAACCATGGTTTCAACAAACTGTAAGCACCTTCCTTGAAGGGAGAGAGTGGGGGAGCCATGGTCTCAACAGAGTGACTGTAAGCACCTTCCTTGAAGGGAGAGAGTGGGGGAGCCATGGTTTCAACAAACTGTAAGCACCTTCCTTGAAGGGAGAGAGTGGGGGAGCCACGGTCTCAACAGAGTGACTGTAAGCACCTTCCTTGAAGGGAGAGAGTGGGGGAGCCATGGTTTCAACAGAATGTAAGCACCTTCCTTGAAGAGAGAGAGTGGGGGAGCCATGGTTTCAACAGAATGTAAGCACCTTCCTTGAAGAGAGAGAGTGGGGGAGCCACGGTTTCAACAGTGTGTAAGCACCTTCCTTGAAGGGAGAGAGTGGGGGAGCCACGGTTTCAACAGAATGACTGTAAGCACCTTCCTTGAAGGGAGAGAGTGGGAGAGCCATGGTTTCAACAGAATGTAAGCACCTTCCTTGAAGGGAGAGAGTGGGAGAGCCATGGTTTCAACAGAATGTAAGCACCTTCCTTGAAGAGAGAGGGGGGAGTCTCACGAGTGTACTCTAACAGAGTGTAAGCACCTTCCTTGAAGGGAGAGAGTGGGGGAGCCATGGTTTCAACAGAATGTAAGCACCTTCCTTGAAGGGAGAGAGTGGGAGAGCCATGGTTTCAACAGAATGTAAGCACCTTCCTTGAAGAGAGAGGGTGGGGGAGCCACGGTCTCAACAGAGTGTAAGCACCTTCCTTGAAGGGAGAGAGTGGGGGAGCCATGGTTTCAACAGACTGTAAGCACCTTCCTTGAAGAGAGAGAGTGGGGGAGCCACGGTCTCAACAACTGAGTGGCTTCACAACCACATTCCCAACTCTAACTTTATGATTCACAGTTCGCCGCAGTAACATTTTGTATTTAAATTTCCAATCTCATTCACGCTTGGTGCTCATAATGGCAGGACGTGCAGCTGCCAGGCTAGATCCTATCCTGCCCAGCCAGCCAGCCAGCCAGCCAGCCAGCCAGCCAGCCAGCCAGCCAGCCAGCCAGCCAGCCAGCCAGCCAGCCAGCCAGCCAGCCAGCCAGCCAGCCAGCCAGCCAGCCAGCCAGCCAGCCAGCCAGCCAGCCAGCCAGCCAGCCAGCCAGCCAGCCAGCCAGCCAGCCAGCCAGCCAGCCAGCCAGCCAGCCAGCCAGCCAGCCAGCCAGCCAGCCAGCCAGCCAGCCAGCCAGCCAGCCAGCCAGCCAGCCAGCCAGCCAGCCAGCCAGCCAGCCAGCCAGCCAGCCAGCCAGCCAGCCAGCCAGCCAGCCAGCCAGCCAGCCAGCCAGCCAGCCAGCCAGCCAGCCAGCCAGCCAGCCAGCCAGCCAGCCAGCCAGCCAGCCAGCCAGCCAGCCAGCCAGCCAGCCAGCCAGCCAGCCAGCCAGCCAGCCAGCCAGCCAGCCAGCCAGCCAGCCAGCCAGCCAGCCAGCCAGCCAGCCAGCCAGCCAGCCAGCCAGCCAGCCTGCCTGCCTGCCTGCCTGCCAGCCAGCCAGCCAGCCACACATACGCGCACACCCATGAATGTTGAGTATTCTAGTCGAATACATCTCACTTTTCATGATTGGATAATAATAATCAAACTCAGCGATAAACCGGTATGGGCCATACAGCGCTCATGATTGGATGAGAACAAGATAGCTAACGATTTTTAACACAAAGGTACTATTCTGGAAATAAAGACATTGGAAGCAGAGAACCCAGTGTACATTTCCAGTTGTCAGCTTTTGCATTTGTCTACCTAAACGATGGTCTACTTTAATTTACTTTTTTTTTTTAAATTAGTTTAAGTGGTGAGAACAAGATCAGTTACGTTCTCGTTCGTTCAGGATTATACAACTTATTAGATACGATTTCGAAACTACGTTATAATATTAATGGAGGAATAATTATACTCAAGTGTCTTGCTGGGTTCTTGACTGAGGCTGTGGGTGTATACAGCTGATACGCATGTATACGTACACTAAACAAGTATACATGATGACAACAGGGGGGTCATAGGAAATTGCAGGTAACCAAGTTTGTTCCAGGGAAAGCGAGGGTAATTTCCTTGCCTCAGGTCAAGAGTTTTGTCACTAACATCGAGTAACTCTTGTTCCAAGCTCCTTGAAGGGACACTCCACTATTTTTTTGTGAAGTTCATACAATATTAAAAGTTATATTTTTCGGTGGAGGGCTGAGCTTCGCCACTATCCTCACCGGTGATAAGAAACTTCAAAAGTCGCCAAACGTCAACAAAGTTGAAGAAATTGGCAATACACCATCCATTGTCCTCCAGAATTGTGCCCCACAAGTTGCACTGCAACTCTGAGGCCACCTATTCAACTTTCTTAATGTTCTCAGTAAGTCAAACTCTACTGGACTGCAAGCTCTTCCTCCCCCTCACCATGTTCTATTCTCTGCTTTGATTTAAATTATAACAAATTCAACATTTGATAAAACGCTGATTATACTGAAGGTTATTTTAATATACAATAAACGCCACTGAAAGAAATATATCCAGTGACCAACGCGTCTTACACGTAGTAGCCTCGCTTCCTTTACCAGACAAGAGCTGCTTCGTGACAGTAAGAAAAGAAGATACCTCCACCTTAATCCTCCCCTCAGCGTCTCAATCACCTGTAATTCTACGTTGGTTCAGTGCTGAGTCTCATTAACTACGACCTTTAGGCTTATTCACTTCCTTCACTCACGTGAAGCTTAGCACAGATGCAGAAATATTGAATCTCGAAGCCTTCAGTAATGTCCATCATCTTCGAAAAAAGTTTATTCCAAGTACAAAGAATGTAATAAACCGTCGTTATGGACACAAACGAAGTCATTTGGGGATGAAATTTAAGGTAAAAAAAAAGTTATGTATGTATTAGTCCTTTGTATGTATAACGCTTCGCCCAACATCTTGTATCTAAAATATATCTGAGTTGGGTGAAACGTTGAATAAATAAAGAACACGTTTTAATTTTACTCATTGTCGCCATCGTGCTACTGTTGCCACCAATAAAATAAAAGATAATAAGTACACTGTACGTTTCCGCTTAATGAAGAAGGCTTCAGCTGCGGGCCGAAAGTATACAGGAGGTGCGAAAACCATCTTCTTTATTGGCTGTGGAGTTTCACCGTGGCGTCCAGGCGTCGATTTTGCAGCTCCGGGCTCTTGAAGCGGGGTGTCTTGATGAAGGGTTCTTGATTGAAGGAATTGGAGCTACCTTCCGCTTCCTCTAATCGACGATGATTGCCCTCGCATTCCCTAGTCGTTATGCGACTCCTATGGGTTTACAGCTTCTCATGAAAGCAATATTATAATCACGGGTCTTTGGTGCTGCTATGGACTCAGCATTTAGTAGATAAAGACGCGTGAGCAGAAGTTTCGAACATGTCGAAACTTTTCGGTCCTTGGCCGAATATATAAATGTCCGCAGCTCCGCAGACATTCAGCTACAAGGGCTCTAATAAGATGATTTTACAACCAACACTTCTGAGACATGTTGGCATCGACGGCACCAACTGTGACGCTATTTGAAGAAACGTTTCGCCACGACTAACTTCATCAGTCGTAATGTCTCGTCTTCCGTGGCTGAATGCATATAGGTCTGGATCTGCTACCCGCATGAACCACGGATCGAATCCCAGTCCATTCTTCTGGATATTCACATGGCACAAACATATTTGGAGTAAGCGAGGTCCCAGGACCAAAGCTTTTCCATAATAAACTGTCCTTTGTGTTGGCTTACGCGTTTCATCGGAAACTTGGTATCACGTACCAAGTTCTCACCAACAACTTAAGTTAGCCTTCGAGACGGCTTGTCCCACAGGCACTGTGTACTTAATAACTTACCCTGACCTCAGACATGCCTGATGTCCTCTGTACCTAACCAACGAGAGAAGAATGGAAAATTAAATATTCATAAATACTGAAGGAAACTTGGCAACCAAAGTTTGGCAGGCGCCCACTTGGCGAGCCTCGGCCAGGAAAGTTCTCTTCCTCCCGCGGACTAATCAGCGTGACGATGATATATTGGAGGAAAAAAAATAAAGACACGTTACAGAAGAAGCTTTTAATGAAGCAACGTTTCGCTCCGTGTAGAGGTTTATCTAATAAAGACCTGCTAAAGCTCATCAGAAATAGCTTGTTCGACGTGTATTTTCACTATTGTCGGTAGTAAGTCGTTTTGGATCCAGTGATATATTTGTCTCCAACACAGAATCACAATTGACATAGCCTCTTCACCTGTGAAAATCCACACGACACAGTACAGACATAGTGACTGATTTTATCTTTGTTAAAAGTGGGTTTTGATAATTTATTTTCGGGTAAATCAGCCTTAGAATTACGAGATGGAAACTATGCATGTAAACAGAACAGCTGATAACAATGTTACAATGAGTGGGTAAACAACAGCTTACCCTTCTCCATAACGCAACAGCCTGATCTTAGAGAGATCCAATTGCGGAATTCTGATAGAATTGTCCGAATATTGTTACAGCTTAACTTATTAAACAATAAAAGATCCTGAATCTTTGGAGGATCCACACTAGCACATGAACTCACATTGATCCGTCAAGGGGCATTAAGCGGAAGTTTTCATGTTAAGTAATAGTTTAAAGTCGCAGGAGGAAGTTAGGGCGCGTGATCTTGTGTCAGTTATGATGTCGTAAATATACCAGAGTTACATTTCTGCACCCTGGAAAAATGCAGCATTTAATAGAAGAGATGAAATGTTATTGGCTATAAATTTATACGGCAAATATCTCTCTCCTTTATGTATAACCTTCCTTCTTTATTTCCCTCTCCTTTTGTTACATCACCATAAGTTTGATCCTGTTCCTTATTTCCTCTACCTTTACCTTACCTTCCCTCTTCCCACCATCTCTTCCTTCTCCCCCCCCCCCCACCATCTCCTCGTTGCCTGTCTCAAAATTCCCCTTGGTTTATGAGTCACTGCGCTCGGTGTCTCCCCTTCCTTCCCAAAGCTAACCAACTTCATGCATATTTCAACAATTATATATTATTTCCGTGTGTCTCCTAATTTCCATCCCCTTCTCTCTTGGCCCGAGACTCGGTTCAGCTTCCTCGTATATCCTGGATTTCCTTGTATTTCTTTCCAGCTTTTGTAGCTTGGGATTTCCTCTCCCTTCCACGTCTATTCTTTGTGTGTCGCTTATTCCCTGAGCATAAATATATTTGTATATATTTCCGCACGTAGGGTACCGCCTCTAGTAAAATTATGGAGGTCCATAGATTCGGAGGAAGAGAATAAAAGCAGTCAAGGAAAATCTTAATGTTTCTCCATGAGGCCATGTATGTAAAAATCTCATTTATCGACCATCACCACCACCACACGACCATCACGACCACCACCACCACCACACGACCATCACGACCACCACACGACCATCAACACCACCACACGACCATCACCACCACCACACAACCATCACCACCACCACCACCCGACCATCCCCACCACCACACGACCATCACCACCACCACACGACCATCACCACCACCACACGACCATCACCACCACCACACGACCATCACCACCACCACACGACCATCACCATCACCACACGACCATCACCACCACCACACGACCATCCCCACCACCACACGACCATCCCCACCACCACACGACCATCCCCACCACTACACGACCATCACCACCACCACACGACCATCCCCATCACCACACGACCATCACCACAACCACACGACCATCACCACCACACGACCATCCCCACCACCACACTACCATCACCACCACCACACGACCATCACCACCACCACACGACCATCCCCACCACCACACGATCATCCCCACCACCACACTACCATCACCACCACCACACTACCATCCCCACCACCACACAGTAATTTTCCCTTTTCTTGACGGTTTACATTAGGTACTTAGTGTTTTGACACGTAATTTGTATAAGACACGAAACTGCTTTGACACGTAGTTCATGATAGGCACGAAAATGTTTTGACACGAAGTGTTTAGACTGACACGTAGTGAAGTGCATCTGGTGACTGCCACCCACAGAATGTATACGTGGCAGAAATCTAAAGTATTGCACTAATTAGTTTTTGAAGTGAGAAGCTGAAGTTAGAAGCTAAACGTATAGGTTAGAGGTATAAACATTGTGAATCCCCTCGGTATCACTATCCTGAACAGATAAAGCACAGGTATATACATCAAGGCACAGAATATCCCTCAGTATAAACATCTACAGCAAATCCTAGAGTATAAGCATCGCTTAATGTGGGTCTCTCAATATAAACACCACGTACTGTATTTCTGATTTTAAACACCACGTAAATCCCCTTTAATAAACACTACGTAATGTAAATCCCGAGTTTAAATATTACGTAATCCCTTATGATAAACATCGCAATGTAAATTCAAAGTACTGTATAAACATTCTTGAATTAAGAATAAACTTAAATATTACTGACAACATGATATCTTCTGACTTAATCGCATTTTTATATTTTAAATAAAATTTACATTATCGGGAAGCCGGAGTAGGGAAGAGAGTGGGAAGGGGAGGGAGGGGAGGGGAGGGGAGGAAAAGGATCAAGGAAGAAGAGAACGAGAGAAAAAAAGATGAAAGAAAGAGGAGCATGAGGAGAAGGATTTGGAATGAGATTAATAGATTAATAGGAGACGAATGTGATGAATGAGGAGCTGTGGCGGATCTGGAGGACTGCGAGAACAAGAAAGACTAAATGAGGAAGAAAGAGAAAGATAAAAGGAGATGGATAGAAACGAAAAAAGCGGATGATTAGAAAGTGGATGTTTAGCAAGGGAATGGTGAGTAAGGGGATGGCTAGTAAGTAAATGGTTAAAATAAATGGTTAGAAAGCAGAATAAAAAAAAATCTAGAAAGAGGAAAACTAAAAAAAAAGAAAGAAGGGAAGAGGATGAGGTAGAGAGGCGGAAAGAAAACACTTCCGCCTCATATAGAGGAGATTACCCTGCCTGCCTGAGTTGGCATCTCGCTCGTAAACAAGAGTTCTTACGATACCTCGGCGCGGCCATTTGCATTCCCGCTGTAATGAATGTCTGTTTCTACATTTGCGAGGGTTCTTATACCAAACTCTTGAGTGCCCACGTGTGTGAGAGAGAGAGAGAGAGAGAGAGAGAGAGAGAGAGAGAGAGAGAGAGAGAGAGAGAGAGAGAGAGAGAGAGAGAGAGAGAGAATGAGTCTACTCATTCGGGGATTGCAGATGGTCGAGAGTTCCTGGCCTGGCCTCTTCACTCCTTTGGACCGCAAGTCTCTTCAGTTTTTTTTTACCCCCTCAGTTTCGGTACCAGTTATGCTGGGAACCTTTGGATCTTTTTTTTTGAGGATTTTGTTGAACAGCACATGCAAATTATGCTGCTGTGCACACGAAGATTTCACAGTTGTGAACATGATGATTTCGCTGCTGTGCACACGTTAATTTAACTACTGCTGTGTGCACGATAATTTTGTATCCCTACATACAAGAAACCATCAAGAGAAACAGAGTAACAGCTTGCAAAACACAAACATCTCCTTATTTAACTACCTAACTCTTCACGGTGACGCTGACGACGTCCTCTCTAGATACTTTAGTGAACCAGCTGCGTGTGGCTAATGTCAGCTACGAGAAACGCCATCTGGGGAATAAGCAATGGTTCACATTTGAAGCTACTAACGCCCCAGGACTGAAAAAAATCCCAATAAAATGCTCTTGTGTTTGGATTTGTTCTACAGCGTGTCGGTATCACTCGACATTTTTACCAATAGATCCTACGTTAGTGAGTGAAATCAAGCTTATGGGTCGTCCTTTTCTCGTGGATCATATCTGATGACCTAATATTGCCCAGAGGTTGAATGACCACCTGCGGGTTGACCGCTTTCCCATAAATTTAACAAAGATGCAGAGAGGAGCTGGGTATATTCCTGTGAGGCTACTGCTGCGTTGTGAACACTGCTGCCTGCTTAAACCACTGCTACTAATACTACAACTACTAAAAATGGTACTATTACTACCACTACTACAATTACAACTACTGGAACTGTCACTATTGCTAGTACAACTGCCACTGCTTCTACTGCCACCTGCACGTACTAAACCTGCTACAATTACTACTGCTAATATTCTTAATAGTAATACTACATCAACAACTACAACAACAATTGGGAGTTTTGGAGGAAGTGTTGGAGCATTTTAACCCCAGATGTCCTCGCATAATTTTTTCCATAAATGAATTGTTTCTAGGCTCTGGAATCACTATATAGGAATTACTTGTTTAATACGAATCGGTAAAAAGATACTGAGGCTCGATACTCCGTCCTGCAAATGTGTGAGAGAGAGAGAGAGACATACTATTTCATTGTAAAATATTAAGAAAATGAAGTTTACTGCTTATTCAAGATTTTTAGAATAAAATAGTGATAAGAAAAAGGAATTACTTTAAAGACTACTGAAAATGATCATGAAGTCAGAATGCAAAAAAAATAAAAGAGTTGTAGTGGGCCAATGTTTCGCTTGGGGTGAAGCTCCACCATGAGCGAAACTTGCTATGCATGTTGTGCCTTTACACCCACTGTGTAAGACGCTGACACTACTGATATATATATATATATATATATATTATATAATGTTGCTTACAAATTATGTATGATGTTTAAAATAAAAATAAAATATATGTTTAATTTAGCCAGCTAAGTTCTGTGTAGTAGAATTATATTTTCTGGTAATTTTTACTTTTAGCATTTTTTACCACGAGAGGAAAAAACTGTACGGAATTACTGGAAGATTTAACGTCGTAATTTATCGTCCATAACGTTTTTGATTCATCTTTTACGCTAAGAGAGAGAGAGAGAGAGAGAGAGAGAGAGAGAGAGAGAGAGAGGGAGAGAGGAGACTATATATATTGCCTGAAATTAAACTTTCATTAAAACAATTACTTAGTTTATGTATTAATTCTATTCTTCGTTAATGCTAATTTGGGCAGACCTTTAATCTAATCAACTCTTATTAAAAAAAAAAGGGGGGGGGCTGGGGCTGCGACATATATATTCATGGTGCTCTGTCTCCGTATTACCTTTCGTAAATATTCATGTAACGTATACGCATTCGTAAATGCTAATTTATCAGGTATACACGGTACCAGGTATACAGGTACATACTAATGTATGTACATGTATAAATGATAATGTTAAGAATACGCATTCACAATCACTGTTGTGCGTAAGTATATACATTCATAAATACCAATTTATGCAAGTAAATGTTTTCTTATATACTAATGTACTTCGGTATACACATTCACTATCGTTAATACACGTAAGTATACACATTCATTATCAGTAATACACATAAGTATACACATATATACTCAATATTGCAGTAATACACTAATTCATTATCACTAATACAAGTAAGCAAACACATTCATTATGACTGATACACATAAGTATATACAGTCATAAATACTAACATACAATAATGAGTGTATAAGTATTATAATACAAAGATGGATCCGGACAAACGAATGATAAACACCTGGCAGTGGTGGAAGCACACACACACACACCTGGCAGTGGTGGAAGCACACACACACACACCTGGCAGTGGTGGAAGCACACACACACACCTGGCAGTGGTGGAAGCACACACACACACACCTGGCAGTGGTGGAAGCACACACACACACACCTGGCAGTGGTGGAAGCACACACACACACCTGGCAGTGGTGGAAGCACACACACACACACACCTGGCAGTGGTGGAAACACACACACACACCTGGCAGTGGTGGAAGCACACACACACACACACTGGCAGTGGTGGAAGCACACACACACACACACCTGGCAGTGGTGGAAGCACACACACACACACACCTGGCAGTGGTGGAAGCACACACACACACACACCTGGCAGTGGTGGAAACACACACACACACCTGGCAGTGGTGGAAACACACACCCCACCTGGCAGTGGTGGAAACACACACACACACCTGGCAGTGGTGGAAGCACACACACACACACACCTGGCAGTGGTGGAAGCACACACACACACACACCTGGCAGTGGTGGAAACACACACACACACCTGGCAGTGGTGGAAACACACACACACACCTGGCAGTGGTGGAAACACACACACACACACCTGGCAGTGGTGGAAACACACACACACACCTGGCAGTGGTGGAACACACACACACACACACCTGGCAGTGGTGGAACACACACACACACCTGGCATGGTGAAACACACACACACCCTGGCAGTGGTGGAAACACACACACACACCTGGCAGTGGTGGAAACACACACACACACCTGGCAGTGGTGGAAACACACACACACACCTGGCAGTGGTGGAAACACACACACCTGGCAGTGGTGGAAACACACACACACACACCTGGCAGTGGTGGAAACACACACACACACACCTGGCAGTGGTGGAAACACACACACACACCTAGCAGTGCTAGAAACACACACACACACCTGGCAGTGCTAGAAACACACACACACACCTGGCAGTGCTAGAAACACACACACACCTGGCAGTGCTAGAAACACACACACCTGGCAATGGTAGATACACACACACCTGGCAGTGGTAGAAACACACGCTCCTGGCAGTGGAAGAAATAAACACACAAACAGAAGATCAAAACAGAAGGTGAGAGGAGCTCTGCACATTTCATTCTGCAACTGAGAGGGAAATCTGTTTTATTCCAGAGACCACTTCAGATGGACCACTTACAACGGGCCACTCAACAGGAGGGGTACTTACCAGTGGCCAGTTAAATAATGAGTATATGTGTAGTAACTGGGTATCTTACTCATGTCTAACTTTCATCCATCAGTTTGTAGGTATTATGCCCAGGACCGGATTTAGGCATAAGGTAAATATAATTCAGTTTACGGCCTCACAGTCTGTAAGTGGCATCTCAAAATTTCAGAAATTTATTTTACCTTTGCTTATGCCTAAATCCGACTCAGAACCCATACCTGATTCACTTTCGTTTCCAACAGTTATAATTTTTTTTATAAATATAATACGCAATTTAGCAAGTTAGCTTCTTTTCTGTTCAGGACATCGTTCATAACTTTAACTTTACAAAATAACAAGAAAGAAAAGGTTGAAAGCTGACTGATTTCTTTTGGTTTATCAGTTTTAATCTTGTTGGCAATGACAAGTTAACAAGAGTATTTCACTCCTAGGAAACAGGTACATGAAGTCAGAGGGAATGAATATGCAGTATGATTTTCCCCTAGTAATATTTTTAAATTGAACAATTAAAGGCGTATTAATTAATTTCTAATAGCGTAACCCTTTCACCAAGCACGGGATGGTGGGGTTACGCCACCAAGCACGGGATGGTGGGGTTACGCCACCAAGCACGGGATGGTGGGGTTACGCCACCAAGCACGGGATGGTGGGGTTACGCCACCAAGCACGGGATGGTGGGGTTACGCCACCAAGCACGGGATGGTGGGGTTACGCCACCAAGCACGGGATGGTGGGGTTACGCCACCAAGCACGGGATGGTGGGGTTACGCCAACAAGCACGGGATGGTGGGGTTACGCCAACAAGCACGGGATGGTGGGGTTACGCCACCCCGTGCAGGGGTAGTTCAGTTACAGCATTTTATATCTTAGAAATTCACCATGTCTAAATCTGACTCTGAATGAACACTATGATACAAGGCCATTTAACTCCACCTACTCCTAAGGTACACACAAGTTTAATGTCCTCCGCTCGTTCCCTTTGTCATCATACAACAGACACACCAATGATGTAATGCACTTCTCCCTATCTATACCAAAACGTCGGGTCCACACTGGCCTCCTTTGTCCACCCTTTAATCTAATCCCTAATATCGACTAGCTAACAGAGTGGTCCCTTAGGAGGGAGCAACTTCAATTCCTTAGGTTCCTAACTGCTCAGTTTAAGCTTCCCCCATTTTATATATTTTACAGGTAAATTTTTTTATCACTTTTTTTTTACGGCAGCTTCAAGAGTTCAAATTTATTTTCCGTGTGATGATTTCTTTGATGAGCTTTTATGAGTTACATTAGTTAGTTTCTTTCTCTAAGAGCACTCTCCTAGATGAATTCACATTATCAAAGACTTGATCCATTTTTTTTAAATCTAATATCCCAACATTTTAATTGTAATGAAAAGATTGCAAGTACCTCGTCAAAAATTTGTACGAGAGGGAAAATAATTTTAATTTGCATAACATTGTAGAAACGTTTTACAAATATCCACATCACTCTTCTTATCAGTCATAATATATATATATATATATATATATATATATATATATATATGTCGTGTCGAATAGGTAAGACTGGTCAATTAGCAAAAAATCGTTTAAAATTAAGTCCTTCCTAAAATTTTCTCTTATACGTTTAAAGATATATATTTTTTCATTTATGTTAATGTAAAAATTAATAATTTTGTACCTAAAGAACTCTAGAAAACTTACCTAACCTTATTATAACAAGAGCAATTTAATTTAGCCTAATCCAAGTAAATATATTTTAGATAAGTTTACAATAATTTAATAATAAACAAACACACTGAAATATATTTTTTCGTTGGATTCAGAACGATTTTTGCGAAACTATTGCATACATAAATTTTCGCTTGCCTTATTCAGCAAGAAATGCTTTGCTATTTAAGCCAAAATAGCAAGTTTTACTTATTCGGCACGACTAAAAAAAATTATATATATATATATATATATATATATATATATATATATATATATATATATATATATATTAATATAAATGCGCGTGTGTGCGTGCGTGCGTGCGCTCAACACTTCGGTCGTCTCCCACCGAGGCAGGGTGACCCAGAAAAAAAAGCCACTTTCACAATCATTCACACAATCACTGTCTTTCCAGAGGTGCCCAAATACGACATTTCAAATCTCACTCCAAACAGCCAATATCCCAAACCCTTCTTTTAAAGTGGAGGCATTGTACTTCCCACCTCCAGGACTCAAGTCTGGCTAACCGGTTTTCCCAAATTCCTTCACAAAATATTACCCTGCTCACACTCCAACAGCTCATCAGGTCCCGAAAACCATTCGTCTCATTCACTCCTAACACGCTTACACATGCCTACTGTATATCCAAGCCCCTTGCACACAAAACCTCTTTTACCCCCTCCCTTCATCTTTTCCTAGGACGACCCATACCCCTCCTCCCCTCCATTACAGATTTATACACCCTCCAAGTCATCCTATTTTTCTCCATCCTCTCTAAATGACCAAACAACCCCCTCTTCATCCCTCTGAATAATACTTTTATTAATTCCACACCTAATATCAACACTACGAATTCTGTACATAATATTTACACCACACATTGCCCTTAGACACATCTCCACTGCCTCCAGCCTCCACCTTGCTGCAGCATTTACAACCCATGCTTCACACCAATATAAGAGTGTTGGTACCACTACTTTCATACATTCCCTTCTTTGCCTCCATGGATAACGTTCTTTGTCTCCACAGATACCTCAATGTACCACTCACCCGTTTTCCTTTATCAGTTCTATGGTGTACCTCGTCCTTCATAAACCCATCCGCAGACAAGTCTACTCTCAAATATCTGAACACACACTTCTTCCATACTCCCTCCCTCCAATGTGATATCCAGTTTTGCTTTACCTAACCTTTATCTAAATATTGTTCACTTGTATGTTTCAACGTAAACAATTGGTCTACACATCTACCCACTGTAAAGCCTCCTTGTTCATCTGCGATCCTGATCTGTCTTACCTCAAATTCTTTCAATAATATCCCTACCATACACTTTACCTGGTATACTCAGTAAACTTATTCCCCTATAATTCTTGCATTCTCTTTTTGTTCCTTTTCCCTTTATATAGAGGAATTATACACGCTCTCAGCCAATCCCTAGGTACCTTCCCGTCTTGCATATATTTATTGAACAAAAGTACCAACCACTCCAAAACTATATCCCCCCGCTTTTAACATTTCTGTCATGATAAACTCCATGTAATCTAGTACTAATAATTGACCAATGAAAGAATAAATGAAATAAATACATATTCTCTCTCTCTCTCTCTCTCTCTCTCTCTCTCTCTCTCTGAAATATTATGTTTTCGAAGAATCACTGTCATACTATTTAAATTTGAAAGGGAAAAAGTGCCCCGCTTTACTGACGGCATAATTTTTTTTTTTAAATTTCGTCAGAATTGAAGTAACATTGCGCCAGACACACACACTTGTCAAGTATCTAATTATTTCCCACGCTGGTTATTCTTTTTTCCTTCTCTTGAAAAAAAAAAATTTGTTGTGTGCGTCAATAACACTATTTTGTTGGGTAATATTGCCGACGCGCGATCACCGGCAGAAGGATCGAGTCTATACCATTTTTTTTATTTTTGCCAGGAATAACTCGCATGGGTTTAGTGTTCAACAAACGCAAAAACAATTGGGAGGTGAATCCCGCCCTGTATGATTCCTGGCTGCTAGTGCCTACTGGCACGGCTGTTAGTGCCTACTGGCACTAGCAGCCGTAGTGTTTTCTTCTACCGCCTCTTCATCCAGGTCATTCCACTTTGTTTTATGAGAAACTGATATTTCAGAATGTCCTCATATGTCTGCTTCTCATCTGGCTCTTCGCATATTATTATGATTATTATTAATTATTATTATTAATTATTATTATTATAGCGCCTGGGGAATTAGTGGTAATCAAATTTGATCCAGAGAAGTGGAGGATGACTCCATTTACCCTGGATAAAGAACTCTTCACTGGAGTCAAGTTGACCCTCTAGAAGGGTCTCTCGTCTTACACAGCCTCTCTCTGTCCACACAGTCAGGCCTACCTGGAGTCTTATTTACCTACCTGCCTCCTAAGGATTTTGCACGCCATGGTCATGTCTGACAAACATATGACGTACATACATCTCCTTGCGTATCTCACCATCTCTTCAAATTTATTTTGCATCATATTGTGCTGTTTACAATATTCAATGTTGTCTCTTCCTTCACCTTCATGTTCCTTCCATTATAGTTTTCTCTCGTCTTTTTATTTTTCCCTCCTCTGCTGCTCTCTTCTTTTTCCTCTAGCCGTTTCCTCATGCCCTTCTTTCTTTTAAGTTTCTCTTCTTCCCCCCTCAGTTCCCACTGCTGCGTCCAAGGTATCAGGTTCGGCGAAGCATCTCAGGTTTGAGGTCTCAGACCTCTCCTCTGGCTACTACCTTCCCTTCCACCCCTTGACCACTGTCTCCACTTCCACCACCTGGCCACTACCTCCACTTCCACCACCTGGCCCCTACCTCCACTTCCACCACCTGGCCCCTACCTCCACTTCCACCACCTGGCCCCTACCTCCACTTCCACCACCTGGCCCCTACCTCCACTTCCACCACCTGGCCCCTACCTCCACTTCCACCACCTGGCCCCTACCTCCACTTCCACCACCTGGCCCCTACCTCCACTTCCACCACCTGGCCCCTACCTCCACTTCCACCACCTGGCCCCTACCTCCACTTCCACCACCTGGCCCCTACCTCCACTTCCAACACCTGGCCACTACCTCCACTTCCAACACCTGGCCACTACCTCCACTTCCAACACCTGGCCACTACCTCCACTTCCAACACCTCCACTTCCAACACCTGGCCACTACCTCCACTTCCAACACCTGGCCACTACTTCCACTTCCAACACCTGGCCACTACCTCCACTTCCAACACCTGGCCACTACCTCCACTTCCAACACCTGGCCACTACCTCCACTTCCAACACCTGGCCACTTCGTCTTTTGTGTACTAACTTCAAAACAATGATCACTATGCTTGTCTTTAGAGCACTATCGTACCTTAGAAACTACTAGCCTCATCACTTATCATTTGAAGGTATTTTGAACCTTTTCGACACCTCCGTTAGTGCCAAATGACTTCCCTCTAGTTCCCTTTAATAGAAAAATCACTAATTCACTCTCTCTTTACTATCCCTCTTCCCGTTCTACCTCTCCCTTCCCTTTCAGTAACCTAAATAACTCCATATATTAATAAACATAACCAGTAATTTAGTCTCACATCTCTGCTAATAGATAGTAGAATTGGATCCGACACTTCTAGAAAAAGTAAATTATTTAGGGGTTCGCGCCCCCATCATCCATCTTTCTGTATATTTATTGACAAGTGTTTTATTACAACTTAATATTGTAACAGTAGCCTAAACGAAAGTAAGGTGGCAGTTATTAAAAACTCCGTCAGACTCCGCTATAAGTATATTTTCCATACATAATCATCATTAATTAACAGAACTGCGGCTTGGCCAGGACTCGATCCTGCGTTTCCATGCCCAGCCCTTTGTGAACTGAAAAAAGTACGCATGTCTCTATCCACTGGACCAACAGAACAGAGCTTTAACAAGCTCTAAACAGAGCAAAACACTGTCCACACAGAAGTACTTCCCAGGGACTCACGCGCCATCGATCACCTACGAGGAGGCAGGAGATTCATGGAATGTGAAGCAGAGTGTGGAGAGCGCACGGCTTGCATGCAACAATAACAATTACTGAAGTTTTCCCTGCCCGTCTCCAACTTGTGAATCACCTTCAGATTGCCTGGCTCAAAAAATTCTAGAGCTGATGAAAATAAAAATATCAAGGGTTTCCAAGGCGCCTTTATATCAGATTTGTGGGAAAATATATCGTGTGAGTTTGAAGGAGAGAGGAGGGACATGTTGGGGTGTTGGGGGAGCAGTTGGAAAGGGAGGGTTGGGTGTTGGAGAGGAGGAGGTTGGGAGGTGGATGGAAGGGGGCAAATTGGGGAGGATGAAAGGAGGAAAAATGGGAAGGATAGAAGGAAAGGAATGGAGGCTAATATGTTGTTTATATTTCTGATAGGTCTTAGCTGGCATATTGTACATTCATTCCCCCCTTCCCTCTCCCCAACTTAAAAAAAAAAAAAAATGTTTATGACCCTTCGTCTTTTGCTTAACCATTATTAATTGGTCGATCATTTTCTAGGTGAGGATAATTATTTTCTGGAAGTATCATGGGATATTAAGTAATCTTAAAACCAAGAACATATAAAAATACCTGACATTACACTTATACAATTCTATTTCAAAATGATCTATTTGTGACAGACATTGCAATTCTTGCATGATGAACACTATTCACGGCGATCACTAATAATAATAATAATAATAATAATAATAATGTTGGAGGTTCACCATATGACTAACGGTAACCGAGAATAAATAAAATATCTACTTGGTACAGATTTTATTGCTTCCCGTAATTTAATCATTAAAGGTTCGTGTTTAATGGAAATTCTGAGCCTTTTATTTATGCAGAAATAATTCACCTATAATTTTATTTTGGTGAATGAAGGCGATTGTCTAGCTGCGAGAGCAGTCTCTCGCTGTTACTGCACGTAGGATCGAACCTCTACCATTCATTTCGCTGAATAACCCATACAACTATAAAGCTTCACATAATAATAATAATAATTCTTATTAAATAAAAGTCACAATCCTTATTTCTACATATACAAGGTATACAGATCTAGTTATGCTGAGCATTTCGCTCAAATTAGTTCAGTTTTGTTCACAGGATGCGACCCACCCCAATCGACTAACATCCAGGTACCTATTTTACTGATAAGTGAACAGGGTCAGCGGGTGTCCTAAGGAAACACGTCCTAATGCATCCACTTGTACCGGGGATCGAACCACGGACCTCAGTGTGTGAGTTGAATGCGCTAGCAATCGAGCTAAGGCACACCGTATTCTCCAAACACCATTTAGTGTTACAGAACAGTGCCAGGGAGCACTTTTGTGTTTATTAACCTGTACCGGGGATGAAGGCAAAGGGAGCTCTGTACACTGAATTATCACAGTATTTGTTTTTGAAAAAAAATAATAATCCTCGGTATACTTTGTGAAATATCCTGGATTAAGAATACAAGTATATTTAGCTGAATAACCCCGGTATACTGGGCGAGTTATGTGAAGAGATTCATACCAGGACGCTTACTAAAACTAAAGAATGAATATATATATATATATATATGTCGTGCCGATTAAGTAAAACTTGCGATTTTGGCTTAAATAGCAACGCTCACCTTGCCATATAAGACAAGTGAAAATTTGTGTATGCAATAATTTCGCCAAAATCATTCTGAACATAACGAAAAAAATATATTTCATTGTGTTTGTTTATTATTAAATTAATGTTAACGTATCTAAAATATATTTTGTTGGGTTAGGCTAAATTAAATTGCGCTTGTTGTAATAAGGTTAGGTAGGTTTTCAAAGTTTCTCTTGGTACAAAATTATAAATTCTTACATTAACATAAATGAAAAAAATATATCTTTAAACGTATAAGATAAAATTTTAGAAAGGACTTAATTTTAGATGAGTTCTTGCTAATTGACCAGTTTTACCTAATCGGCACGACATATATATATATATATATATATATATATATATATATATATATATATATATATATATATATATTTTTGTTTAGGGAATAATCCCAGTCTAAATGTGAGTTGATCCTCAGTTTGCATACTAAATAACCCCAGTGATGTGACCCGGGAGGGATGGAGGGAGGGGAACTGTTTGGGTGGGTGGGTGGTTGTGGTGGTGGTTATTGTGGTGATGGTTATAGTGATGTGCGATGGGCAGGACTGAGATCAGGATCACCACAGAGGCCATGGCAACAGAGTTGTAATGTGGAGACGACACTCCTGCCTTACCAACCAGCAAGTCAGCCAGCCAGCCAGCTAGGCAGGCAGCCAGAAACCAAGACAGCCAGCTAGGCAGGCAGCCAGAAACCAAGACAGCCAGCTAGGCAGCCAGCCAGACAGCTAACCAACTAGCCAGCCAGAAACCAAGACTGCCAGACAACCAGCTAGACCAGTAGCCAGCCAGGCAAGCAGCTAGCCAGCTAGGCAGCCAGACAAGCAGGCAACCCACAAAACCAACTAGACGAGTAACCATAGTGTATATGACGCAAGAGATTATTGTGTGTTATTCATACTATCCTTTTCTCCTCTTTTTGTCCTCGCCAAGATGTCTTGATCTGCCAGCCTGGCCGACGCTGCTGATGGTATATTTACTTCGCTTATACTTGGAGTAATGGCCTCGCCAAGGTTTTTTTTTTTCCATCGACGCCGTTTTTTTTTTTTACACATTTTCTCACCGGGAATGATGAACATTCATATTTAAACGTTTTCTATTTTTTGTCCTCAACCACCTCTTTGCCAGACGTACTACGACTTTTTCTTCTGATTCGTATATTTGTGGTTATGCATACGTTATAGGATATATATTAACTACCCTAACCAACCTATATTAATATAACCTAATACGATTTGTACAACAACTACTATTACCATCACCACAGTCTTCTTTCCTTGCCCCTTACCGTATGGTCTTCTGCCCTTCTCTGTTTTTCTATTAGTTGTAACTTGACAGTGGTCCAGGGCTGACCGAAACGTCCTCATAACACTTCTCTCCTAAGTGCTGGTTATTAGTGGAATGTTTCGGCTTCGGTATTGCAACTTTTCATTCTCTAAAAATGGAGGTTTACCAAGGCGCCGAAAGAGTTTTGTTTTAAGAGTTTTCCTTCCCCTTCCTGCGTCCCAAGGTGAAACTGGTTTCATTTCCCCAGTTTCATTATATTGCTCTTTCTTGGGTTAAACTCTAGTAGCCATTTGTTCGGCCACTGGTGATGTTTGTCCACCTTTTTTTCCAATAGAACGAGAAAGTGGTTACACAATCGGCCACTAGGGAAATACACAGCCTAATTACAGTAGAATGTTTTCTTTAAGATGCTTACACGTTCTGTAGGTTTTAACTGGATGTGAGGAGGTATGAAGGTATCTCTGCCTGGGATACCTATTATGATTATTATTGCTGTCGTTATATTAAAATTATTCCATTAATTATAACGATGATGAAATGAGTGAAATATAAAAAAATGGACAAGTGCAAAGCAGTGTGTTGGCGTTGCAACCGTAATCACGTTGCAATAGGATCAGCAACTTTATAATTTACGCCAAAAGCATTACTGGAGTTCGGAAACAATCAAAACACGATGGTTTTCACACAGTCCCCTCTTTTTTTACGTGGCAATCTTTTCAGTGCCTAAATTGAACTGGTCTGTTGCCAGGACACGATTCGGGAAGTGGGCAGAAAAATGAAGGGAAATAACCCAATTTATCCACTCCGTGTTGCTCTGTTTTCCATTTTGTTGTCCAGTGATATTTGTTGATAAATCAGAGAAAAAATATCTCCAGGGCTATATAACTATATGTTGAAATGCTATATTTATTTGCTGTGCTTTAAGTTCGTGCTGGAATTTTCAGCACAGTATATTCGGAGAGATTATTGTGCATAAAATACGAATGTTACAGAGATTAATAGTTAAACTATTTTAGTTTCCCTTGTTCGCTCGTTATAAAGGCGTACTTATTTATTATATAAATGGTACTGCGTCATAATGCTCGGCACTACTCTAGATATTTACATTTAAAGCCTTCCTACCCTTGATGTGTGTAGTATTGCTTGGGTATCGCATTCCTGCCCTTAAAACATCAATACCTTGGTAAAAGTTGGGCAGGATTACCACATTATTTCCCTCGTCTTACCGCGGGTAAAATAAAAAAAAAAAAAAAACTCCACGCATATTGTATGGGAAAAATATAGGCATTTTAGTCTGAATTTTATTACTGCTAATTTTCCTTTATTAGCTAGGTGCGGCGCACACACACGGACCCATGCACAAACACACAAACCCATGTACAATCACGACGTGAAAAGCAGTGTAGAAGTCACATACATGAGTATGAATATTGGTATGGACAGCTGAAATAAAAACCCGAGACGAAACAGTATGTGGAATTCTATAAACTTTCGTTTTTAATACTAGATGGCACAGGCAAGTTCCAGTTCTTGAATTACAAACATGCATTTACATATTACCACACATGTTACTGAAAACCGTGAAGGAAGCGTTCAGAACAATGCATGTAGCATATTTTTGACCAGTTCTCATATATTCATTGTAGGCGAGGCGTTCGAAACAAGTAAAATCTAGAAAATTTATATTCAAAGGTTTACAATATTTGAAGCGAAATTAAGTAACAAAAGTTCGAACGAAACTGAACTGGTGAAACTCGAGGAACGGAGATATGTTCACGTCATACAAAATATTCCGGGGCACTGATTAAGACAATGTTTAGCAAGAGATGAACCGGAATGAGAAGATGCAGATGAGCACAGCATCCAGACGACTCCCAGAAACACTAGAAAACATCTTTCCTGCCTGTAATAGAACAGTGTGTGTAGCTGCTAGACAATTCACAGCTTCAAGCGATGGTACGGTAGATTTATTTGAAGTCAGACAGCAGAGGGAGAAACCCAAAAGATCTAACTCAAAATCATTAAACGCATGAAAGTAATCGCACGCACGTCAAACACACTCAACACACAAAACACCTATACACAACATACACAACACAAAACATGCACAAAACACACACACCCAACACACACAGACAAACACACACACAACATACACACACCACACACACACACACCACACAGACAAACACACACAAACACCACACACACACACACAAACACCACACACACACACAAACACCACACACACAACACACACAAAGCACGTCAAGAAATTAGAGAAAGTGCAAAGGTTTGCGACAAGGTTAGTTCCAGAGCTAAGGGAAATGTCCTACGAAGAAAGGTTAAGAAATCGGCCTTACAACACTGGAGGACAGGAGGGTTATGGGAGACGTACTAACGACATACAAAATACTGCGTGGAGTAAACAAAGTGGATAGAGACAGGATGTTCCAGAGAGGGGACACAAACAAAGGGTCACAATTGGAAGTTGAAGACTCAGACGAGTCAAAGAGATGTTAGGAAGCATTTCTTCAGCCATAGAGTAGTTAGGAAGTGGAATAGTCTAGCAAGTGATGTAGTGAAGGCAGGAACCATACATAGCTTTAAGACGAGGTATGATAAAGCTCATGGAGCAGGGAGAGAGGGGACCCAGTAGCGATCAGTGAAGAGGCGGGGCCAGGAGCAGAGTCTCGACCCTTGCAACCACAATTAGGCGAGTACAATTAGGTGAGTACACAACACGCACACCACTGCACTCAGGCCCATACAATCGAACACACATGCACTTAGTTTCATTAACAATTATTAAACCTTTTACAGTCACTATAAAAACCGAAGCATATAAAAGAGAGGCTACATTTCAAGGACTAAATCATACAAGTTCTACACATTATGGATGACTGCACAAATGACTACCAATTCGTTTTTGCATCGCGTTTTTCCAATTTTAGTAATTCGCAAAATAGTAGATATTGACTGCACAGATTTTTTAAGGCCCGCCCTCTTTTTTTTCCAGTACGGCGCATAACCTGTGAAATTATAAGTAAAATTTTAAAAAACACTAATGCTAAAAAAGGTATTTCGACCTAATTAAAATTCCTCTTTTATTGAGGAGTACAAGAATATATCTTTAGTGATCCTTTTCGCACGTGTCCGTCTATCTGTCTATCTGTTTGTGTTCCTGTGTGTACCCGCCTGTGTGTGTCCCAAGCTGTGTGCCCCTGTCTATCTGCCCCTCTATCTATCTGCCCCTGTATCTGTCCTTGTCTGTATGTGCGTGTATTTCCCTGTCTGTGTGTCTGTTTCTCGATTTCTGCCTTTCCTGTCTTTTCCTTTTTCCGTCTTTATCTCCCTGTGTCCGTATGTCTCCCTCTGTGTGTCTGAATCCCTGTCTGTGTCTCCCTGTGTATATGAATCCCTGTCTGTCTGTATCCCTCTTTGAACGTCTGTCTCCATTTCGTCCTAAAAATGATACATTTCCTCATTATCAAGAGGATTACACTCCAAGTGTAGATTCTATTATTTTTAAGTCTCGGAAATGTAACAGATTTACATAGATTACAAAGATTTTTCTGCTCTAGTGGGAATTTATAATTAGTGTAATTATAACATCAGTTCATTTTTGTTTGTATATCCTCTCACTCAGAGATGGAAAGAATGAAGAATAATGAAGAACTCAAAATGAGTACATGAGCATTTCAGAGAACGACAGGAGCGCATAAAAGACTTGGGAGAAATAACATCTGATTACCCATCAGGAATCACAACAGGACAAATGGAGATTAAGGGTATAAAATACCGACACGATTGGAAAATAAACACAAATAGAGTATAATGAGATTCTTTATTGACTACGTTTCGCCCACACAGTGGACTCTTTATCAAGTCACAAACAGGTCTACTGGGGTAAAGAGTACACGAGTATATGCAGTGTGGAGAATCAGGTGGAGAATGTTGGGTAGGTTGGATCTAAGACAGACTTGCACGGAACTAGCGGGTATGTTGAGTAGATGTGGTTGGAAGTGTAAGATAAACCTACTACTCGTAAATATAGAAAATAGTGCAGTCGTCTTCAAGAAGAAACTTGAACACTGCCTCCACAAAGTGCCAGATTACTCTGGCTGAGATGGCTATATGGATCACAAAGCCGCCAACAACAGGCATTGTTTAAACAGGGAAGCTAAAGAAAAGCCTGGTCCCAGGCCGGTCTGCGAGGAGAGTAAAATCCTCGAAAGCGGCCACAGAAACGTACGGGTATATAGACACTTAACTTCACCCTCTTTGAAGGGCGGTCAGAGCGAACACTCGCTCTCGGGGCCCAGAGAGAGAATTCTGCAAGCTTGACTGGCTTCAGTGAGCATAGTCTGCCATGCGTGGGTCGTCATGTTTAATAACGCGGGCGCTAATTAACTTATCACTTGCACAGTTTGCACTGATGATCAGTAGGGCCTGAGGCAGTGAAAACACAGCCAGCTGCATGTGATGCCTTGACGGCCGCAGCGCAAAACATCCAGTGGTCAGTCAGTCCAGCTAATACTTTTGTGTGTGTGTTAGTTAGTTACCATTTTGTCCTAGGCACATGTCTATTAGACACTGTGTGTGTGTGTGTGTGTGTGTGTGTGTGTGTGTGTGTGTGTGTGTGCGCACGCTCGCTCGCTCACATTTGTGCTTTACAAACTTGAGAGGAAATTTAAATTGAAATTCATTTAAGATACGTAATGTTAAAGAGACAAAAGAAGGAGAATCATATTTTCCAGAATTCGGGAGAATAATAATACACGTGCGTACACGCGCAAGTGATCTCTCACACACACACACACAAAAGAGTGTGTCTTCTGCCATGGTGCCGAACATTGAACTTGAGTTTAAACGGTTCCCATCTAGTTAGGGGGGGATACATTGTCATCCTTGTCACTCTAAACAAGGTATTATTGCCCCTAGAATAAGCCTTATTGGGCAAGGTGTTAGCTCTGTGCATTGCGTCGAGACGTCTGTGTCAGGAAGGAATCATTGTAACCAAGACGAATGGATCGTTGGAGGGAGAGGTTAGTGTGGGAACGACAGAGCCCTGGTGTTGTGGTGCTTGGTTGATGATGTAGGGGGAGTGGCTGTAGCAGGGGAGTGGCTGTAGCAGGGGAGTGGCTGTAGCAGGGGAGTGGCTGTAGCAGGGGAGTGGATGTAGCAGGGGAGTGGATGTAGCAGGGGAGTGGATGTAGCAGGGGGAGTGGATGTAGCAAGGGGAGTGGATGTAGAGGGGAGTGGATGTAGCAGGGGAGTGGATGTAGCAGGGGAGTGGATGTAGCAGGGGGAGTGGATGTAGCAGGGGAGTGGATGTAGCAGGGGAGTGGATGTAGCAGGGGAGTGGATGTAGCAGGGGAGTGGATGTAGCAGGGGGAGTGGATGTAGCTGGGGAGTGGATGTAGCTGGGGGAGTGGATGTAGCTGGGGAGTGGATGTAGCTTGGGGAGTGGATCTAGTAGGGGAGTGGATCTAGTAGGGGAGTGGATCTAGTAGGGAGTGGATCTAGTAGGGGAGTGGATCTAGTAGGGAGGGATCTAGTAGGGGAGTGGATCTAGTAGGGAGTGGATCTAGTAGGGGAGTGGATCTAGTAGGGGGAGTGGATCTAGTAGGGGGAGTGGATCTAGTAGGGGGAGTGGATCTAGTAGGGGGAGTGGATCTAGTAGGGGAGTGGATCTAGTAGGGGGAGTGGATCTAGTAGGGGGAGTGGATTTAGTAGGGGGAGTGGATCTAGTAGGGGGAGTGGATCTAGTAGGGGGAGTGGATCTAGTAGGGGGAGTGGATCTAGTAAGGGAGTGGATGTGTGGGGAGTTTGTAAGAGGATTTTATCGTGGAGCGCTAAACCCGGGGGGATTATGCAGTGCATGTGGGAAATTGGAGCACAGATCCAAATCCCTAGATCAAGAGCCCCTCACCAGCATCAAGGCACCTCCCTTGAGAGGATTTGTAAGAGGAGGATATGTTGGTGAATGGGAGAGGGTATATGTGGGTGGGTGAGGGAGGAGGGTGTATGTGGGAGCGGGTAGGGAATGGGTGAAGGAGTGGACTATGCGGGTGTTGAAATATAATCGACGTGGAAGTGTAAGCTATGGATTAGTATGCTGGAGAACGGGCCAGGAACATGGCTTGGGAAGAATTTAATGTTCATTTTGTGGCAGAAGCGCCAATTTATTGGGCACCCCATACCAAGAATATGTGGATACACAAAAGGCCAAGGAACCTGGCCCCTAGAGGGTGTCCCGTGGCTTGGTTGGTAGCGCACTCTGCTCACGTACTGTGTGGTTCGATCCTCAGCACGGGTGACAACGTTGGGCAGCTTTCCTTACATTTACTGCCCCTGTTCACGTACCAGTAAGTACGTGGGTGTTAAAAATTAGACAAATGTGCAACATCTGGGTACCTTTATTGTAAACGTATCGCCATCCAATGGTTGTATCAATACAAATTCAAGGACATGACGAAGACAGAAGAACTATATACAACAGATGAGGTAATCAGTCCCTCAGTCTTGGAGTTGGTGTGAAGAACAACGTCTACAATAAAGATGTGTCTAATTTTCATTTTGTCGGTATTGCATACCATTCCTGTACACCTTGGTGTTAGTCGACTGTTGTGGGTCACATCTGGGGGGTTGGGGATTAGTATACCATAGATAGGGCTAGGATTTGAAATGAGCTGAGGTATGGTAACATCTTAGCCTGAAAAAACTAAAGTGCAAAAATAAGGTGATAACGATATTCATTTTGGCCAGATCATGTAGTAGGATAAGAGCAATGTTTATATACGAGATTGAGAGTAGAAGATGGGAGGGAATAAGCGAAATTATTGAAGGGGTGTAGGTGGGTGTATGGAGGAAGGTTAATATATGCAGCAAGTGGGACAAGAATGAGTCCACGAAATTGATAGGACTTGCCTATCCTGGGCCAGAAGACATACTGCAGTGCTTCTGTTTTTATTTCCTTGTGGTACCCGCTGAAAAGGACCGCAGTTGGAGGACGAAATATGCGGTGAAAACTGCGTGTTTGTCTCTTCATGAATTTATGCAAACATTAATTATAAAGACAAACCTCGGTAATCTATCATGAGATATGCTCTTAGGTCAAGGGGAAATTTAAACCTCAATACAATTATATGATTAAAATATATATATATTTTTATTTTACATTAACTATGGATGATTAAATCATTTAACAAAAACTAGAGCTCTTGGCAGTTTAACAAAAACAGTCATTTTCGTTGATGTTAAATTATATTTATAAAACTTTTTAAATACTGAATTAAAATAAATGCTACAAAAGTCATTTCCAGCGATGTAATCTAATTAAACGGACATTTAATAGCCTAGCGCTTAGGTAAGATTTGTCAGGAAACAGGACAAGTATTTCCTTATGATGACCCACATCTGGAGCCTCTGGTCATTTGACAGAGACCTTCCACTGGCTTACCGGTCCACCCCTTTAAAAATTATGGTTATGATTATTCACACACTTGTTTGTTCTTTCTGCTGGGGAAGAGGACGACGTACAGCGATACACAGATGCAGTCAGGTCTCCAAGAACCTCATACTATGAAGGGGAAACAGGTTTAATAAATAGAGAGTTAGATAGGAAATCTACTGCTGATGAAGGACTGTCTTCTTCAGAATCCAGAAAGATACAATCTGAATCCCAAGTAAGTGGCATCCAACTCCCAAGAAATCAAGCCCTTCCTCCCCAAAATGAAGAATCAGTTTCTAAAGAAGGGAAATCAGACTTTCCAGGAGGTGGATCGAGTCCTTGAGATGTGATGAAGATTATGGAGCCAACATCCTCGGGGACCACAGCCAATATCTCCTCAAATTAGTTTTGAGGAAGTGGATATCTGGAGATGACTTGGAAATACTAGAGCCCCGCGCTAGCATTGTGAACAGGACAAGTTTCATGATGACCCATCTGAGCCTCTGGCATTGACAGAGACCTTCCACTGGGTAGGAGGAAAGAGAGGGTGGGTGGGTTTATGGGTCGGTCAGTGAGGAAAGTGTAATAATGTTGGTAGAATTACCGACAATATGTTAGGTAAAAGGACACAAGTACAACTAATGCGACATTTTAATGTGACAACATTTAGCTCTCCAGGAGCTTTGTCAAAAATCCTGGAGAGCGAAACGTTGCCACAGTAAAATGTCGCATTAGTTGCACTTGTGTCCTTTTACATAATGAGTAATGTGATTGCTGGTTAGTGGTGGGTAGTGAGGAAAGTGCCCTTTGGTGGGTAGGTGTCGGGAAGCAAAGTGGACTGGCGGATAGAAGGATGGGATGAGTGAGTGGGATATTTTTGAAGAATAAGCGAGGAATAATCGTGTCTGTTCTTTCCTCCTCACGAGAATGCAACAAATATTTTTCCTGAATCGTCACCCTGAGCCCTGAGGCACTGGAACAGTAAATTAGCAACCACTGATGAACTTGAAAGATTATTCCCTGAGAAATGTGGCATGTTTTCCAACAAGAAAAAGATCACTGAACTTATTGGCTCAAAGTGTTAAAATTATATTTCTTCCCTTTGACCAGCAGCACCACCACTTTGCCGACTTCTAAATGAGATGTAGGTCAGTAGTTGTGAATGCGTACATAGAATAAAGACTGATGCTATTTCGTTTGTTTTTTATTTTCATGTGGAATTTGCTGCTCCAGTTCTGCTGTGGAGGAGGATAAGAAGGCTGACCAGACGATCCCAAAAGCCGAATGTATTCCTGATTCAGTCTTGTTAAGTGTTTCTTGCACACACATTAAACTACCCACAGAAAGGATAAGAGAATCCGGCCTACCAACCTCACCAGCAGATATTACGAAGCTCGTAAAAGATAAATCTTTTGCAAGCGAATAAAATAAAGGTAAGAGAGGGGGGACCTAGATTACAAACCAATAAATGGATGATTGAGGAAAGGAAGGGAAAGGGGAGACAAAATAAGGCGAGTAAGCAATTAGGAATAAGAGGGAGAGTAAAGCAGGAAGTGCTCAGTCTCCTGGTCGGAGTTCTCAAGAAACAGATAGCACTTGTAGTTTAGATTGAGAATGCTACGTCATAAGAGCTGGAAGCTAGACGTGTGTAGTGGGCCAAGAAGTGTACACACACACACACACACACACACGATGTATTGGAAGCTGGGCACAGTTGCAGTCCCCAGCAGGCACCTACCCACTCGCTCTTCCACCCACGAGGATAAACCTTGATCCTCGACGTATGACCCTAATCATGCTGAAGGATGACTACCTCACGATACAGGCATCCTTGTGGGTAGGTCATTCGCTACTCAATCTGTGACACGCTAGGTTACACAAGGAGTCTTGGCTCTTACACAAACTGATTTACTTTCCTTTAATCACAAAGGCCGTCTCCCTCCAAGGTCGGGTGACCCAGAAAAGAAAAAACATCCACCATCATTCATTCAATAGCTGGTTTTTGCCAGAAATGTGCGAACATCACAAGTCAAATCCTAAAAGCCACCTGTGTCCACTTGCTCCATTTCAATTAAAAAAAAAACAATTGCGGGTACGACTATCCTATCTTATACGATAGTTACATTGTGCAAACTCCCGTAATAAATATGAGTTACATTATGTGAACACCCGCAGGGTGCTGCTGTCATATTATTAATGATAGTTACATTGTGGAACACCTGCAATATTCTGCTATAATACCCAATTACATGTGATAGTTACATTGTGAGAACATAAGCTCGTTATGTTGCGGAGAATGACTGCTAAGACGGTACTGCTATCCAAACCGGAAATAGAGGAGTTAAACTCAAGGTTTAATTGAAGAAAATAATTTGGGTTACTTTTAAAAGAAGATTGAACAGATACGTGAATAAGAATGATTGGGTACAAGTACGACCTATGTGCAACACATGGGTATTTGGCGACGTTTCGTCAACCAGTGGCTTGATCAATTCAATACATATGAACATAAAGAAGGAACACCGCAGCAGGCCTACTGGCCCATGCGAGGCAAGTCCAATTCTCCCACCGACTTAAGCCAATGCCTTGATCTGGTCAGGTTAGTCACATTCACTTAAGGGAGGAGCACGGCATCTGACCTAGTAGCACAAGCTAGTCAGGTCACATAAGAACATAAGAACATAAGAAAGAAGGAACACTGCAGCAGGCCTACTGGCCCATGCGAGGCAGGTCCAAATCTCCCACCGACTTAAGCCAATGCCCCGACCCATCCAGGTCAGGTTACATTCACTTAAGGAAGGAGCACGGCATCTGACCTAGTAGCACAAACTAGTCAGGTCCAACTCACACCCACCCGCACCCACTCATATATTTATCCAGCCTATTTTTAAAACTACACAACGTTTTAGCCTCTATAACTGTACTCGGGAGTTTGTTCCACTCATCGACAACTCTATTACCAAACCAATGCTTTCCTATATCCTTCCTGAATCTGAATTTATCCAACTTAAAGCCATTGCTGCGAGTCCTGTCAATACTAGATATTTTTAGCACGCTATTTACATCACCTTTATTTATTCCTGTTTTCCATTTATACACCTCAATCATATCCCCCTAATTCTACGCCTTTCTAGAGAGTGCAGATTCAGGGCCCTAAGTCTATCCTCTAGGGAAGATTTCTGATACATGGAATCAACTTAGTCATCCTCCTTTGTACGTTTTCCAGAGCATTTATATCCATTCTGTAATACGGTGACCAAAACTGTGCAGCATAATCTAGATGAGGCCTCACCAAGGATATATAGAGTTGAAGAACAACCTGAGGACTCCTATTATTTATGCTTCTTGATATGAAGCCAAGGATTCTGTTCGCTTTATTGCGAACACTTATGCACTGCTGTCTTGGTTTTAGATTACTGCAACCAGAACTCCTAAATCCTTTTCGCAATCAGTAGTATTAAGATCTACATTATTTAGTTTATATGTGGCATGGTTATTGTCCTGTCCAATATTTAGAACTTTGCATTTATCTATATTAAACTGCATCTGCCACTTCTCCGACCACTGCATCAGTCTATTCAAATCTTCCTGGAGTGCTCTAATGTCCTCATTTGAATGAATTGGACGGCCTATTTTGGTGTCATCGGCAAACTTGCTTATGTCGCTATTTATTCCCTCATCTATGTCGTTTATGTAGATTGTGAACAACAAGGGCCCAATACTGACCCCTGTGGAACACCGCTTGTGACACTTCCCACTCTGATTTCTCCCCATTTATGCAAACTCTCTGCTGCCTATTTGTCAACCATGCCTCTATCCAGGAAAAATTTCTCCTCCTATTCCGTGTGCCTTAATTTTCCTCAATAGTCTCTGATGTGGGACTCTATCAAAAGCCTTACTGAAGTCCATATACACAATATCATATTCATTACCATGATCTACCTCCTCAAACACCTTAGTGAAAAAGTTATTAAATTTGTAAGGCAGGAACGCCCTTTTGTAAAACCGTGCTGAGATTCTTTGATTAATTTATGCTTTTCAAGATGGCTGCGAATTGCCTCGGCAATTATTGATTCCATAAATTTTCCCACTATGGAGGTTAGGCTTATTGGTCTATAGTTCGAAGCTAAGGACCTGTCACCTGCTTTGAAAATAGGTATTACATTTGCCATTTTCCACTTATTTGGCACCATGCCAGTTTGCAGTGATATGTTGAAAAGATTAGCCAACGGGTTGCTAAGCTCCTCTTTACATTCCTTTAGAACCCTTGCATACAGTTCATCAGGGCCTGGGGATTTTTAGGTTTCAATTTATCTATTTGTCTAAGGACCATGTCACTTGTGACCCTAATCGTGCATAGTTTACTATCATCCTGTTCTACATAATTAATTATTTCTGGAATATCGCTAGTATCTTCCTGTGTAAAAACTGAGAGGAAGCAAGTGTTAAACATTCTACACATTTCCTTATCACTGTCGGTGAGCTGACCTGAGTGACTTTTGAGTGGGCCTATCTTGTCCCTAATCTTACTTCTGTATACCTGAAAAATCCTTTTGGGTTAGTCTTCGATTCTCTCGCAACTTTAACCTCATAGTCTCTTTTGCTTTTCTTATTCCCTTTTTATTTCTCTTTAACTGAATATATTGATTACCTAATTGCCCCTCTCCTCTTTTGATTCGCCTATATATGCCTCTCTTTTGACCAATGAGATGTTTTAATCTATTGTTCATCCATTTAGGATCATTTTTGTTTGATCTGATTTCCTATTAGGAACATAAGCTGTCTGAGCAGCTAGAACTATTCTCTGAAAACGTCATATTGGCAATCACCACCTACCTGACCCACTGTCAGGTCATTCCAGTTCAGCCTACCCAGGTAATTTTTCAGTCCTATGAAATCAGCCAGGCGGAAGTCAGGGACAGAGACTTGATTTCCATTAGTAGGGTAATTCCATGATATATTAAAACTGAGTGATTTGTGATCACTTTCCCCAAGCTCATCATTAACCTCAAGATTATTAACTAGCGTTTCCCTGCTGGCAAAAACCAAGTCTAGCAGGTTATTTCCTCTAGTTGGTTCTGTCACCAACTGTTTCAAAAAACAATCCTGAATCGTATCAAGAAAGTCACTTGACTCTAAATTTCCTGTCAAATTGCTCCAGTCAATTTGTCTAAAGTTGAAATCTCCCATTAGCACAACACCCACCCACACCCACTCATGTATTTATCCAACCTATTTTTAAAACTACACAACGTCTTAGCTTCTATGACGGTACTCGGGAGTTTGTTCCACTCATCCACAACTCTATTACCAAACAAGTGCTTTCCTATATCCTTCCTGAATCTGAATTTTTTAAATTTAAAACCACTGCTGCGAGTCCTGTCAATACTAGATATTTTCAGCACGCTATTTACATCCCCTTTATTAATTCCTGTTTTCCATTTATACACCTCAATCATATCCCCCCTAATTCTACGCCTTTCTAGAGAGTGCAAATTCAGGGCCCTCAGTCTATCCTCATAGGGAAGATTTCTGATACATGGGATCAACTTTGTCATCCTCTGTACGTTTTCCAGAGCATTTGTATCCATTCTGTAATACGGTGACCAGAACTGTGCAGCATAATCTAGATGAGGCCTAACCAAAGATATATAGAGTTGAAGAACAACCTGAGAACTCCTATTATTTATACTTCTTGATATGAAGCCAAGGATTCTGTTAGCTTTATTGCGAACACTTATGCACTGTTGTCTTGGTTTCAGATTACTGCTAACCAGAACTCCTAAATCCTTTTCGCACCAGTAATATTAAGATATAGCAGATGAGGATAGATGAGGTAATCAGACTCTCAGCCTTGTAGAACTATACAAAGAATAAGGTGGAAGATAAGGAAGTCAGACCCTCAGTGTTGCAGAACTATTCACAGAGGACAGTAGAAGGCGAGGGACTGAATACCTCGTCTACACTCTTAGCATATGACTGTATTGAACTGATACAGCCCCTGGTTGGCGAAACGTCTTCAGATACAGATACCCAGGTGTTCCACATGTGTCTAATTCCCTCATTATGTCGGTATTGCGACCTGCCTAGCATGAGCCAAGAGGCTTACTGCGGTAATTTTATGTCATGTTATATCCAAGATCCTTTAGGCTTCCCTGGGAACGAAAGTGATAAGGAAATATAATGAAAACAGTTCAAGCCTTCATTCATCAGCGGGACAGTGAAGGATGACACTGAAGGATGACAGTGAAGGATGACAGGGAAGGATGACACTGAAGGATGACAGTGAAAGATGACAGTGAAGGATGACACTGAAGGATGACAGGGAAGGATGACACTGAAGGATGACAGTGAAAATAATAATAATGAATTTGAAGATAAAGATGATTTGTAGATGGGAAGTACAGTGTCTGCACTCTGAAGGTAGGTGTTGATATGCTGCAGTTTTATAACTGTAGTGTAGGCGAGCCTCTGGCAAGACGGTGATGGAGTGAATGATGATGAAAGCGTTTCTTCTTTTTCGGGTCACCCTCCCTTGGTGGGAAGCGGCCGATGTGTTAATAAAAAAAATGTATACAAAGGCGCATGTTCAAGGAAAGACACCTACAATTCCCTTTAACCAAAAACTTTTACCAAGAGAATTCAGAATGTACCACTGCGACTTTCGTCTTTCTTCATTCTGGCTCTTCCAGCTTTCTTTCCTCTCCCTTCTGGCTCTTTTCGTTCCCCCCCCCCCAATTCTGGGTCTTCTTTCTCCTTTCCTCAATTCCTCCCCTCCATTCTGAGCCTTCTATCTCACTTATCCTCCATTCTGAGCCTTCTATCTCACTTATCCTCCATTCTGGGTCTTCTATCTCACTTATCCTCCATTCTGAGCCTTCTATCTCACTTATCCTCCATTCTGGGTCTTCTATCTCACTTATCCTCCATTCTGGGTCTTCTATCTCACTTATCCTCCATTCTGGGCCTTCTATCTCACTTATCCTCCATTCTGAGCCTTCTATCTCACTTATCCTCCATTCTGGGTCTTCTATCTCACTTATCCTCCATTCTGGGCCTTCTATCTCACTTATCCTCCATTCTGAGCCTTCTATCTCACTTATCCTCCATTCTGAGCCTTCTATCTTACTTATCCTCCATTCTGGGTCTTCTATCTTACTTATCCTCCATTCTGGGCCTTCTATCTTACTTATCCTCCATTCTGGGTCTTCTATCTTACTTATCCTCCATTCTGGGCCTTCTATCTCACTTATCCTCCATTCTGAGCCTTCTATCTTACTTATCCTCCATTCTGAGCCTTCTATCTTACTTATCCTCCATTCTGAGCCTTCTATCTTACTTATCCTCCATTCTGAGCCTTCTATCTTACTTATCCTCCATTCTGAGCCTTCTATCTTACTTATCCTCCATTCTGGGTCTTCTATCTTACTTATCCTCCATTCTGGGCCTTCTATCTCACTTATCCTCCATTCTGAGCCTTCTATCTTACTTATCCTCCATTCTGGGTCTTCTATCTCACTTATCCTTCATTCTGGGTCTTCTATCTCACTTATCCTCCATTCTGGGTCTTCTATCTCACTTATCCTCCATTCTGGGTCTTCTATCTCACTTATCCTCCATTCTGGGTCTTCTATCTTACTTATCCTCCATTCTGGGTCTTCTATCTCACTTATCCTCCATTCTGGGCCTTCTATCTCACTTATCCTCCATTCTGAGCCTTCTATCTCACTTATCCTCCATTCTGGGTCTTCTATCTTACTTATCCTCCATTCTGGGCCTTCTATCTCACTTATCCTCCATTCTGGGTCTTCTATCTCACTTATCCTCCATTCTGGGTCTTCTATCTCACTTATCCTCCATTCTGGGTCTTCTATCTTACTTATCCTCCATTCTGAGCCTTCTATCTCACTTATCCTCCATTCTGGGTCTTCTATCTTACTTATCCTCCATTCTGGGTCTTCTATCTTACTTATCCTCCATTCTGGGTCTTCTATCTCACTTATCCTCCATTCTGGGTCTTCTATCTCACTTATCCTCCATTCTGGGTCTTCTATCTCACTTATCCTCCATTCTGGGTCTTCTATCTCACTTATCCTCCATTCTGGGTCTTCTATCTTATCTCCCCTCCATTCTGGGTCTTCTATCTTATCTCCCCTCCATTCTGGGTCTTCTATCTTATCTCCCCTCCATTCTGGGTCTTCTATCTTATCTCCCCTCCATTCTGGGTCTTCTATCTTATCTCCCCTCCATTCTGGGTCTTCTATCTTATCTCCCCTCCATTCTGGGTCTTCTATCTTATCTCCCCTCCATTCTGGGTCTTCTATCTTATCTCCCCTCCATTCTGGGTCTTCTATCTTATCTCCCCTCCATTCTGGGTCTTCTATCTTACCTCCACTCCATTCAGGCGCTTTAATTAATGCTATAATGTCCTTCCATCGGGTTATTAATCTTGGGTCTATCTGATCACTGCTTCTGCTCCAGATCTAACTTAGTTCCTATTCTGGGCTTTATCTTCCTCTCAAAATGCCATTAAAAAACAAATGCATTTGAAGAGAGAAAAGAAATAATAATTTGTCCCCACTGGTTTAAAAAACTGTCGGTGTGGAAGGTCGAAAGGGTCAATTTCTCCCTGAATCTAACGTAGTTCTATTAACAAATGGGATGAACGCGCTCAAACATGCCGGATGTAAAGGAAAAGAAATGACATTTGTGAAAGAATGAGATTATTTTTGTCTCCCAGGTCAAACGTTCGCAATCCTCACCGTGTAGAACAAAGGTAATCCCACATGATATAGCTTACACACTAAATACCTTTTAACAAATGGAGTTATGAACCGGCTTGTCCTACAGTGTAATACATTACGGTTCAATCCCGGCATAAATGAACGCTTGAACTAATGAGACATTTTCAAGCTCCTGGCGAGCGAAACGTTGCAGCAATGCCTAATTAGTTTCTCTCGCGTCCATTTGCCTAACATATTGTCAGTAATTTTGCCAATATATGTAAATCCGTAGATGTGGAAGCTCAACACTTGTTGCCTGTTCATAGCAATAGATACTTGTGGGCTAGTTGACTGCTTGTGGGTTGCATCCTGGGTAACGAGCAGAGAACATCAACACAGAGAAAGACGTCCAGCTGGTTATATTTACAGCGTTATCCTGGATTATTATCCCTCCGAGGATATAAATCCGAATAAAGTCGACGTCCTCTTTCTGAATTTGTAATCGTAGTTACGGTATTGCATGAAGTGGAAATGTTTTGTGAATAAGATTCGTGCAACTAGCTGGACATCTTTATTGACGTAGATGTTTCGCCCTCTCAGGCCTTTTTTTTCTTATCTACAGTAAACTTTATAAAGCTAGTCTGCATAATGTAATGTACTATGTGGGTCTTTTCATACACTGTTCAATTTCTGAATGGACTTTTTAAATACCATTTACAAAAAAAAAAAAATCCGCATTATACAGAGGAGCTTCATGAGAGCTTAGTGCATTACGGAGGCAGCTGTTATATTGCAAACTGGAGGTAACCAGGTGAGGTACGTTTATCAACTTGTATGTACTGTATGCCATTAATGTAATGTAAAGGCTTGAGCGATTGTGTTAGGAACTTGACTGCTAGGAGCTCTTTCCTGGGATGTACAGTATATAGCTGACTGCGACATGGTCTTAGTAGGAACAAAGACAAGCGAGTATAGTAAAGATGAAGATTATAAGAACGATTTAGGTTCAAACCAATGAACTCCGACAGGGAAGACGTGAGTGGATGTGCCCGGCTATATTGACGGGTCGCACTTACGGAAAACTGGAAAGATGACCTCAGAGAGGCTAGACATGAAAGTAAGAGCTTGATAGCGAGTGAGAGCATGACAGCTAGTGAGAGCAAGCATGAGCGAGAGAACAAGAGCAAGAGAGCTGGGTCAGTGAGCGAGAGCAAGCAAAGAAAAGTGGTGTCCCGAACACCATTTCTGGAGGCACCATTAAAACACAAACAAACACACACACACACATACACACACACACACACACACACAGCAGAGATGGACATAACTCCAGGAAGGAGCAGACAGGTGAAGGCAGGCTGTGATCTCATTACCAGCCGGGGCGTGGACGGCATCATCACAGCTCAGTCACCTCCGACCTAACCCTTAGCGCTGCTCCTCACGCACGGATAAATACCTGCATGAATAATTTCCTCTGGCATTAACATTCACTTTTTTTCAACTGCAGTGTATAATGGAGAGCGCGTGTTGAAGGAAGGCCTGCGGTGAGGGGTGTAAGAGAGGGATGGAGAGAAAGAGAGGGAAGGCACCAAAGACGTGAGGAGTTGAAAAAATACCTGTACCACGGAGACATGTCATGATAAAAATAATTTTACCATATCAGACCAACCTGTATCAGATTATGTACATTGAACACACTACATAGTGTTGTGTACATACGTCATTCTACATATTTCCATACACCATTTATTTATTTTTGTATACATACATCGATATACATCTTGTTGACTACATGTACCAGTCTAAATCATATAACATATACACTCGTCTATATATTACTGCGTATAGCCAGCAGTCTACATAAGAACATAAGAAAGAAGGAACACTGCAGCAGGCCTACTGGCCCATGCGAGGCAGGTCCAAATCTCCAACGGCTTAAGCCCCGACCCAGCCAGGTCAGGTTACATTCACTTAAGGAGGAACACTGCATCTGACCTAGCACAGGCTAGTCAGGACCAACTCACACCCAACCGCACCCACTCTATAATTGTCTAGTTGACCACCTGGTCAGCCGACCACCTGGTCAGGTCACTTCCACTTAAGGAATTAGTACAGCTACTGACCTGGTAATACAAGCTAGTCAGGTCCAAATTCACACCCATCCACACCCACCCATGTATTTATCTAACCTATTTTAAAACTACACAACGTCTTAGCATCTATGACGGTACTCGGGAGTTTGTTCCACTCATCCACAACTCTATTACCAAACCAGTGCTTTCCATATCCTTCCTGAATCTGAACTTTTCCAACTTGAAACCATTGCTGCGAGTCCTGTCTTGGCTGGATATTTTCAGCACGCTATTTACACCCCTTTATTTATTCCTGTTTTCCATTTATACACCTCAATCATATCCCCCTAATTCTACGCCTTTCTAGAGAGTGCAGATTCAGGGCCCTCAGTCTATCCTCATAGGGAAGATTTCTGATACATGGGATCAACTTTGTCATCCTCCTTTGTACGTTTTCCAGTGCATTTATATCCATTCTGTAATACGGTGACCAGAACTGTGCAGCATAATCTAAATGAGGCCTAACAAAGATATATAGAGTTGTAGAACAACCTGAGGACTTCTATTATTTATACTTCTTGATATGAAGCCAAGGATTCTGTTAGCTTTATTGCGAACACTTATGCACTGTTGTCTTGGCTTCAGATTACTACTAACTAGAACTCCTAAATCCTTCTCGCAATCACAAGTAATAAGATCTACATTATTCAGCTTATATGTGGCATGGTTATTGTCCTGCCCAACATTTAGAACTTTGCATTTGTTTACATTAAACTGCATCTGCCACTTCTCCGACCACTGCATCAGTCTATTCAAATCATCCTGGAGTGCTCTAATGTCCTCATTTGAATGAATTGGACGACCTATTTTGGTGTCATCAGCAAATTTACTTATGTTACTATTTATTCCCTCATCTATGTCGTTTATGTAAATTGTAAACAACAGGGGGCCCAAAACTGACCCCTGTGGAACACCGCTTGAGACGCGCCCCCATTCTGATTTCTCTCCATTTATGCAAACTCTCTGCCGCCTATTTGTCAACCATGCCTCTACCCAGGAAAAATTTCTCCTGCTATTCCGTGTGCCTTAAGTTTCCTCAGTAGCCTCTGATGTGGAACTTTATCGAAAGCCTTACTGAAGTCCATATACACAATATCATATTCATTACCATGATCTACCTCCTCAAACACCTTAGTGAAAAAGTTAGTAAATTCGTAAGACAGGAACGCCCCTTAGTAAAACCGTGTTGAGATTCATTAATCAATTTATGCTTTTCAAGATGGCTACGAATTGCCTCGGCAATTATTGATTCCATAAATTTACCAACTATGGAGGTAAGGCTTATTGGTCTATAGTTCGAAGCTAAGGACCTGTCACCTGCCTTGTAAATAGGTATTACATTTGCCCTTTTCCACTTGTCTGGCACTATGCCAGTTTGTAGTGATATATTGAAAAGATTTGCCAAAGGTTTGCTAAGTTCCTCTTTACATTCCTTTAAAACTCTTGCAAACAGTTCATCAGGGCCTGGGGATTTGTTAGGTTTTAATTTCTCTATTTGTCTGAGGACCATGTCACTAGTTACCCCAATCGAGCATAGTCTATTATCTTCCAGTTCTACATAATTTATTATTTCTGGAATTCCGCTAGTATCTTCCTGAGTAAAAACTGAGAGGAAGTACATACAACATAGTTTATATAAGCTTCTCTGGCCACAGAATAATAAGCTTCCTGCTATCAGTTACAATTAAAAGTTTCCGACCTGATGTATTTACCGATCTAATAACATTTCATATTTATTTCAAAGCTCCAGGAGCTATGAACACAAGCAAAAAAACTTTTACATCATTAGTGCGTAATCTCCGGGATACAATTCTGGTGGTCGCTTGGTTCACCCAGGGGTCTGTCAGCGCTGAAAGAGAGTCGTAATAAGAACAGTTAAGAGGATTCTCTTCAGTAAATATGTCTTTGTTCGTGGAGGTTCTTCAGAAGAGGTGGAAAAGATGCTGTTGCCCCTGAGATAGACCACAATCTGGGTTGGTAAGACCACGCTGGCAACCCAGGATGCTCTAATTGAGAATGGAAGAGCTCTCTCTCTGCTTGGCCAGAGACCTTGAGAGCATCGCTGGAGATTCGGACTAATGTACCCCCGACATTACCAGAAGTGAAGGAAGAACACGGCTCTCCGACTCTCCCCACAGGTATTTCTCTGCTACACTTGCGAAGCAGCCGAGGTGTGAGCAGAGTCCCAACGAGGAGACAAACTTGAGACATCTTTATTATATTTAATAATCCTTATCTCTACCATATTTAGTCTCTTGTTTATTTTTTACTGTCCTCAGCATCTTCATTATATTTAGAATATTTACCTCTCTATTATCTTCAGCATGCTTAGTATCATTAGCATCTTTGCTAACTTTATTGACTTTACTATCCTATTACATTTATCTTCATTTTCTTTGACTTTTCTTTAAATCTTAATCTTCAGTTTAGCAATTAAGTATTTTTAATTTTACTTTAATTCTCCATCAGAGAGTAGAAGGCGTGACGTCACACCTTTCTCTCTTGTGCCACTCAGCGACTTTCCAAACTTTCTGCTACCCTTATTACTTTCTACTACTACTTCCACTACCATTATTATTTTCCACTACCATTATTACTTTCCACTACCATTATTACTTTCTACTACTACTTCCACTACCAGCCTTAACACTGCCACTACTTCTTTTTCTTCCTCTCTTGGTCCCGTCCCTCCCCCTCGCCTACATATACTGGCTCCTTCACTCTTCTGTGTTAGTGACTTTGTAAATGATCCAAGTCGGACCGAAACGTCGTCGTAAACTCCTCTCTCCTATGTGTGGGTTATCCTAGGCAGTGAACAGCTTACGCTGTGGTTAAATTGGTACAAATATGCAAGGTAATGTGTCTGGTGATTAGTTAACAAGAGGGTGAACCTCCGCCGCTGCTTCCTCGCCTTCATTGACCACCACACAAATTTTCTGCTTCGCGTGAGTATCATTCCTAAAGAGTTTGTAATTTTCCTGAACAGGCGTTAAAAATATTTGTAAACATTTAAAATAAATATCTGATATATTTGTCCGAAGTTTGTTGTCAAAGGTACATATAATAACTGAATACCTTTATAAAAATTTAGGTGTGGTATTGCGTGTGTATATGTGTGTGTACTCACGCATATGTACTCTCCTACATGTGGTTGCAGGGGTCGAGTCATTGCTCCTGTATGTGTGTGCGTTTGTTAAATGTGGTGTGTGGAAAGCATGTTCATAAAGTATATCTCTCTCTCTCTCTCTCTCTCTCTCTCTCTCTCTCTCTCTTACACACACACACACACACACACACACACACACACACTCACACACACACACACACACACACGACAGAAGTTGTGGAAAACCTCTGTACTAAATCACTAAAAAAAAAAAGAACTGTTATGGCGGCACCACTATTCTCTTTTCTTCGTTGCCATACAATATAAGAATAAAAATGTTGAAAGAATAGCATCATGAAAAAAACCCGCTGCAGGGAACAGGACGGAAAAGGCCCGTTTGATGCAATGAATGCCCAAAGTTGCAGAAGGGAAAAGGATGAGGAAAAAAGGACAATAATTTTTTTTTTCTTATTACTAACTCGGGTTATCACTGTTAGTGGGAGGAAATGTAGAGCATGTTAATGTTAACAGTGCAGACATGAAAGTGAAATGAAGATTAGCCTATTATGACTATGTATTATTATTATTAATTTGCTAACGTTAATTTGAGACATTAATGGTCTTTTTGTAAGTGATGGTAATTCGCGAATTTTTTATTAGCTCAATTTTTATATTTAAAAAGCTATCAATATCCCACGAGGACGAAAACAAGCCTACCACAAGCAGTTGCAACCTGCACTGTTGAACCAAATAACTAATATTGCTAGAGGGACACCTATTATAAATTTTAAAGCAAAATCCTACAGAAATCCCTTCAAAGTTTTCTCTAAGTGAGATTGACAGACTAAGGCTTAGCAACTATTAAACAGGATTGGATACTTAACATACTAATTAGTTACAATAATGGTCTTAAGGGTAGGCAGGTGTCATGAGTACGTAAAAAATTACATTATGTAGATTTAACCTAAGATAAAGCAATAAAGTCAAACACTGATCAGGTGAGACAGTCTAGATTTATTTCTTGGAAGACAATTTGTTTAATAAAGACAAAGATTTAAAAAATATATCAGCACTAAATAAAAGCTTAAAGCTGAGCAGAAGCTGTATTCAGCTTTTTCCACAGAATCCTATAATTTCAAGTTTATTAACTAGGTTAGAAAGTTTAAAATAAAATACAGATACTAAGCCAATTGTCAAAAAAGCCTCGTCCATTTCGTAATATAAATCAGCCATTAAAGATTATGTTAGGCTAGGTAAGGTTTGTCAGGAAACAGGGAAAGTGTTTCCTGACGCGGGTCTTAAGTCGTATGGTGATCCGCCGCTGAAGGTTTTGGTCATCTGACCGAGGCTTTCAGCTGGCTTACCGGCCCACCCATTTAAAAATTAAAATTTATAATTAAAGATTGAAGCCAGAACGAAGAAACATTCCTCAGATGTTCAAAGGAAAATACTGCTGTACCATTTCGAAATTAAAACTGGCAGAATGTCACCTACACACTCCACTGGAGAAGTTATCATTCTTCCAAGTATGATACACGAATGATGAAGTTATGAAGCCGACCAGAAGAGGCTTTCTAAGGCAATCGCATGGAAATCAAGATTGATAATGGCCCATGTAAAAATTGAGAACACGGCACAAGTACATACCAATTGTTCCATGAACCTTCCTCATACATACCTTTAAGAACTGGTACGATAGGGATCACGCAGCCAGGAGAACGTGAACCAAGTAGCGGACAGCAGAGAGGAGGGGCTAGGAGCGGAGACTCGACCCCTGCAATAAAAATTAGTTAGTACACACGCATGCACGGACACACACGTACACACGCGCACAGTAAATATACAAAGAGAAGAAGAAAGACACGTCGACAGTGAATGAACAGAGAAAATTAAAGTTTGTAAAAATATTAAAGTTTGTAAAATATTATATTGTAAAATATTGCATAATAATAAAACATGCAAAAGTAATTAAACGTCAAAGAGAAAAAACAAAGAGAAAATTGTTGAATGAGAGGTAGAAATACGAGGGCAAACGTCAAGGTGTATTTTGAACATAAAGATCAGGACGAGGTTAACGCGAGTCGTAACTCAAGTATATGGAAAAAAATTGGATAAGATCCATACAATGCACAAGCATCCTGGCTGTCCGTGGATGACAGGCTGGACGAGGCGCAAGAGTTCTTTTGGAACTACGAAACGTTGTCCTCACGAAACGTTGTCCTCACGAAACGTTCACTCAAGGAGTTTTCTTTCTGGACGACTACTGTACAAAGTTGTAGCTCTCGTTGTGCTGTAACTGATATCTGTTATCAGGAGTGTTCAACTCACTGTTGTCAAAAATAGACACAAAAGCAGTTTAATCGTGTCTCTATTAAATACCATTTATCTTTAGCTCATTGTTGTTGCTTGTGAGACATGCGTACCTTTGCTTCTCAAGCAGGGCCTTTCCTAGGCAAACTAACTCACTGTTTCATGCTAAAAACAATCTTACTTCTATTCACCAGTCTAAGGATTTGATAAGTCAGTAAGTGCAAAACCCACCACCAGTCTTTACTGAATAAAGACATCTTGTTCAAAATTATCTACCGTCTGAATGAGACATTTTATATTATTGAAGAAATTCCCTGATTACAAGTCCATGTCCTGCGTGCCAAAAGCAGGTTAATAAACTAACAAATGATAACTAGTGTAAGTTCAACACCGAAATTTATATAAAATATAAGTGCCAGAAAATATCTTAAGATTCACACACGTCGTCAAGGTTAGTAACTCTCCGACACACGTCGTCAAGGTTAGTAACTCTCCTACACACGTCGTCAAGGTTAGTAACTCTCCGACACACGTCGTCAAGGTTAGTAACTCTCCTACACACGTCGTCAAGGTTAGTAACTCTCCTACACACGTCGTCAAGGTTAGTAACTCTCCTACACACGTCATCAAGGTTAGTAACTCTCCTACACACGTCATCAAGGTTAGTAACTCTCCGACACACGTCATCAAGGTTAGTAACTCTCCGACACACGTCATCAAGGTTAGTAACTCTCCGACACACGTCATCAATGTTAGTAACTCTCCTACACACGTCATCAAGGTCAACACTGTGCGTGTAAGTGCAGATATCATTTAGTAAGAGACTCAATGCATATAATACAGTAAGAAGACACCAAAAATACACACATTCCATGCAATTGTAGCTTAGGCAGAATCCACGAAGCTGGGCAATTACTAAGTCTATTTACTGCATATGCTCAAGCATACCTATTCTCGAGACTGAGTAAAGGCTAAAACCATCCAGCAAAAAGGGAAAGTCGATCCTAAGACATAGTGTACTTGGCACACAGCCTGTTCACACAGGGCAGATTTATCAATAGACAAATTTCCAAACTTCTCCACAATAGGTATCTCCCAAAAGTAGAACACTACTAGTATGCTCCCATACGACCCTGTGCTGACACCTCTCCGCAAATAAAGTGAAAATGTGTTCGTGAAAGTTTATCAGTGTTTTATAGATACTCTATAAATGTCACAGTGACCACCCTTCCTCTCAGAGGCTGTGTTTCAAACTGTAGCGAATGTCGAAACTGGAAAACTACAACTGGCAGTTAAGTCCCACCTTATATAAACAGTTTAAATATTACGCGGCGCCTAACACTGCCATTCATTAATATAAATTAAACATTGCTGTATAAATTGCAACGAAGGAAAGAAGAGTTATTACAACGGAGGGTCTAGACATTATCCGAGTTGTTAGACAATAAACATTCTTTAACAACAGTCTTTTCAGTAAAAATTCGCAACAACGCACTAAACAAATGTACTCTTGTTGTATTTGTTTAGTGATGTCTGTAGCCAGTCTAGCTGTAGCCAACAAATTAATAAATCATACCAACTAAGTGGGATGACAGGTGTTTAAGTGACTATGGGTAAAAGAGGACTCACTGGATATAGTACACCGTGAATGGTCATGGTGACAAATACACAATTTACTTAGGGGACAATTTCTTGCGGGTGGACAGTGAGGGAGGGAGAGTGGAACATGGGAAGAACAGGAAGGAGATACGGGAAGAATAAAGTAGACAGAAGAGACGAAGGGGGGATGGAGGGAGGGGATAGAAGAGAGAATAAGAGAGACGGAGAGTGAGAAGAGGGAAGTGAGAGAGTAGGGGGCCAACAGGATAAAGTGAAAGGAATCACGGGAAAATGTTGTGCTGAAAAGTCAACACACCAGCAGAGGGGAGAGACTTTTTCTCACACGTCCAGGAGAGGCGTAGTGAGCGACGCTTCTGTACCTTTGTGAGAGATTTTTGTTCTCCTGACTATTGGCTTGGATGTGTACGTACTGACACCTTTGACCATGTATGAACTGACGCCTAAGCTTTTGAAATGTCTTTAGAGTGTACCAATTATACAAGAGCGGTGTGAGAGAGTTTAGGTTTGTAAAGCTTTGACAGGAATTGTTGTAAAGTTTTTAAGAAGGTAATGTATCTAAGAACTGGCACAGCGTGTGTAAAGTTTCTTTGTATGACAAGATAGTGTAAGAATTGTAAGGGAATAAGCCTATTGAATTTACCAGGTAAAATAAGTGGAGGAATTGGTATTACGAAAGTTTTGAAAAAGAAATGTGGATTGCTGATGGGCAGTGTGGATTAATAATAATGATAGAATTACTGACAAAATGTTAGGTCAGTGGACACAGATGCAACTAATGTGATATTTTATTGACAAAGCTTCTGCAGAGCGAAAAGTTGCCACAATAAAATATCACATTAGTGGCATCTGTGTCCATTAGTGGATTAAGAAAGGAATGATTGAATATAGTGGCGCAGTTGGAATGAGAAATGGGTGTGTGGATCGAACTGAAGCATTTACGTGAAAACCTCGGTAGATTATGATTTGTGTTAAAGATGATGCCTGTCACGACCAGTGGAGAAAGATTAAGTAAATGGTCCAGGAAGAGTGGAAACATTGTCTAAAGTAACACCTCCAATTTGCAGGTTAGTTGTGGATTGTTCCATCCATTGTAGTGTGACATTCTCCAGTGTGTGTGTGAAGATATGTTGCCTAAAGAAGAAACAGCACGCTAGGCAACAGACAACGCACGAGTCGTTTATCATTGAACAAAATACAAGACGACTTTACAATAAAAGCCTTAAGGTAATACTTTTGTTACGTATTATAATGCCCTCTCCACTTTCCTGCCGGAGATCAACTGGTTTCAGAGCTCGTGTTTTAAGGCAGAGGTTCCATCATACAAACGCCTATTAGCTACAACTAATCCGCACTTTACGTAATATTTTGTTTTTACATCAGCCACGCCTTAGTATGAGCATAAACGAAACATAACCATACATTGTACTCTTATTTCCCCTAAAAAACAACTCGTTTCAGAGTTGAAAAAACAAGAACCCATTTTTTTTATGGTGGTGCATCTGATGGCAATTGGACCAACATGACAAGCGTGTATAAAGGCACGTAAAGCGGAACATTACTCGGTCTAAAATAAAGTCTTGCGCCTCATTACGTATTTCTTATACCTGGCGCAGCGGAAATGGCGATTTGTTAAAGGCCTACCAGAGCCTGCGCCCCGGGATACGACGGGAAAGACCTTAATAAAGAACGGAATTTCATTTCCTACACAGTTAATCGCCTCGAACTTTTGACATCAGCTTTAGCCATGACTCCCACACGATTCATTAAACTTATAAAGTCTCATTTTGTCTCTTTAGGTGAAATTAATAATTCAACTGTATGAGAGAATAAAGTTCCCTAATTATAACAAAATCCCTACCTTTATCACCACCACAATTATCATTATCATTCTTTGTAATAAACGTGATTATATACATATAACAGCGAATGTAATGTCTGAAATACTTGATGCTGATTTCTGGGTGGATTGCTGACCTAAGAAATTATCAGCTTCCTAATTATAATTCTCAGTTTCCTTCTCCTTCCCTTATTCCTCCATTTCATCTTCCAATGCCTTCTCATTTTCAACCTGCTTCTACTCAAATTATCCTTTTACTCCTCTTTAACCTCACCGCCTTCTCATCCTCTCATTTTTCCTCCTGAATCCAGTTCGTCGTCGTCCTCTTCCTTCTCCTCCCTCTTCCTTCTGCTTCTCCCCATCCTCATCTTTCTCCACCTTCTCCTTATCCCTCTCCTACACTCCCATATTATGTTCCACACAGCAAAGAAAATTCCCTGGATTATGGAGCTGTAAATTTACTCAGAGGTGAGGAAGTCGTATATTAACTGATTAATGGATAAGAGAGTAACTCGGAAGCCGTAGACCATGCACCTTCCTATGCTTTTAAAATCAATACTGAAATTTAGAGGGAAGAGAAGGGCAAAAAGTTCCCACAAGTGAAGGAAGATAGAAGTAAGGGGAGGGGAAAAGTGAGAGAGAGGATAGGAGAAAGTCGATGGGAAGGATGAGTGTTATGTTTAATGTGCAAGAATATGAATATATATATATATATATATATATATATATATATATATATATATATATATATATATAATGTATGTAATCTCACTTTGAATGTGGAAAATATTACATAATAGAGAATACCTATTTGCGCATTTATGAAATATAAGGTGGTAGGAGAAATGTCATATTCAAAGGGCCTCAGGGAGAAATCCAAATATTTTTCCTCGAAGCCTTTTATCTACTTCTCCGAAGTAATGGCTCCCTACAGATTGCACTGGAGGTGCACTTATATTATATAATATATATATATATATATATATATATATATATACATTATATATGTCGTACCGAATAGGTAAAACTGGTCAATTAGCAAGAACTCATTTAAAATTAAGTCCTTTCTAATATTTTCTCTTATACGTTTAAAGATATATTTTTTTCATTTATGGTAATGTAAAAAATAATAATTTGGTACCAAAAAGAACCATAGAAATCTTACTTAACCTTATTATAACAAGCGCAATTTAATTTAGCCTAATCAAACTAAATATATTTTAGATAATTTTACAGTAATTTTATAATAAAACAATGAAATATATTTTTTTCGTTAGGTTTAGAATGATTTTTGCGAAATTATTGCATACACAAATTTTCGCTTGCCTTATTCGGCAAAAAGAGCGTTGCTATTTAAGCCATAATCACAAGTTTTTGCCTATTCGGCACGACATTATATATTACACACACACGGGGCCAGGAGCTGTGAATGTGAATAGACCCCTGCAACCACGTATAGACGAGTACACACACACATACTGTTATATGAAGTCTATTATAATTTATAATTATCAATATTGACATTCATTATTCACGATTACAGTCAAAATGCCAGTAATCTTAATTATAGTTATTATTTTAATTACATTTAAATTGTTAATATGAAATCAGTGCAAAAGTGACATTTTGAAGTCCCTTTTTTCGAAACTGAATAATTGCTCGTGAAAATTTAAAGGCAGTGAAAATAATTATAATACTACTAATTATTATTATTATTGTTACTTTCAACTCCCTGGATTAAGAGCCCTTCAGTAGCGTCAAGGCACCTCACTCCCTAATGCTATTTTTTCTTCATGAAATTAGGCTTTAATAGGGCTGTAGGCTACGAGGCAAGAAATTTCTAAACTTGCCTTGACACAAGACATTACCAAACCAAATCTGAAGTAATTCATCAAGTCGATGGCTGATATATTGAGTAAAAAAAAAAAAAAAACCAGTTTCATTAAAACATTGTCCTAAATTCCCCGAAGTATAACATTGCCTCCCATTCTTCTACTCGTGAATATAATTAACAATAATAATAATAATAATAATCGGAACCGGGGAAATTATACTGCCGTTGATGCCTAAATTTTAAGAGGAAAAAAGAGAGAAATCGATGCAACAAATGACAAAAATGACATATACAATAACTAACTACAGGGTGACCCAAAAGTCTGGACACATAGGCGAAATTGAATTTTTGTAATAATTATACAGTAATTTTAATGAATATCTTCAACATGTTGTCCACCACTAGCGATGCAAGGTTCAATGCGCTTTGCAAGATTCACATGAACACGATGCAGTAACTCCGGTAACTGCGGGAAAAAATAATATTAGTAATATTTCCTATGTATCCAGACTTTCGGGTCACCCTTAATATTTGAGACAATAATCATGCGATGACTCGTCTGTATATTGAATATTAAGAGCAGCTATTAATTAACCCGTGCCTGCTACAGAGCATATTCTTGCAACACAGCCTAAGGCTAGGCTGCACTGTCACCGTCTGATCAGTCAGGTTATTGCTGCTTGCAGCAAGACAGGTGTCTGACTGCCATGGGTAATTTAATAAGTCGTTCTCCACTCCAAATAAACAAAGAATGTAAAATTCCTGCTGTCATCTCCCTTCCCCTCTTCCTATACTACGCTTGTCCTCCCTTAATTTGACCCCTCCCCCTTCACAATTTGCTCCTAACCCCTCACCATCTCTTTGCTTTCCCTTCTAGTTACGAAAAAACACGAAGTAGTTTGATTTATATTTTGGCCCAGGCGTCGTCCGTGTCAAGAAACTCAGTATCTGTACCAAGTTGTTTGCGAGGGTCGAGGCTGCTGGCGTTTACTGGTTCCTGGTCGTTTGGGCATTAAAATACCTACTCATGAAACAAGTTTCCCGAGGTTGCCACATCCTTATCTAGCTCAGTCTGTTACCCTAAGGGAGAAATATATCCTAACGTCCCTTTGTCTCCTTGTTCTTAGTTTCCAACTCACTCGGAAGATATAATTGTGGAAACTGGCAGAAAAAATCCGGCAGCAAGTCTTAACTAAAAAACGAGACTAAAGAACAAAGATGGAAAAAAGACTTAAGAAAAGTGTGAGAGAAACTAAGAATGAAGATACAAGAGGAAGAACGAAAAAAAATACACGGACGATATTAGAAACAATGGATCAAAATGAAAACAGGACGAATGAGAAAATAGGAATTCAACAGAAGGATTAGAGAACAACACTGAATTACCATCCTGGGAGAACGCTGTAAGTGCAAGAGGCTACAAGCAGCAGACTAGGCATAAAGAGACCTGTAGAACTAACAGCAAGCTAGGCAATACAGCACCCAGGAACTAGCATCAAACTAGACAACACGAGACCTAGGAACTAAGTGCTCGCGTTTACACTAGCACTAGTCATTACTAAATGTGGGAGGGGAGGGAATTGTGCTGTAGTTTGCTCCCGTCCGCGAATTGATTGCGCAATTAAGGTTAAGATCCGGCAATCTAGCAACGAGAAGAAGTGGGGCCATCTGTTCTGCCTCTTCCCATTGGATAGTTGAGAACCCCTGAGCTACAACACATATCACATGGAGAGGCTTGAAACCCGTAAGGGTTCTACAGCACCCGGGGAATAGGAGTAATCATATATTTTTTCATGGGGTGAGTGTCTTGATGAGTCCCTTGATACAAAGAATTGAAACAACCTTTCCCTTCCGTGGATAAACCCTGAACTACCTTGAATTCTCAACAAGAGCACAGGCATCAATATATTTACACAGAGGCGCTTGTTTCTCATTGTATATATATGTAAAAAGGAAATAAACTATTATATATATATATATATATATATATATATATATATATATATATATATATATATATATTTATTTATTTTATTTTAATTCCTTTTCAAGGGATTAAAGGATTCTTGACTAGAGGTGAAAAGGTAACAAAGCCTTAATGATCATCGTGTAGTCGAAGGGCTTTAATTAAATCCCCATTAACTAACCAAGGTGGACATGCATGTGTGTTGTTTGGTGTTTTGCAAGGAATCCCGGTACGTTTTTATAAGGTTCTGTTTTAAGCCTTACGTGTTGAGATCTTGGTACGGTGTTTGAGGTAGTATATGCCTTGGTTTTGATTACATTACCTTGTACTGGTGAAGTGTTATGAGAAGATGTTTGGTTTGTTGTTTTGTCAAGTGTGAAAGGATGGAATGTGTGGGAAGTGGAAGTTTTTATGGTTGTGTTAATATTTTGTAGCGATTAGAGTGAATGGTTTGTTGTGAGTTGTTTTGAAGCCTTTATGTTTTGGGATTAATGTAAGGCTTTTATGTTGTGTATGACTGCTAGTGATCAGTTGATCCATTTTTTTGGGGAGAGCCTATAATGTTTTTTGGCTCGGGTTTTGGAGTGTTGTATGTTGACACGGTTTGTTGTTGGTTCAAGACAATTTTTTTTTTTGGGTGTAATAACCTTGTGTGGTGACAAAGGTTGGACGAGGAAGATGGTAACAATATTATTTTGGGTGGTTTTGATGTGTTGTACTTTATTTTTATTGAGCAGATTTCATCTATATTTTTGGGTGTTGGAGTTAAAATATGTTTTGTTGTAAGTTGATAATAGAAAATGTATTACACTGTCATAAATAAATAAATAAATAAAACTAACCAACCAACATGTCAAAGAATACGTTTACAGTATACCTTGAGGGTAATTGTGATCGATTTTATGTAGGTGACACAGCAAAGGATTTAGATACTAGACTTAAATAACAAATACTCACGCAGAACGAATGGCATGCATAACACACCACAACACACATTCTCCACATCATGGAATGTCTTATTTACAAAGAAAAGAACAGGACTAAAAGTAGGTGTCTTGAGGCTGCCACCACCTACCTCAAAAAACCACAGAACAAAACAGAGAGATGTACATTTTACATAAAAAACATTTTACAAATATTGTGTGAAATGCCACGACTTGTTCAACTTGACCTCACCTTCACTTGGTATAGCTTAACCTCACCTGCAATGTCACCTGACCTGACAAGGTAGCATTTAACCTGACACTGCACCATCTCTAGTTTGTGGACGAGTTATGAATTATTCCACTTGTGAGGTGTTCCAGCGAAGGAACAGTTTATAATTTGTGAATTGTTTCAGCCATTGTATTATTATTCTCGAGTGTATTCATTCGCCAACATTGATCTTGATCCTAAGTCCACCACAATACTCAAGAGTGGACATAACCCACTGTCGAGAGAGAGGGGAAACAATGAGATATTTATCAGGTTGGGGACAGACGTATCAACATTGGATCTCTTTGACAGTCATTGAGGTAATCTCTGAGGAAGTTTCTTGTCGATCATTTTTTATATATTTTCCTTTCTAACGTTCATGTCCTCGTCTCCCCTCCATCGACCTGCTCCTTCATCACGCTTCTTCACCCTTGCGGATTAAAAGAATCTACCGCTCCCACCGACTTCAAGAACCTCTGCACTTCTGGATTTCAACCTCGCCCCTGGCGGATTTCAACCTCGGCCCTGGCGGATTTCAACCTCGGCCCTGGCGGATTTCAACCTCGGCCCTGGCGGATTTCAAGAACCCCGAATTTTCGTGGATTTCAAGAACCCAAAGTTCTCACTCATTCTCATCACAATCGCTCCTCTACAATCAGTCGCTCTTCGCCTACAGTCGTTCCCCTTCCCTCATAATCGTACCCCCGTTTCCTAATAGCCGTTCCTCTTCCCTCCATACACAGTGTTTTCCTCTTCTACAATCGTTCTCCTCCCTCCTCCACAATCGTTCCAATTCCTCAAAGTCGTTCCTCTCTCCCCTCACAATCGCTCGTATCCCCCCCACACAGTCGTTCCCCTCTTCTCTCTTAAGTGCCTCCCACGCTCACAACCCCTCTGTTAGCCTCCCTAGCAACAAGATCCCTCACATGGAAGGTCCTTGGGTCCACTGGAGAGACCAGGATCAAAGACCATGGACGGAGTCGCAGGGTGGCGGAAGTGGTCTAGTAGCGTCAATGGTCTGGGGGATTTGCTACGGCAACGCTAAACCCGTAGGGATCAAACAGCACCTAGGGAACGGGAGGTAATTACGTCTGATACGAGGAAGGTAACGGAGATTTCAAATTTTTTAGATCACAAGCCCTTCCCGGCATCAAAGTATCCAAGGGATAATCAAGGAATCCAAGGCAAAATCAAGGTATCCAAGGCATAATCAAGGCATCTCCAGCTTGTGTTCTCCGTTTATTGACTGACCCATACGAATTTAGCGCTAGCGCTTTAATAACTCTCGCTAATTAGGACCCGAATTAGGGCTTCTTTAACAATAATTTCCCTTAGCGCCGTTTATTCTCCTCCTCAGGTGGGTCTTTCGTGCCTACCAGTGTTTCGTTATACGTAGACTACGTTATTTGTACCGTATATAGAAGTAAAAATTGTCTAGGATCTGCTTTCTAGTCCTCATGGTCGTTGTCTTCTGACAGACAGTGACCATATAGTCAGGAGATATACAAGACTGTGGATCTTTTCTGTCTAACGAACACGTAAGATCATAGGTAAATCTTACCATTATATTTAACTTACGTTCTGTATGCACAAACATTTACTTTCCTGTGTGTTCCTTAACAGTTTTTAATCCTGTAGTATTTCCTCTCCAACCAGGCCCGGCCCTGGGGCCTGGTCAGAGGCCCGGCCCTGGGGCCTGGTCAGAGGTCCGGCCCTGGGGAAGATAATCCCCAGAACCACTAAAAGATTTAATAGATTTGACCACAAGCTTTCCCATCGTGGCCATGGGCTTTCCCCTCTTGACCCCATGACGCATGTCTATTGGCTTTCCTCTAAAGGCCGCAGTTTCCTGGTAATGGGCTTTTCCCCTCAGGCCATGAGCTTCACCCCTCATGGCCCTGATCTCCCTTCATTCTTACCTCATGTTATACATTTCCCCTCGCGGTACTAACGTCCTCTGTAACCTTAGTCTCCCCTCGCTACGCTGAACTATTCCCGTGGTTCATTCCCTTGAGAACTTCGTCTGCTTTTAACAGTTTCCCCTCGCGGCGCTGGGCCTTCCTGCACTGCCTCGTTCTTCTTTCAGTTTCCCCTCGTTGTCCCAGGCTCCCCTCACTCCCCTCGAGTCTGCTGTAGTCTCCCCTCTGCGGCACCTCCCCGGCAGGTAGATATCACTCATAAGTGTATTTTTAAGTCTTCGTTAGTACGTTAAAAAAACGAACGAGGGGAATGGAAGAGAGGGAAAAGAAGTGGGAGAGGAGAGGAAGAGAGGGGGGAAAAGAAAGAGGGAAGAGGGCGTATCTGTACGGTCTCTTGGTCACGTCCACGAGGGGAGATGAGGGGAGAGAGGGAGAGAGCGAGAGTAAAGATGAAAGCAAACGAGAAAGCGAGAGAGCTTTGAAAAGCAGATGGCGAACGACACTATGAGAAAATTACCAGGGGGATGAAAATAAGAAAAAAATGAAAAAAAATCTAAAAAAAAAACTTTTAAAAGAAAAAAACTAAGATATGAAGAAAAAATAGATGGAAAAAAAAAATTATAAATACGTACAAAGAGACGAAGAGGAAATGAGAAGACGAGGAGAGGGAGAACTGAATACTGTATTGAAAGCCACTGCAGCAACTGTAAATAGAAATGAACTGACAATGTAGTCAGGCAAGCGAGTGAAAGTCGACCCAACACAGGAAGACGCTAGGTTAAAATGAAGCAAGTATCAAGAGAGAGAGAGAGAGAGAGAGAGAGAGAGAGAGAGAGAGAAATATAATATAGCTAATTTGCAAGTGCTGTCAATTACTAGCTTGCACGTGCACTCACCACCAGAAATAAACAGTGTAATTAAAAAAAAAAATCTCGGTTCATTAGTCATAATACCTTTCAAAATTCCAAGTTACAAATCGGATTACAGCAAAAGAAAATGCGATGGAAGAAAAATCTCCATGGGAGAGGAAGGCAAGTTTGATGCGAGGAAAATGGACTAAGTCAGCAGCTCCCGTTCCCGGGATCAAGAGCACATCGCAATGTGATGAAGAAACAGAGGCAATAATATATTATAAAATTATTTGACTGCTGAACTAGTAGGAAATAAATCCATAGACTACCAAGGGAAATAAATCCATAGACTACCAGGGGAAATAAATCCATAGACTACCAGGGGAAATAAATCCATAGACTACCAGGGGAAATAAATCCATAGACTACCAGGGGAAATAAATTCATAGACTGTCCAATGAAATAAATCTATACACTCAGTACTAGCGGTAAATATATCTGAAACCATCAAACATATCTTTACCTCAATGATAGTTTGACTTTACATGCATAAAACCAATTTATTTTCGCTATTTAGATTAAGTTCAGTCAGTTCTAGCCACATATATACATTAATAATAATAATTATTATATTTATGGGGAAATCTAAACCATCAGGGGTCATACAGCTCCTGGTGCATTGGAGGAAATTAAAATTGATCCGTCAAGGGAATAGCTCCAGTTCCGTGAATCGAGAGTCTTTCAACAGTAGCTTTACACCTCTGTTAAAGGAACATTTGTGACCTAGGTTTGGGTGCGTGGGGCCGAGGGTGATGCTCGATACGTCGCAAGGAAGCGAACAATTCAACATTAAAGAAGCGACATAAATCAGGAACCGGTGCAGCAAATGTGACCATAAATCAAAATATGGAAATAGAGTTATTGGAAGGCCGGGTAAAACAGAGCTCCGGGAAAATAAAGAGATTGATAGAGCTATGAGTAGATATTTCATGTGAGAGATAGGTGAGAGGGAGGGAGAGGTCGATGGGAGGTCAGGGGGAGGGAAGATGAGGTTATGGCTGGAGTGAGAGGTGAAAAAGATGGAGTGGCGATGGATGGCTTTGGGAAGAGGGGGTAGAGGAGACGGTGTAGGACACGAGTAAAGACTTACACAGTCCTCTTTTCTTCACTCCTGATTCTCTGTACAAGATCTGCCTAGTATGAGCCAGTGGACCTTCTGTAGTGTTCCTCCTTTCTTACGTTCTTAGTATGGGCCAGTAGACCTGGTACAGTGTTCCTCCTTTCTTATGTTCTCGTGTTCACACTGATCTTAGACGCATCGTCTTCACTGCCTTCAAACATCAAGGGAGGATACCTTGATGTTAGGGAAGGGCTCTTCATCAAAAGAATTAGAGCCGATTTTTCCATCTGCAGATCATAGTTGGTTATTAACCAACCTCTTTATATTCCCTAGGTGTAACACTGTACTGCTTTAGCGGGTTTAACGCTTAATTTGATTGCAGCAATATTTTTCCCCCTAGGTGCTATAAGACACAAAAGCGGTATTAGGATATTTATGGAAACCTTTCGTCCAAAAGGGGGCTTTTTCCGTTCAATGCAAGGAACGCCTCCAGCGCTGAGGCAGACAACAGGGTTCCTCCTTCTAGCAATCATGTTACTTAATCTGCTAACTAAACCACCCCAGCCCCAGGAACACACACCCTCGTCCATAAATTGAACCTGAAAATCTCCCACTACAGGAACATTCACTAAGTGGCTTTTGTAGTGTCGTTCTCGATGGCCGAACCACAGCAGAGCCAAACCATTGTCAGTTTTGATAGAAGCTGATTCAACCTGAACATTCAGTCCCCTCTTACAAATTTCCATTCGTTGCGGCTGTTTTTTTTTCTTTCTTACTCCTAGACGAATCATTTTGTTCTTGTCTCTAAGAAGCTGTATCGCATTTCTAGGTTCTTTCAGTTCTACTTTCACCTGAAGGTATATTACCTGCTGACCTGCCATCCGATTGCCTGCTGACCTGTCATCCGATTGCCTGCTGACCTGCCATCACTGAGTTATTGCTATAAAACTTTATAGTGACTATAATTAAGGCCACTAAAACTACATTAAAATTCCGACGAATCATTTAGACAAATGTTTACACTATACGAGTTTCTGAAAGATGCATCAGTTATCCAATCCCTTGGCTCAAGAGCTTTTCACCGGAATCAAGGACTCCCCTATATAAAGAATATATAAGGGGACCAGTTATCCAATCCCATGGATCAAGAGCTTTTCGCCGGGATCAAGAGTTGTCTGCCCACTTTAAGGAAATTTTAAGATTAATTTTTTTTCTTAAGATTTTTCAAGACACGAGCCAATTGGGAATTGCACTTGTGAGTTACATTAGGACTGCAACACGCTGCCGCGCCTACTCTCCTTCATACCAGAAAACGAAACAGTCGATTCCAGTTTGCAATTGCAGGGAGTTTGCTCACCTGCGATTCAGCTACTCTGAAAAGTTCTTAAAGGTATTCAGTGAGGTTGTTGTCGAAGGTATGGGTGGGGGAGGGGAAGGGGGCAAGACGAAGTTAAAACATGACAATATCTGGCTTGTTCGATTGTGTTTACGGGACGCGCTAAACACGTGGGAGTGGAGGGTCGATCCTCCGTCCGGTAAACGCGAGCTTAAAACTCACATAGTTGTCTCCTAACTTGCTCGAGATTATATATATATATGTCGTGCCGAATAGGTAAAACTTTTTGGCTTAAATAGCAACGCTCTTCTTGCAGAATAAGGCAAGCAAAAATGTGTGTATGCAATAATTTCGCAAAAATTATTCTGAACCTAACGAAAAAAAAATATTTCATTGTGTTTTATTATTAAATTATTGTAAACTTATCTAAAATATGTTTAGTTGGATTAGGCTAAATTAAATTGCGATTATAATAAGGTTAGGAAAGTTTTCTAAAGTTCTTTTGGTGCAAAATAATTAATTTTCACATTAGCACCAATGAAAAAAAATATATATTTAAATGTAAAATAGAAAATTTTAGAAAGGACTTATTTTAAATAAGTTCTTACTAATTGACCAATTTTACCTATTCGGCACGACATATATATGCCCACCACGCAGAAACAGGCAGGTATATATAGAGAAAGATCGCAGTCACCAGGATTCGAAACTACGTCAGGGGCATCTGGCAAGGTTCCCCAAGTGACTGACGCTTTAGACCACTCCAACAGCTTAAAATCATGCTTAAGGCTCGCTGGTGTGCCCGGGCTGGGATGAAACATGGCTTTTGGGGCATCTGTGGCCCAGAGCGTCGCTTGGTAAACCTTGCCAGAAGCCCCTGTGACGTTGTTTCGAATCCTGCTGACAAGGAAGATGAAAATATGTAGAGGAAGAAGAAGAAAAAAAGAAATTTAGCGAGTCTCGCATGAATATCTGCTCATCTTTCCACTCGAAATATGATTAATAAAATTTATAACCTCCATTTTTTTTGGTTAAGGATGAGTTGCACCAACGTAAAACCATAAATCAAAGCGACAAAAGTTATTAGAATGAAAATGAGCGAGTTTTTCATCTCCCCAGTTTGAAAATTCATGCTGGATTAAGAGTCAAATAAGATTGTCTTCTTTTTTTTTCTGCCTTTCAGTTCACGGGGTAAGAACTATTATTCGACCTCAGCTCATTTACAGGATTAGAGCTGTTATTCTACTGAATTCATTTTGAGGTATACTACCACAACCGTTTCCCTGGATAAAACGTACAACAGTAGGACCACATTCTAACCTTTGTTGCTAGAACACTATTAATCTTTGCTACTAGGAGAACAGAAGAAACAGATGACAAGAAATTATGTCCAGCATCTCCGGAGCCTTCGCTTGAGAGCTGCCCCGCAAATGTCGTGTTCACATTTACTAACCAAAATAAAAGATCCGGATAATGGTCAGGCAGAACCACGACCACTTATGGTCAGCCTTCACTACACTCTCCAGCCTCCCTCGACTATAATATAAATAATCCGCATAAAAGAGAGCAGTTCTAAGGTTCTTCGGACAGCAGAGTGAATATTGAAGATTCCTGCCAACAATGATCGTCAGCTATGATTTATGGAAGACCGGCTGCCAAGAAGCACTCTAGTCTCCGGTAAAAGAGACTCACAGTTGGCAGAGCAAGTCTTATTCTGACGAAGCTTTCAGTGTTGAGCTTCAAGTCATGACATGATGAAGCTCCCACACTGAGCGAGACCGTCTCTACTATACGTGTCGGCACCAGCTGCCAGAGTCCTCGTAAACACCCTCGGGTTCGCTTATTACAACCGTCTTCGCTTGTGTTGCTTTACCAGCATCAGAATGCTCTGCCTACCTTTAACGGCAGAAGAATGTGACAATAATAAAGTCAGAATTTCATATTTTTATGGACTGGGTAACTTGCGCAGGAAAGTTACCCATTCACACTGAAGAAGTCGAAAGATTATCCACTAGTCAACTCTTACATGGGTGTAGTCAACTCTTACATGGGTGTAGTCAACTCTTACATGGGTGTAGTCAACTCTTACATGGGTGTAGTCAACTCTTACATGGGTGTAGTCAACTCTTACATGGGTGTAGTCAACTCTTACATGGGTGTAGTCAACTCTTACATGGGTGTAGTCAACTCTTACATGGGTGTAGTCAACTCTTACATGGGTGTAGTCAACTCTTACATGGGTGTAGTCAACTCTTACATGGGTGTAGTCAACTCTTACATGGGTGTAGTCAACTCTTACATGGGTGTAGTCAACTCTTACATGGGTGAGGCGTAACTATCGCAGACCAGGCATAATAAAACAGTGTATCTTCAAGGGTGATGGACTGATTACATCGTCTTTACATACACAATACATATCTCCGTTGCTTCTGTATTCGACTGAAGAAGCCTACTGTGTAGGCGAAACGTTTCGTTATAAAGATGAACAAATTTTTTGCACATGATGTGAAGATATTTATGTTATAGATCAGGTAATGTTTTTTATACAGTTAATGAGTGTGGTCATGTAAAGCGTTAAATCCGTGAGAGTCATTTAGAACGAGGAATGGAGGCTCGATCCTCTGTTACAGTTCATGCAGAAATTAAAAGATCCTTAGGTAAATGTAATAAGTGGAGACGAGTACCGTTGTGAGGCTGTGACAAGACATCAGTATGTGTTACCTGGAAGTCTACTCACAGAAGTGTGAATTTATGATCTACGGTGTAAACTCTGAGCAGAACAGTTTGTGCTTCACACACTGTGGCACACGTCACTAGCTGGCACACGTCACTAGCTGGCACACGTCACGACCCTCCATACTGAAGTGGTCTCTGTTTCTTTGCCCTGAGTTACACAATACGAGTGTTTAGATGTTTCAAGGTTGTAGTGTACCTGGAGGGTATTCCGGGGGGTCAACGCCCCCGCGGCCCGGTCCACGACCAGGCCTCCTGGTGGATCAGGGCCTGATCAACCAGGCTGTTACTGCTGGCCAATAGGTTGCACATGGCTGATCTGTGCGAGTTCAGGTAACAATATGCAATTTGGAATGAAGCATCAAGCGCTTCAAACAGTCCAGTACAGCCAAAAAAAATGATTTTGTCTCAAGCTGGTAATCCTACTTGTCGAGTCAATGGAATCCCGTCATATCTTTGAAGGAATGTCAGTATTTTATTAGCTAAACAGGAAAATGCTAATATTGTAGAGGTTATTTAGAGCCTGGGAAATGGGAGGTAATCAGGTTTAATTTCGGGAAGGGGTTAAGTACAGTTCCTCGAGTCGAGAACTCACCGGCATCAAGGCACTTCTCTAAAAGGAAAAGAATGAAAGAAGACTGGCATGGGAGCACACACAACTACTATTACTGTTACGTGGGCAGCAGGGTGGTGCTGCCCATCTAAGGAAAAACAGACAAGGTAAAAATAAAAAGTTCAGAGACCTAAGTAGGTCCACTGCAGTGTTCCGTTCTTAAATGTCCATGAAAATAACTCTGAACATCAATTTCTGTAAGTATAACCGAAACGCAGCTCACTGCAATATTCAATTCACTTTCTTGCGAGTTGCAAGAATTGACTAGTTTGCAGATGTCGTCTCCGCAAGCGGAAGATCTCGCATCATATTACTTCCTCGTCAGGAGTTCCATCTCCCACCGCCCATGTCTCTCTGAAGGTGATATCATTGATTTATATCAGCTTGTCCCTCGCTATCTGGCGGAGAATGTCTTCTCAGCAACCAACACGTCAGAGGAAACACAGAGGAAGGACAAACAAATTATTTGTCCGACATAGCGAAGTGCGTCGGTGTTCAGTACTGACCAACTTATGCCTGCTTGTGTTTATCTACCTGTGGTCAAGTGAGAGGGTCGAGTTCTGGCTACTGGCCCCGTTTCATATTTAAGTTCACACACCACTCGCCTCTTAAGCCTTTGTCGGCGAAAGGAAAAATAATAAGCAATATATGCTAGGATAATAGTAGTGCTAAGGGGGGAGGGGTAAGAAAATGGAAAAAAAAAAATGGTTACAGAAGGAAGGAGATACAAAGGATGAAAAAGGCGATGGAGATGCAGCAAGAAACACCATGAGAAAAAAAAATTACATTTAAGACTGCAGTAAACATCAACTGCTTTTGGTAATTCGTACGAGTACGTTAGACAAGGTAAAATGTCGTCTACTAAAGATTTTACGTTATTTGTCACTGTACTTCCCCCCCCCCCTCATTTTTTTAAACTTTCCATCTCTGCGTTAATAACTGCCACCCACAATGCCCTTCAACCCCCTCACACTGACTACGGTCCACCAACTGTCGTCTTGGAAACAGGGGTAAAGAGGACCCTCAAGGACTTGCTGTTGTCATGAACCTAGAAGCAGTAAATAACGATTACAACCAATTACATTGTTTCTAACCACTTCCGCTTCATCCCAGCGGGTGAGTCTAGTAATATCGGACTCTCTGGTCTTGAAGCCGAGCCATTCACACACTCGTCTTTGATGACTGCCGGCGCTGCACTGCTCAAAACGATCCCATTTCCGCACAGGTGATTGAATCGAGAAAAACCTTTATACGATTTCCAAATTCTGATTGCTTCGTAGTATTTGTAGAACATTTGAAACGCTTATTCGCGTACTTAATTTGTTTTTATATACCAACGAAATAGTATATACCGTTTAGGAGAGCACTTTCGTGAGAAATAGTACAAAGATATTTTACACACACCAGAAGCCTACTGCCTCCTTTCCCAAGTTTTAGGATGTGTTTGATAGGCCTCTGCCAGGGAGGGAGGGGGCGACTCCCTCAAACCAAAAAAAAAAAAAAACGTTTACCCAACTATGGAAAAGGCGAAAGTAGAAATCCCTGACTGGAACTAGAAAAGGTGTTCTGTGTGATGTAACTGACAGACTTCAACAAGGAATACTGATCAAACTGACACTCAGAATATTTCCTTCGAGAAAGTATTAAAGTGGAAAAGTGTAATCTTTAGATGCGTTATTTAGTCTAAGGTAAAAAAATAAAAAATAAGTGAAACATGCTTATGTAAATTCTTAATATTGAGGAGCTAAATTATTTAAGCTATTTTAAACAACGAAAATTTTAGCAAGGTTAGTTTCCATGGAAGGAATAAAAATGGGATGTAAAAATGGCATAAGTATGTTTCATGGCTTTTATGGGAAGAGGAAGGAAATGGGGGGAAGCAAATCCTCGCGCTCTCTTTTTTCTAACCATTTTTCTGGAAACACAGGAAACGGAAAGGATTCGAACCCACCCAAAGCCGTTCCTAAAACAAGCAGGCCAGTGATCTCACCACTGGTCCACGCAGGCTTAACAAAGATTCACACAACTAAGCATATTCTTAGAAATATTGCAGAGACTAGCATGGGCACCACAGCGTCCACAATTACAGGAAAGCCCCACATAAACAGCCTCTATTTTCGATGTTCCACGTTTCCGTTGGCTTTCATTTGAGTCATTGTTCCATCCACGGTGACGATCACTGGCAGGTGGAACAATGAACAATGGCTCAGTTTGAAACCAACGAAAACGTGGAACACCGAAAATAAGGTGCTGTATTTGCGGGGCCCTCCTGTACATGTTTATTGACGAATCGCTCGCACACCCACACGGCAGCGATGACGTCTAACTCAAGGTCCTTCAAAGCCACTGTCAATGGCTCGCAAAAATTGCAACAAGACGATTGTATAAATATTGGTAAAATTTCAGACGATGTATTAGATAAAATAATACACAGATAACCCGCACATAGAATGAAACTTATTGCGACGTTTCGGTCCGAATTGTTCCAGTCGGACCGAAACACCGGAGGATCTAAGGAGACAACACGGCATCGTTTCACTCTCCATTCCTTGATAAAGGTCCTAAAGAGCGAGTAGTACAGTAGTAGTCGTGGCATTTACGGGACACTTTGAGTAAGTCACTTAGCGTTCTTCCATAAAAAAATAAACAATAAAAATGTATAAAAATTAAGCAATAAAACAACGAATATTAACACTTCAAATAATATACGAAGTTCGAACAACCAGCACCATTTAAAAACTCCATTAAAATATTGTCAAAACAAGCTCCTAAAAGTTCTCCCGAGGTCCCTACAGGCATCTCGGAAGCCTGTAAGCCATAAAGAAGACTGAAAGGTCTAAGCCGTGGGTAAACGCCTAAAATATGTTCCACAATTTCCCTGCGGGAGCGAAACATAGCCGTAATGAGCAAAAAAGAACAAAAAAGCACAATATCGTGACTGGAACAATACACAAATAACTCGCACACAGGAGAGAAACTTTATGACGACGTTTCGGTCCGACTTGGACCATTAAGCAGTCACACTAACACACGAAAATAAGGGAACCTTATTATTTTTAATCTCGGGGTGTCTTCACAAGTCCCATAAAGATGCTTGGTGTCGACCCTCACGGTAACCCAGGTGGCGTCTTGCTCGTGTCTCGCCTTCTGCTTTGTCTCTTCTTTTATATTATTTTTCTGTTTCTTCTTTTGATGTGAATGGGATGTTGCTTGTGTAGTGAGGGGGGCTTAAATGGAATGCTGCTTGTGGAAACGAGTGAGTGTGGAAAGGGATGAGGGTGGAAAGGGGTGAGGGTGGAAAGAGGCGAGTGAGGGTAGAAAGAGGCGAGTAAGGGTGGAAAGGGTGCGGCTTCAAAGAAAGGGTAACAAATACTAAGTGTTCATAATAACAACATAGACATATGCAAGACACAAAGAGAAAAATGTAACTCTGCATGAATTTTATTTCCGTTAACATTGCCACCATGCAGTAAATTAGAAAATCTAATTATTTTTTATACTAGCGTATAAATTCCTGCGGATAAAATGGCGAAAACAAGAGAGAGACATAAGACAGACACAGTGGAACGATAGCCAGCGGTGACACAGTGGAAGACCAGACAGTAGATACAGTGGAAGGAGAGACAAGAAACAGTACGAAAGAACGGATGACAGACAGACGGTGGAGGAATAGAGAAGGTGGAGAGAGAGAGGAAACGGACACAGAGTAAGAAAGAACAGGGAGCAGATAGTGGAGGGACAGAGAGGAGACAGACAGGGAGAGGAAAGAGAGGAGAGACAGTGGGGTTAAAAAACACCTACACACCCCTGGCTCCGCGTATTGCAAGAATACCATTACATCCTCCATGAATGCATTACCAGGTTTTGCAAGAGCATTCATCTCCCTGACGGACTAGGAAATGTGGAGGTGTTGGCAGACTTGCCCTTCTTCTCTTTACTTAAATTTTACATTCAAACACGCTAATATTCACGATGAAAAAAAATAAAAGGGAATTATACCATTTTAAATAATCTAATAATCCGTGTTAGCAATAAAATTAAAAAAAAATGCAAAAAGCGTATTAGAATGATATAATATTTGGTAAAACTATTAAAAAAAATGAAGATTTAAGCAACGCCATAATTTTATATCATCGTATCTAATTATTTACGATAAAGGAAATAGGTGGTGAACTATGTTCAAGTTGAGTGAACATCTGGGTCAAGGTAAAGTTAAAAAAAAAAGAAAACATACTAATGACTGAAAACTTAACTTCGCCTGACACTGAGAGGTCATAGATTTATCTAAGCCAGTGATTTCTAAAGTGGGCGGCACCGTCCCCCATGGGGGCAGTGGAAAGATCCATGGGGGGGAGGGGGGCGTTGAGAAGTTTTGAATTTGAAGTCAACTTAATACCAAGAAAGAGGTGTGTTCGTATGTGGGATGGGATGGGGGGAGGGAGGGGCAAGGGATGTGGTCTGGGAGCCAATGGGGGGCGGTAGCCTGAAAAAGTTTGGGAGTCACTAAACTAGGCTGGGGGACTGATTACCTCCATTCTACCTGCAAAAACCTTCAAATAACATCTGTGTCGAACTGATAAAGCCACTTGTGTGCGAAACGTCTTCAGAATGATGAGGATATCCAGGTGTTGCACCTACGTCTTATTTATCATCTATGGGAGGAGGAAAAGGAAGATGAGAAGTGAAAAGATGAGAAAGAAGAAGAGGACGAAGAGGAAGGAAAAGGAGGAAGAGAAAAAAGAGGAAGATGAGCTAAATTTGTGATGGGAAAGAAAGAAAACATGAAATAAAATGAAGGAGAACTGGTTATGAGGGAGGAATAACATGAATAAAAAAAACAGATGATAAAAATATAAAAAGGGAAGAGAGGAAAAAAGGAAGTAAAGATAAATTGGGAAAGACGGTAGGAAAATAATGACGTGGGGGGGGGGAGAAGAGGAAAGGAAGGGGGGGGGGGGGCTATGAATAATTTAAATGTCCAAGGCGATGGTGTTTGTAAATCCAAATTGAAATCGCGCAAGTATTTTTTTATACATCACAGATGGTACCAGTGGTAGCTGGAAGCTATTAGTACTGCATTAACATCTATCCTTCAAAGCTTTCATGATTAATGGCAAGATATTATATATACGTGTGTGTGTGTGGGGGGGGGTGTTCTTTCTAAAAATTTCTCTTATACGTTTAAAGATATTTTTTTTTCATTTATGTTAATGTAAAAATTAATAATCATTGATTCATTGTAGCTCTTGCTAATCTCGTTCTTTGTGGATATTTCTCTATTTCTCTCTCTCTCTCTCTCTCTCTCTCTCTCTCTCTCTCTCTCTCTCTCTCTCTCTCTCTCTCAGGGTTCCTGGTATGAATTTGTACAGCTGCTCTGGATTCCCAGACATAAAACTGGACCTTGTAAATGAAAAAGTAGCAAAATATGCAATAAAATATGACTAATATTTTTTTTAACTCAACATTCACCTTTGACGAGTATTGCCTCGATGCTGATTAAGGGCTCTTGATCCAAGGAATTGCAACTACTGGCTTCTTCCTCGAATCCCTCTCCTACGATGTTTTTCCTACAAACACAAGAACCACTGGAGTCCCTTTGAAGATTTCTTCCCCCTTCCTAGGACCAATTACTCTTACACTAGCGAGACGAGGACACACATTGCCTCATCTCTGGTGTAATGTCATGTGTCCACGCAGCAACGTTGTGTGTCAGACTTCGTGAGGGAGTGTAAGAACAGGGAGCCAATTTACTGTAAACAATAGTTTAGTGTGGACTCTGATACACGGGAGAAAAGCCAATGCAGATGCCAATACTCGAGTCCCGCCAAACTGATACATAGCGAGGAACCACCAGGAAGTGGCGTCAGTACTGCTTCCAATGACGTCTTCAAACTGAGCAAAATGTCTTTGTGTAGACACGTAATTGTAAATGCCAAATCATTGTACGCATTCGTATTTGTGCACGTACGTACGTGTGTATGTATGCGCGAGTTTCCGTACATATGTTTTTACCTCTATTTCCAAACCCTCCCCTAAGATCACTGAATATTTTGCTTAGTTTTAATAAACATGTTTCTGTAGCTCTGTGCTCGTAATCACAACAACATGGGCAATATTGAAGATCAGAAGACCTTATCGCTCTTGGCAGACCTTTGTCAATTCAGGAGTTTCAAGAGCAAGAGCGCAAGTATTAATCGCACTTATTGGCAATACCTGTCATTCAGACACTACTTTCTTTAGCAAAAACTTGGAAGTATGTGAACTCACGTCTATACCTCCTTCTTGCCTATATGCAACACTTGGGTATCTTTATTTAGGAAACGTTTCGCTACACAGAAATGACCCTTAACAATTAGTACACGAGCACTGAATTATCTGGCCATTCTTATCCTCTTATAAATCTCAAGTGGCTTTTCTGTATTACTGTGCACCACAAATGTGTGAATGTCAAAGAAAAGTTAATTAGTAAACGAAAAAATACAGAAAAATATTAATTCATTATAATTTTACCTATTCGTGCCGAATAGGTAAAACTGGTCAATTAGCAAGAACTCATTTAAAATTAAGTCCTTTCTAAAATTTTCTCTTATACGTTTAAAGAATTATTTTTCTCATTTATGTTAATGTGAAAATTAATAATTTTGTATCAAAAAAACTCATAACCTTATTATGATAAGCGTAATTTAATTTAGCCTAATCCAACTAAATATATTTTAGATAAGTTTACAATAATTTAATAATAAAATAATGAAATGTATTTTTTTTCGTTAGGTTCATAATGATTTTTGCGAAATTTTTGCATACACAAATTTTCGCTTGCCTTGTTCGGCAAGAAGAGCGTTGATATAATATAATATATATATAATATATATATATATATATATATATATATATATATATATATATATATATATATATATATATATATATATATATATATATATATATATATATATATATATATATATATATATATATAAATAGTGATTATCTTTCCCCATAATCATCATAATCTAACTACACTTCATCCCGCTCATCATATTACTCATATCACCACAAAAGTCATGTCATCACCAGGAGTCATATCACCACAAAAGTCATGTCATCACCTAGGGTCTTGAAGCGCCTAGGGAGGAATGGGAGGGAGTCCAGGTTCGATCCGGGGAAGGGAAGATCCAATTACTTGGATCAAGAGAATCCCCCCAGCGGCATCAAAGACAAACTACCAATACTCACCATTGTTCTCAGGAAGGTTCGTCTCTTTCAAAGTCAACATGACGTATTGTTGACGGCTACAATTACGTCACACGGATCACTTCACTTACAAATCATGTCTTAAATCACCCGTACACATGTCAACGGTGAGAATCACTATAGAAAACCGCTTTACTGAACGCTAAAAAAAATCCCTCACAGTGTTAATATATGAACGTAAGTTCACCAGAACGAACCACAGAGATCTAGTTTCTAGTCTCGACACTTCACTACTTATTTAAGTGGTCAATACACCCACTGCAACACTTGAGTGTTCAATTCTAGCGTCAGTACACTTACCAAGAGTAACCCAGACAACACACTGATACACACTGGCAACACCTGAGTCCCGTCAGGTAGGTGTTGATTACCCTGCTGGTCACCAGGTGCGGTAGTGAGGTGGGGGGAGACAATTTAGTGACGGACAAACAAACAACAACCTCTGGTAACTACTGTTCATCTTCTGTGTTTGTACGTGGCACCTGCAGTGCCACCAGAGGCTGAGTGCATTCTGGGACTTTGATTAATAATAACAATAATAATAATAATAATAATAATACCAATAACAACAACAACAACAATAATAATAATAATAATAATAATAATAATAATAATAATAATGATTATAATGCTAATAATAAATATATTAATAATAATAATGATTATTTTTTTAACACATGGCCGTTTCCCACCAAGGCAGGGTGGCCCGACAAAGAAAAACTTTCCTCACTCACTCCATCACTGTCTTACAAGAGGCGTGCTTACACTACAGTTATAAAACTGCAACATTAACACCCCTCCTTCAGAGTGCCGGCACTGTACTTCCCATCTCTAGGAATCAAGTCCGGCCTGCCGGTTTCCCTGAATCCCTTCATAAATGTTACCTTGCTTACACTCCAACAGCACGTCAAGTCCTAAAAACCATTTGTCTTCATTCGCTCCTATCTAACACGCTCACGCACGCTTGCTGGAAGACCAAGCCCTTCGCACACAAAGCCTCCTTTACCCCCTCCCTCCAACCTTTGCTAGGCCTTCCCTCCACTATAGATTTATACACTCTCGAAGTCATTCTATTTTGATCCATCCTCTCTACATGTCCAAACCATCCCAACCCCTCCTCAGCAATCTGGATAATAGTTTTGGTAATCCCACACCTCCTCCTTAATCTCCAAACTACGGATTCTCTGCATTATATTCACACCACACATTGCCCTCAGACATGACATCTCCACTGCCTCCAGCCTTCTCCTTGTTGCAACATTTACAACCCATGTCTCAAACCCATACAAGAGTGTTGGTATAACTATACTCTCATACATTCCCCTCTTTGCTTTCATGGATAAAGTTCTCTGTCTCCACAAGCTTCTCAGTGCACCACTCACCTTTTTCCCCTCGTTAATTCTATGATTCACCTCATCCTTCATAGACCCATCTGCTGACATGTCCACTCCCAAATACCTGAACACATTCACCTCCTCCATACTCTCTCCTTCCAATCTGATATCCAATCTTCCGTTATCTAATTTTTTTGTTATCCTCATCACCTTACTCTTTCCTATATTCACTTTTAATTTCCTTGTTAATAAATATATTAATTAATAATAATAATAACGATAAATATACTACTACTACTACTACTACTATAATAATAATGATTATGATGATGTTAATAATAAATATATTAATAATAATAATAACGATAAAAATACTACTACTACTACTACTACTACTGCTAATAATAATAATAATAAAAATAAAATACACCAAAAGGCATCCCTAGTTAGGCCCTTTTCAAGGAACCTTGTTCCTAGGCCTTGTACTGTATATTTGTGTTTTCGGCCATCCACGAAATAAGTGTGCAGCGTAATAATAATAATAATAATAAGGAGACACAAATATACGTCTTTCGCAGAGGTGCGAACGAAACTCTCTCCCTCAGGGGTGCCAACTACACTCTCTCCCTCAGGGGTGCCAACTACACTCTCTCCCTCAGGGGTGCCAACTACACTCTCTACCTCAGGGGTGCCAACTACGCTCTCTCCCTCAGGGGTGCCAACTACACTCCCTCAGGGGTGCCAACTACACTCTCTACCTCAGGGGTGCCAACTACACTCTTCCCTCAGGAGTGCCAACTGCACTCCTCCTCAGGGTGCCAACACACTCTCTCCTCAGGGGTGCCAACTACACTCTCTCCCTCAGGGTGCCAGCTACACTCTTTACCTCAAGGGTGCCAACTACACGCTCTCCCTCAGGGGTGCCAACTACACTCTCTACCTCAAGGGTGCCAACTACACTCTCTCCCTCAGGGGTGCCAACTACACTCTCTCCCTCAGAGGTACCAACTACACTCTACCTCAAGGGTGCCAACTATACTCTCTCCCTCAGGTGTGCCAACTACACTCTCTCCCTCAGGGGTGCCAACTACACTCTCTCCCTCAGGGGTGCCAACTACACTCTCTCCCTCAGGGGTGCCAACTACACTCTCTACCTCAGGGGTCCCAACTATACTCTCTACCTCAGGGGTCCCAACTATACTCTCTACCTCAGGGGTGTCAACTATACTCTCTACCTCAGGGGTGTCAACTATACTCTCTACCTCAGGGGTGTCAACTATACTCTCTACCTCAGGGGGGTGCCAACTACAATCTCTACCTCACGGGTGCCAACTATACTCTCTACCTCAAGGGTGCCAACTACACTCTTTACCTCAGGGGTGCCAGCTACACTCTCTCCCTCAGGGGTGCCAACTACACTCTCTACCTCAGGAGTGCCATCTATACTCTCTACCTCAAGGGTGCCAACTACACTCTCTACATCAGGGGTGCGAACTACACTCTCCACCTCAGGGGTGCCAACTATACTCTATACCTCAAGGGTTTCAACTATACTCTCTACCTCAGGGGTGCCAACTATACTCTATACCTCAAGGATTTCAACTATACTCTCTACCTCAGTTTGGTAAATGATTCAAAACCACTTGTTTCGTGGTTTCATTGATATATATAGTATATATATATATATATATATATATATATATATATATATATATATATATATATATATATATATATATATATATATATATAGCGAATTAATACTTTTCTGTATTTTTCGTTAGCTAATTAACTTGTTTTCTTTGACATTCACACATTTGTAGTACAAAGTAATACAGAAAAGCCAGTTGAGATTTATAAGAGAATAAGAAAGGATGAAAATCGCCAGATAATTCAATGCTCGTGTACTAATTGTTAAAGGTCATTTCTGTGACATGAGGGTTATAGGGAAGAGGGAGGTATAGACGTGAGTTCACATATTTCTAAGTTTTTGCTAAAGAAAGCAGTGTCTGAATGAATGGTATTGCCAATAAGTGCGATGAAAACTCCTGAATTGACAAAGGTCTGCCAAGAGCGATAAAGTCTTCTGATCTTGCCCATGTTGTTGTGATTACGAGCACAGAGCTAGAGAAACATGTTTATTAAAACTAAGCAAAATATTTAGTGATCTTAGGGGAGGGTTTGGAAATAGAGGTAAAAACATATGTACGGAAACTCGCGCATACACACACACACACACGTACACACGTACGTAGATACGTGTACAAATACGAATGCGTACAATGATTTGACATTTATAATTACGTGTCTACACAAAGACATTTTGCTCAGTTTGAAGACGTCATTGGAAGCAGTACTGACGCCACTTCCTGGTGGTTCCTCGCTATGTATCAGTTTGGCGGGACTCGAGTATTGGCATCTGCATTGGCTTTTCTCCCGTGTATCAGAGTCCACACTAAACTATTGTTTACAGTAAATTGGCTCCCTGTTCTTACACTCCCTCACGAAGTCTGACACACACAACGTTGCTGCGGGGACACATGACATTACACCAGAGATGAGGCAATGTGTGTCCTCGTCTCGCTAGTGTAAGAGTAATTGGTCCTAGGAAGGGGGAAGAAATCTTCAAAGGGACTCCAGTGGTTCTTGTGTTTGTAGGAAAAACATCGTAGGAGAGGGATTCGAGGAAGAAGCCAGTAGTTGCAATTCCTTGGATCAAGAGCCCTTAATCAGCATCGAGGCAATACTCGATGGTCATATTTTATTTCATATTTTGCTACTTTTTCATTTCCAAGGTCCAGTTTTATGTCTGGGAATCCAGAGCAGCTGCACAAATTCATACCAGGAACCCTCAGATGTAGGACACTTAGAGAGAGATAGAGAGAGAGAGAGAGAGAGAGAGAGAGAGAGAGAGAGAGAGAGAGAGAGAGAGAGAGGCATGATAGGAAGGGAGAGGATGAGGAAAACGGAGATGGGGAGGGGAAGAGGCAAATAAGAAATAGCGAATGTGAGTGAAGGAGACAGATTTACTGGAAGAAATTTCTGAGTGAGCGTGAAGGAAAAAAGATTGAGAGCGAGGAAGAAAAAGGTTGAGAGAGAGAGAGAGAGAGAGAGAGAGAGAGAGAGAGAGAGAGAGAGAGAGAGAGAGAGAGAGAGAGAGAGAGAGAGAAATCCACAAAGAGACGGCATTTGAAAGAACAAGATTAGCAAGAGCTACAATAAATACTATATGAATCAATAAGGAATTCAATATCAAATCTTCCTCCCGTCGCATTAATTCAACAGCGCTTAATATCATACCAAATATGTGTTTACGTGTATATACATACATATATCGCGTGCCAAATTTTTCTTCTTTTTTTTCTCCTTTTAATAATAATAATAACAATAATAATAATAATAATAATAATAATAATAATAATAATATTATTATTATTATTATTATTATTATTATTATTATTATTATTATTATTATTATTATTATTATTATTATTATTATTATTATTATTATTATATTATTATTATTATTATCAATATTATAATTACTATTATTATTACTTTTAATATTATTATCATTGTCCATGGCCAGACAGCCTGACCTAACCTAACGTGTTAACTTAACATTAAGACCATCAAGGGACCAACGTCCTCGCTACAACCCTCAACACAACCATTTCTCTTATTTTCAAAACCTTTTCTTTATTTTCAGCGGCGGAAACAAGGGGGCGATAGAACTCGCGGTGAACGGAATTAGAAATTTTGCGCATATTTATTTTTGGGAAAACTGAAGTCTGGGGTAAAAAAAAAAAGGGAAAGAAATGGTAAGTGAACTCGGGGAGGATTAAAAAATACTGAGTTTTTTTTATATTGTGTGAGGATCAGTTATGGACTACAAGGCAAAAAAAAAAAAAAAGCAAAAAAGAATAGAAGTGCCGATAGATGCCCAACTCTCGTGAAGGCTCTGATGATTTCGTTGCATAAGGATAATTGTTGATTGGGGTGGGTAGAAATTGATTGGGTGAATAAGGGTTGATTGGGTTAGATAATATTGGATTGGGATAGAAAAGGGTTGATGGTGTTGGCAAAAAACTGATTGGGATGGATAAGAGTTAATTAGGTTGGCTAAAAATTGATTGGGATGGATGAGGGTTGGTTGGGGAATGGGTGGCCTTCAGACACAACTGATGAAACGGTATCTCCAGTTCCCTGGACCAAGAGCCCTTCACCAACATCAAGGCACCTACCTACCTTGAAGTGATGAGAGTTTTAAATCTCTCATTAAAGTTCGTCCGAAATATTTATATATAATATTCCGTTCTTTTATTCAGAATAAATTTAATTTTTTCTCTCCTATTAATTAGCGCAAATAAGTACATTCTTTTACAATATTGTTTTAACAAGTATTGTATTTTTGTCGTTTAATCGTTCAAAATAAATAGTTTTTCTTACAATTCCTTTTAATAATTTGAAAGATACGAAGCATTTATAGAAAAAATTCTTATACAACTGGATTAAAACCGGTAAAAAATGTATGAAATACCCAGAAGTAGGTGGAAAAAAGACACAAAAGGCAAGCACGTTTCGGTCCTCGGACCGATACGTTTCCACTAGAGGTCCCATGGTCGAAATGTTTCCAGCTGAATGAACAGAGGATATTTATCCATTCTTGTGAGTTTAACTCTTAATCCTGTATATAGAAAAATCGCCACAGTTTGTATAGACGAATGGACAAAACTTATTTGCTATTATAAAAAAAAATATATATATATATATATATAAATAAAAAAGAAAATTGCAAAATTACATCAAGAAATAAGCAGCCACAAAGTGGAATATGTTGACGGACAAAAAAAAATTGCATAATTTGTGGCTGTTAGTGTTGAGGGAAGGAAGGAGTTGGTTGGCTGGTGGTCATCAGAATGACTAATGACCCACCCCGCTCGGAGACACTTCCGAGCGACTGTGGCAACGTGTACGAACTACCGAGCGTAGATTATCTGGCATTTTCCGCCGACGGGTGTCGAATGTGGGCTATAACACCTTGAGCTGTGATGTTATTGTGAGTCCGGTAGCTGTCGAATAATCTATGGTGGATTAACGTAATGGTATCTCATGCGTATACGCAAATGGCCGCACTGCGTTTGTGTGCATGCATGCGTATATACACGCGTAAGCTCCATTAGGTGGAATAGAAGATACTCAGATTTGATCCAGGTAAGGATAGGATAATTAAAATTTCTTGGATCAAGAGTTCCTCGCTGGTATCAAGACACCATTCTCCGCTCTTCGTCCTTGAAGGGATTCGGAGTGTTGAATCCTCTTTCCTTGAGTGGTGACGGTATAGCTGAGTCTGGCAGGAGATGATCGAGAGATTCTGCTGGTGATTGAGAGGACTTCTTCGACCACTGCAACCACAGATAAGTGAGTACAAACAGGTGAGTACACATGAACGTCAACACGTTAAGCTTGCCTTAGGTCTGACGAGGAGAGTATGAATATTTCTGGTAATATTCTGAAGATGTCACTTGGGTCACATTAATGTAAACACTGAGTGTTCGTGAATAAAGTAATGAAAAACAGAAATATTAACGGTGTATATACACCTAGAGGAGTGCATCTCTCAGAGTATATACACGGAGAGGTGTATTTTGCTCAGTGTATAAACACATTATATTGAAGAAGCATTAAATGTTCCCACAAAACACAAAAATGTTCCCACACAAGAACAAAATGTTCTCCCACAATGGAAAATGTTCTCCCACGCAACGGCAAATGTTTCCACGCAATACCATATGTTTACACGCAACACCAAACGCTCCAGTGCAACTCCACATGTTCCTAAGTAACGCCAAATGGTCCCCTTGAACGTCAAATGTTCCCACTGAAAGGCAAATATTCTTACGGAACGCCGTATGTTCCCACGTAACTCGAAATGTTCCTTGCTACGTTAAATGTTTACATTTTGCGCTAAATGTTCCCATTTTGCGCTAAATGTTCCCACTCTACGCCAGGTGTTCCCACTCTACGCCAAATGTTCCCATTCTTCGCTAAATATTCCCAATCAAATATACCTCTTTCACTGGAATAATAATACGAATTTCCAAATAGAATATTTCACTTTGAGCCCTGAGGAAAAATTCTTAAAATAATATTAAATTCAAAGGAATATTTTTTCTTGATATGAAGCGCATTTAGACTCAGTTTTAAAATGCGTTAATGATGATAAACTTTGGAAGAAAATGTAAAACTGTCATGGATTATTCTGAGGATTATTTAAGGTTTTCCTAACATAAGTTAATAACATACTGAATCTTATTACTCTTATGTAAATGATATATTCAGCTGACTTTGTATTCAAGGTTAAAAATGACGAGATTAACAGAATATATATATATATATATATATATATATATATATATATATATATATATATATATATATATATATATATATATATATATATATATATATATATATATATATATATACATTCTGTTAATCTCGTCATCACTCCATTATTTTCTTGCCAGAGGCGTGCTGACACTACAGTTAAAAAACTGCAACATATCTCCACCCTTGCGCAGGCACTGTACTTCCCACCTCCAGGACTTAAGTCTGGCTAACCAATTTTCCTGAATCCCTTCATAAATGTTACTTTACTCACACTCCAACAGCACGTGAAGGCATAAAAACCATTTGCCTCCATTCTCTCTTATCTAACAAGCTCATGCACTACTGCTGAAAGTCTAAGCCCCTCCCACACAAAACTTCCTTTACAATCTTTCCTAGGGCGACTTCTGCCCCACCTGCCTTCCACAGCAGAATTATTCACCTCCCTGCTGGATCCTCTTCAGCAGAAGAGGATCCAGCACGAATTCGAAATAAACACATCAATTAATCTTCTGAGTTTCTGTCACCACGTGGGTTATTACTGAACATTGACATGTGTTCAGTACACTTCACTTATTCATTCCAAATCATTTTAAAAATAAATTTGACAAATTGGCACCTGCACATTCCAGAAGAATTCCTACCTTTTTATTTTCTAAGTCAACTTACATAGTTAACGAACTTCACATTATTTTAATTCTGTGTGATAACTAAAGAATCCATCGTTTGATCGGCTTTAAACTTTAGCGTTGGAAGCATAACATTTATTTTGCATTGCATAAGTCATAATTTCCAAGTTTTATTTTTTTTTTGTAATAAATATGAAATGTTTCTTTTGATCGGCTGGAATATTTTATATAGACGAAGATCTGGATTGATTTTGCTCTGTGTTGGTGTCGATTTGCAATTTTTTTTATGAAATTGGAAAAATTAAGAAACTGGTTTTCATTCGATAATATGTGAATGTCTTATCCTATCGGCTTCACACCTCCAGTGCCGATAACTTGAAAATGCTGCTTCTGAATGACTTCAAACTTAAAGTCTTGATGTTTTTTTTTTTTGGGGGGATATTAGTCTCTGTGAGATATCTAGATATTGCCTCTACTAGTTGAACTCGATTCTCCAGTGTTGATAAAGTCGTGAGAGACTTATGCAGCACTCTGCACTATTTCTTTTGCATTTATTGAGGGGAAAGGATAGACTAGGGTTATGGAACATCAGGATTCCTTCTTCGAATTGAATGACGATCAAAGAACATCTAGTAATATTGTATTCGCTATTGCCAAAAGAATACAAAATATTGTGTTATTTGTTTCTTGATCTAAAAATAAAATTTGATATTGAACGTTGCTTAAATGTTGACTTTGTGTGGGTTTTGTTCTGGGAATTATGTTCTTCATTCACTTTCTCTCCGTTATTCTATGTCTTTTACACTTATTCCATCATCTTTTTTTTTAACTCTCTTTTTTTTTCGCTCACATTTTTCCCACCTCTCGCTTCTCTCTCTCTCCCTAGATTCTTTTGTTCTCCCCTTCTCTCTTCATTACTTCACCATTTCTCTCTTTCTTTTTTCAGTTTTCCCCTCTCTCTCTCTCTCTAGCTCTTATCCTCTCTCTCTCTCTCTCTCTCTCTCTCTCTCTCTCTCTCTCTATAACAAACAGTAACCAAACACCATTCAGCTTCCCTTGGCAATACTACACTGGCTGGAGGTGCTAGTGTGTGTGTGTGTGTGTGTGCGCTCACCTGTTTGAGGTTGTGGGGGTCGAATCACCTGACAGCGTCTCTTTTCTACTACTGACCAGTTTAACAAGTACCTAACTACATCTGAGTGGCAACCTTTTCCACCGTGATGAACGTTTCTGATTTCTCATCTCAAGACTCATGAGAAATAAATAGGAATAATAATTTATTGCTTTTTTCTTCGTCATTTGTATTTACAAAGTAATCAACTTTTAGTACAAATACTGAATGAAAAATCCAAAAAAAAAATATCCTAAGCAAATTATTAACTATGATTTTTTAGGGACCATTGGATTGTTGTTGTTGTTATTATTATTATTATTATTATTATTATTATTATTATTATTATTATTATTATTATTATTATCATTATTATCATTATTATTATTATTATTATTATTATTATTATTATTATTATATTATTATTATTATTATTATTATTATTATTATTATTATTAAACACACACACACAAGACAAACATACACAAGAATCACACAGACACACAGGAATCAATTCACACAAACACACACACACACACACACACACACACACACACATACACACACACACATGTGCATAGGACACAATGGTAACTAACTAACACATGAAATCTGATACAGGAGCAAATAAATAAGAAAAATGGAATGTTTGTTAAAGGAGCTTAAAAAATATATTGGATAAACTAAGAGCAACAGGATTTGGCTCAAACATGGTATAATATTATAAGAATACGTTTAGCTGTAATATATGTTGAGTAATTGTGGTGTTTGTGGGCGAAGTCTGATGGAGAATGTGCACCTGAGGTGCACTTAAGTCGCAAGCTACTTTCCTAAAAAGTGTGTGGGCAAGGATCAGTATCTGGCTGGTGGTGAGCAGGTTACATCCGGCCTTAATAACACTTTGTGACGTCGATAGGCTGGAAATCCAAATTTACCAACCCGATAAAGAAGAAATTCATCATCACTCACTCCATCACTGTCTTGCCAGAGGCACAGCTACACTTCAGTTCAAAAACTGTAACAAATATCCACCCATTCTTCAGAGAGCAGGTACTGTACTTCCTACCTCCAGGATTCAAGTCCGGCTAACCGGTTTCCCTGAGTCCCTCATAAATGTTGCCTTGCTCACCCATACCATACATTATTCGACCAACTGGTGAGTGAAGGTTATTAGGCTGGCATGGTAGAGAGGTTAGTGCACTGACCTGCTGGATTGACCACTGGCTCGCCATGGGTTTGAATCCCACCTGTTACGTTACGATTACAATCGTGTCATAACGACTTCGTGAGTCATTATGTTTTAGGGTGGAATCAGCTGTAACTGAGTCCCAGTGGGGACCGCACACTTATGTCCATTGTGGACTTGGGTCATGTGAGTCACATGCCTTTATACTAGTGTGGGATTAAGAATTTATGTTATCTTATATCTTTTACAGGATTAACCTTTTGCTATCACATGAGGGTTGATTAACATACACTTGGGAAATGAGTTAATAAACATGTAATCAGTGTAAATTCAATTATGTTCTAAACCTTGACTAGAGGCTCTCATGCAAATTGTAAATATATCTGTACATGGTGCATATTACAGTTTTTTACAGTTTTCGTGGCAGTATAATGAGAAATAGAAGTTTTATTGTTATAACTGCGATCTGGATATCTACCATACGACCTGCTAGAAAAGTAGAGACGACCATAGGCCTTACTAGAGACGCAAATACAACCTCAGGTCCTGCTAGACAAGTAGAGAGGACAACACACCCTGCAAGAAAAGCAATAACTACCACAGACCTTGCTAGAGATGCTAATACGACCTCAGGTCCTGCTAGACAAGAAGTGAGGACAACACACCCTGCAACAGAAGCAGAGACGACCTTGTTAGACAAGTAGAGAAGATCATGGACCCTGCTAGACACGCGGAAACGTCCACAGACTCTGCTAGAAACCCATAAACGACTACAGGTCCTGCTAGATAAACAGAAACAACCAGCAGAGACTGATAATTCTCACCTGTCCATGTCCTCTCCAGGGATGGTATCCCTATATAAGGACGGTCATTGCAATGCAGTAGGGATACCTATGATGAAGGGTGAAGGTTTTATTCATGCAAGGTTTTAGAAATACTCTTCCCTTTCTCGGATCAAACCTTGTTACCTCCCATTCCTTAGGTGTCATATGACCCCGAAGAATCTTGCGCTTCCAAATGAGTATAATAATAATAATAATAATAATAATAATAATAATAATAATAATAATAATAATAATAATAATAATAATAATAATAATAATAATAATAATAATAAAATTAATAATAATAACAATATTCTGATTCAGTAAGACAGACGTAATAATTCTGCGGAAATGGCTGGATTGCTGCTATAGAACGGAACAAAGTCTTCATTTCTCCTCCTTCTTTTACTCTTCCTCCTCTTCCCCTCCTCCTCTTCCTCCTCTTCCTGCTCCTCCTCATCCTCCGCGACCTCATCCTGTCAACTGGTTCTATTAAACAAGACGTTCTGGAGGCTCGCAAGGCATTCTTAATTTGCAACTAGAGTGTGGAGCCGAGTTTGACACGGCTCGATGCCCAGATAGAGGATGTTACCTCGTCAGGAGGTGCGTCAGGAGCGCTCGTCAGCGTGATGAGCTGGCCCTGCCGCTGATGAGGACAGATACCAGGCTTCTGAGGGTGTCCGCTTCTTGATAAAGTTGTTACACTTGTGAGGGCGACACAGAGATCTGAGATTGTTTGGACGACTTCAGAACAAGGAAGGAGGCGTAGTTGCTGATGACTGGAGAACACAGAAAGATTTGTCATCAGACTGATGAGTGGAAGAATACTGACATGGGTTCATTGTAGATGGCATACAATACCGAAGAACTGTAGAACAGGACATTTGTGTACGGTTCAGGATATTTATTAAAGCCAACGTTTCGCCACGAGTGGCTTCATCAGTCCTAGTTAGAACCAATAAAGCCACTCATGGCGAAACGTTCCCTTTAATTAATGTCTGAGATGGATGGAATCCTGGTGACGAATGGTCAGAAACATAAAGAGGATGAGAATAGACTAAAACTTATTGCTGTTGATTTCGGCCAAGTCCCGCACCAGACCTCCGTGTTAATAATAATAATAATAAAATATCTTTATTTACTACAAGTACATGTACAAGGTATACAGGCCTAGCTGACATCAATGAAATACTACTATATAGAAAGCCCCTTGTTATGCAGAGCATTTCGGGCAAATTAGGTCAGTTTTGTCCCAGGATGCGATCCACACCCAGGAACCCATTTTACTGATGGGTGAACACAGACAACCGGTGTAAGGAAACACGTCCGATGTTTCCACCCCTTCACCGGGAATCGAACCCGGGCCCTCACCGTGTGAAGCGAGAGCTTTTGCCACCAGCCCATGGTGCACCATGGTGTCCTCATCAGCAGCCACAATATTAACAGTACTGTGTACCATTCATGAACGATACTTGTCTGACACAGCATTACCATGGCATCTTGGTAATGGGAATTTCTCCTCCAACTGCATTGCTAACAACTGTATAGAAAGACCAGCTTCCACTGGTGCTTCCTGCTACACGTAACTTTTAACCTCAGCATATAAGTCTCTGGCCTCAGGCATCTGCTTTAGGCTAAAGGACTGGATACCTTCTATCAAGGCTAAGGGAATGATCGATCACCTTAACATTACCTTTCTGCTTCTACTGCCTCTGGTGTTATAATCGCCTCTATTTGACTGAAGAAGCCTGCTATGCAGACGAAACGTAACGACGGTAGAGATACCTAATTACTGCACGTGTAATACTTATTATTATTATTATTATTATTATTATTATTATTATTATTATATGAAGTTGTAAATTCGTGTTCGTCATTTAGAGTAGTGAGAGATGGAGGCTCGACCCTCCGTCAACTAAGCACTAGAAGAGTGTTATTAAGGTATACATTCAACTCGCCCCCGTCCATCTACTCAGCGAGGAAGGTCAAACACATGTTATTCAGAGAGCCTCCAACATTAAACGTCAAATTCTCAATCTTGACATTCAACCTATACCTTCAAAGGCTCCGGACAAGTAGGGTGAATCAAGGTCAATGCTGAGCTCCCTGTTGTAAAGTGCTCAGTGTCTGTGTGTTAAAGCTGACATTAAATATTGATATTTTTTTTTTTAATGTGAAGTCAAGCGATACTGCCGTGTGCGTTTTTTTTTATGTGAAGTCAAGCGATACTGGTGTGTGCGTCATTCGGCTCACTGAGCTGTGGACTCTATCCTCCTTACGCTAACACTGAAACAAGAGCCAGACTTTCCTCGATATTGTTAGCCGTCACCTAACACCAGATTCAGCGCCTCAGTGGCTCAATTTTACAATATATGAACTCAATTTAAGTCGTAATGAATGACTGTCGATACAATATATAATAAGAATGTATTTTAACAGTATTATATAAATGGAACAGTATATAACCCCTGGTGGACGAAACGTCTTCTCAGAATGTCATAAACCGAATTTAGTGTCTTGTTAACAATATCTGATAAGCAGGAACCTTGGGTTCTCAAAGACCAGTGCATTTTTAACTGAATTAGAAGAAAAACATATTGTGGTCCGCGACTTAAAATGGATCACACCAGAGTAACATTAAACCCACAAAGTACCTCATCTTTAGGCTTTACGATATTATTTTACTTTTAAAATAGTTTTTTATAGTTTACTTGAAGTTGTACAATATATGTATATATATATATATATATATATATATATATATATATATATATATATATATATAAGTCAAAAGCGTCCTGATGGAGCCACCATGCTACCCTGGAAGGATGGTAAGCAGATTGCTTGGGACTACACCTGTGCTGCCACATTGGCAGACACCTACCTGCCACACTCCTTAGCCGAAGGGGGTGGAGCTGCCAGCCACAGGGAGACCCAGAAGACCCGCAAATATGAAGACCTTCCCTCTTGCTATAACTTCATCCCAATAGGGTCGGAGACCCATGGAGCATGGGGCAAGTGTGCTCTAAAGTTTCTCAAGGAGCTGGGTGGAAAACTCATCATAGAAACCAAGGACCACAGGGCGACCAGCTTCCTGTTTCAGAGACTCAGTGTTGCGATCCAGAGGGAAATGCCTGCAGTATTCTGGGCACGCGGCCCACTGCCGGGGAGTTGGACGAAGTATTTGACATGTAGCTCTGAGTTGTTATCTATGTTGTTTTACTCCCCATTGTATTTTGTATTTTGTCTTGAAATAAAGTTTGTATAAAAAAAAGATGGGGTAGTAGGGAAGTGGAATATTCAAATGGCTTCAGAAAGAAATCTAAATATTCTTCCTTGAAGTCTTTTTATCCACTTCTCCGAGGCAATGGGTCCCACAATTGACACTAGAGGTGGACCCCATCCTATATATATATATATATATATATATATATATATATATATATATATTTTTTTTTTTTATTAACACATCGGCCGATTCCCACCAAGGCAGGGTGGCCCGAAAAAGAAAAACTTTCATCATCATTCACTCCATCACTGTCTTGCCAGAAGGGTGCTTTACACTACAGTTATATATATATATGTCGTGCCGATTAGGTAAAACTGGTCAATTAGCAAGAACTCATCTAAAATTAAGTCATTTCTAAAATTTCCTCTTATACGTTTAAAGATATATTTTTTTCATTTATGTTAATGTAAGAATTTATAATTTTGTACCAAGAGAAACTTTGAAAACCTACCTAACCTTATTACAACAAGCGCAATTTAATTTAGCCTAACCCAACTAAATATATTTTAGATACGTTAACATTAATTTAATAATAAACAAACACAATGAAATATATTTTTCGTTATGTTCAGAATGATTTTGGCGAAATTATTGCATACACAAATTTTCACTTGTCTTATATGGCAAGAAGAGCGTTGCTATTTAAGCCAAATCGCAAGTTTTACCTAATCGGCACGACATATATATATATATATATATATATATATATATATATATATATATATATATTTTATATATATATATATATATATATATATATATATATATGTCGTGCCGATTAGGTAAAACTGGTCAATTAGCAAGAACTCATCTAAAATTAAGTCATTTCTAAAATTTCCTCTTATACGTTTAAAGATATATTTTTTCATTTATGTTAATGTAAGAATTTATAATTTTGTACCAAGAGAAACTTTGAAAACCTACCTAACCTTATTACAACAAGCGCAATTTAATTTAGCCTAACCCAACTAAATATATTTTAGATACGTTAACATTAATTTAATAATAAACAAACACAATGAAATATATTTTTTCGTTATGTTCAGAATGATTTTGGCGAAATTATTGCATACACAAATTTTCACTTGTCTTATATGGCAAGAAGAGCGTTGCTATTTAAGCCAAAATCGCAAGTTTTACCTAATCGGCACGACATATATAATATATATATATATATATATATATATATATATATATATATATATATATATATATATATATATATATATATATATATATGTCGTGCCGATTAGGTAAAACTGGTCAATTAGCAAGAACTCATCTAAAATTAAGTCATTTCTAAAATTTCCTCTTATACGTTTAAAGATATTTTTTTTTCATTTATGTTAATGTAAGAATTTATAATTTTGTACCAAGAGAAACTTTGAAAACCTACCTAACCTTATTACAACAAGCGCAATTTAATTTAGCCTAACCCAACTAAATATATTTTAGATACGTTAACATTAATTTAATAATAAACAAACACAATGAAATATATTTTTTTCGTTATGTTCAGAATGATTTTGGCGAAATTATTGCATACACAAATTTTCACTTGTCTTATATGGCAAGAAGAGCGTTGCTATTTAAGCCAAAATCGCAAGTTTTACCTAATCGGCACGACATATATATATATGGGGTGGTAGGAGAAGTGGAATATTCAAATGGCATCAGGAAGAAATCCAAATATTCTTCCTTGAAGCCTTTTTATCCACTTCTCCGAGGCTATGGGTCCCACAATTTGTACCAGAGGTGGACCCCATCCTATATAAAATATATATATATATATATACATATATTGTACAACTTCAAGTAAACTATAAAAAACTATTTTAAAAGTAAAATAATATCGTAAAACCTAAAGATGAGGTACTTTGTGGGTTTAATGTTACTCTGGTGTGATCCATTTTAAGCCATTATAGAGTGTGTAAAGGTAGAAAGTTAAAAGTGAACATAGATAAGAGTAAGGTGATGAGGGTATCAAACGATTTAAATAAAGAAAAATTGGATTTCACATTGGAGAGAGGGATTATGGAAGAAGAAGATATATATCTTCTTCTGCCTCTCTTCCACGCTTCTTTACTCTTTCTCTGAATTCCCATCCTTTCTTCCTTCTTTCTCAGTCTCTTACTAACGGCTGCCTCATATAAGCAAACACTTGCAGCATCTTATATAAAAAAATACATTAATGCGATTATCTAAATACTCAAGTTTATCTTCTTTCTTGTTTAAGCCTTCATGTGTTAGCTAATTTGTAAGGTAAACATACTCAAAGGCCTCTTCAGAGGACGATAAGCCAAATAGGGCAGCCTTAAGCAGCGGGTGTTGCCTGCTCATCCACTCCAGGGATGCTGGGAACGCATCTTCGCCTTCTTGAAAGGAATTCCGGGCCCACCTGATCTTGAAATCTGAAGTCTTGAGCTCATCTGATCATGATTCAGAGGTTGTGCTTGCTCGATCTTAGTTTTAGAGATCTCCTTTTACCTAATTCAAATTCTGATGTTCTAAAGTATATATATATATATATATATATATATATATATATATATATATATATATATATATATATATATATAAAAATTTATATAAAACATGTAATATAAAATACAGGTGGTGGTAGGAGAAGAAAATATTCAAACAGCTCCGGGAGAACCTTGAATTTTCCCTGAGGTACTTTTATTGTCTTTTTGAGGATGAGGGTCCCCAGTAAAGTTCTAGAGGTGGTACCTCTCTCTCTCTCTCTCTCTCTCTCTCTCTCTCTCTCTCTCCTCCTTCAACAACTCCTCTTCAGCCCTCTGACAAATACTTTTAGTAACTCCACACCTTCTCCTAATTTCCACATTCCGAATTTTCTGCATAATATTTACACCACACATGCCTGACAGGACATCCCACTGCCCAGCCTCTCTGCACCCATTTGCAACCCATGCTTCACACCCATATAAGAGTGTTGGTACCACTATACTTTCGTACATTCCCTTCTTTGCCTCCATGGATAACGTTTTTGTCTCCACAGATACCTCAATGCACCACTCACCTTTTTCCTTCATCAATTCTATGGTTAACCTCATCCTTCATAAACCCATCCGCTGACACGTCAACTCCCAAATATCTGAAAACATTTACTTCTTCCATAATCCCTCTCTCCAATGTGATATCCAATTTTTCTTTATTTAAATCGTTTGATACCCTCATCACCTTACTCTTATCTATGTTCACTTTTAACTTTCTACCTTTACACCTCTCTCTCTCTCTCTCTCTCTCTCTCTCTCTCTCTCTCTCTCTCTCTCTCTATATATATATATATATATATATATATATATATATATATATATATATATATATATATATATATTATATATATTAAGCTTCTTCAGCAAACATTCCCTTTTTTTATTCATTTGCTCCTGAATCAGATGATTTCATGTACTCACCTAGTTGTACTCACCTAGTTGTGGTTGCAGGGGTCGAGTCATAGCTCCTGGCCCCGCCTCTTCACTGGCCGCTACTGGGTCACTCTCCCTGCGCCATGAGCTTTATCATACCTCTTCTTAAAGCTATGTATGGAACCTGCCTCCACTACATCGCTTCCCAAACTATTCCACTTCCCGACCACTCTGTGACTGAAGAAATACTTCCTAACATCTCTGTGATTCATCTGAGTCTTCAACTTCCAACTGTGTCCCCTTGTTGCTGTGTCCCATCTCTGGAACATTCTGTCTTTGTCCACCTTGTCAATTCCTCTCAGTATCTTATATGTTGTTATCATGTCCCCCCTATCTCTCCTGTCCTCCAGTGTCGTCAGGTCGATTTCCCTTAACCTTTCCTCGTAGGACATACCCCTTAGCTCCGGGACTATTCTTGTTGCAAACCTTTGCACTTTCTCTAGCTTCTTCACGTGCTTGGCTAGGTGTGGGTTCCAAACTGGTGCTGCATACTCCAGTATGGGCCTAACGTAGACAGTGTACAGGGTCCTGAACGATTCTTTATTGTCGGAATGCTGTTCTTAGGTTTGCTAGGCGCCCATATGCTGCAGCAGTTATTTGGTTGATGTGCGCCTCAGGAGATGTGCCTGGTGTTATACTCACCCCAAGATTTTTTCCTTGATTGAGGTTTGTAGTCTCTTGCCCCCTAGACTGTACTCCGTCTGCGGTCTTCTTTGCCCTTACCCAATCTTCATGACTTTGCACTTGGTGGGGTTGAACTCCAGGAGCTAATTGCTGGACCAGGCTTGCAGCCTGTCCAGATCCCTTTGTAGTTCTGCCTGGTCCTCGTCCGATTGAATTCTTCTCATCAACTTCACATCATCTGCAAACAGGGACACTTCGGAATCTATTCCTTCCGTCATGTGTGTGTGTGTGTGTGTGTGTGTGTGTGTGTGTGTGTGTGTGTGTGTGTGTGTGTGTGTGTGTGTGTGTGTGTGTATGTGTGTCTACATGGACTGCGGCAATAATATTAGTAGTCAATATGAAAAAGAAATATAAAGGCGAGAAACATAATCGATATATAAATACATTTTGTTAAATATCCAAAATACCTAAAACACACATAAAAAATCTATAAAACGAAAATAAATAATTGCCAAGTACGCATGGCGAATCATCATTATTTCATAATAACAAATAACCACTAAACGCGTACGGGTCATATAATAAGGCGAATCAGTTTGAGAGGAGCGAGAGCACTCAGAACTCTGTTGACTCTGTCGACTAATGCACGTCAGAAACATCAAAGATCACTCTCTCTCAATGTATAACTTGTTTCATAACAAGAACCCTCACTCGCCAGAAGGAAATTTATCCCTGTGAAGCGATGGAATGAAAGTAACAGAAATGCAGACGTGATGTATTTCGTTATTTTCTGCAGCTGCAACAGCGCGTGTTAAAAGGGATGTGAAAAAGAGTGTGTGATAATGGGGAAGTGGGGCGGTGGGAGTGAAGGAGGTGAGAGTGAAGGAGATAGGAGTGGAGGACATAGAAGTGAGGGGAAGTGGGAGAAGAGGAGATGGGAGTGAGGGAAATAAGAGGGAGGGGGTAGGATTGAAGGTGAGAGTGGAGGCGATAGGAGTGGAGGAGATGGGAGTGAAGGAGATAAGAGGGAAGGAATAGGATTGAATGGGTAGGATTAAAGAAGATAAGAGTGGAGTAGATAGGAATGAAGTATTAGCGAGGGGGTAGGGGTGAAGGAGGTAGGAGTTGAGGACATAGGAGTGGAGGACGTATTAGTGGAGGAGGAAGGAATGGAAGAGGTAGGGATGGAAGAGGTAAGAGTGAAGGAGGTAGGAGAGTAGGAATCAGGAGTGGAGGAGGTAGGAGTGGAGGAGGTAGGAGTGGAGGAGGTGGAGTGGAGGAGGTAGGAGTGGAGGAGGTAGGAGTGGAGGAGGTAGGAGAGTAGGAATCAGCAGTGGAGGAGGTAGGAGTGGAGGAGATAGAGGAGAGGTCCTGAGACAACAAGCCGACAGACAGGACAAAGTTTCTTGAAGTTCGACCCTTTTGTTCGAAGTTTTCTTTGTCGGCATCCTCACACAGGTGTTTCTTGCAAGTAGCCCAACTTTTCAGGAATGACGAACTCCAAGGATGTGCAAGGAAAAAAAAAGTTTGTCTGCGATGAAATTCCCTGATTAGCCGTACTGGGTCAAGAATAGTGCCTTCAGGCACTCCTTGGACTAAGAATAAGGGCACAGACGGTCTCTGTCTTCGTTGCGTTCGCTTCTCTTAACCTTGCGGTGCAGGTTTGATCACAAATAACTCCCTTTGCACAATTTGTGCTTTCACAATAGTGTGAAATCTCAGATTAAAAATAAATACTGTATAACTGATGATTTTCACTTCTGGAGTTTAATCAGGTTTGATTCAAGAAAGAGAAAGGTGGCACCAATGCTCTTGATCAAAAAATTTTCACCAGCGTAAAGGCATCCTTCATGGAGGATTAACTCCTGAAGAGTGACTCTCTAAGAGCTAAGTTAAGAGTGACCTTAATAATTCCTTTATCATAACAGGAAATAAATAATAGCATTTTTCGACACTGGTATAAAACCATGTAATGCAGAGGAGACATCTCTGTAGGCCAAATTTCGCTCAGGAATGAGCTTAATAACCCTCTTTTCATTCCTTATCCCTTTTTCACTTCCTCCCCTTCTCCATTTCTCACTCAACACTGACATAAGAAACAATTACTCCTTGATTATGGGACAGAGGGGAAATTTAACTCGCTTTCTCTCGCCATTTTCTCTCACGATTCTACTACTCCTCCATTGCCTTTTTTTCCAGGATCCTCTACCACGACGAAGAGCTGCATAATGTCCTATACAAACAAAGGAGTGCTTAAATATTCTTTGAATTTACAAGCTTGCTCAGAAGCCTCTTAAGGATTTTGTGTGCAGGAAATGCACTTTAGAGGAAAAAAAAAAAAAAAAAAATGCCATAGGATTTACGTACATGAAATGAATTGCATAGGTGAAATATATTTCGAAGACGAACCTGTAATATTTGTGCACATGAAATTATTCGTCGAGGCAAATCCGTCAGATTTGTGTCTGAAATATATTCACAAGGTGCTCCTGTTCACATGAAATTTGCTTCACAGGCAGAACTTTTACACACGAGGAACATGCGTGGCAGTACGCAGAAATGTATTTCTTAGCAGCACTCCAGGGAGAGCAACAAAAGATTTAGTTTGAAGAATAAAAGTCACAACACTGTGGCTGAAAGAATTCACATAAATAACGCACACTTTAGAGATAAAACCTTAGTTACAACTCTGACCAAAACATCACTGGAAATTTCCTTTGAAAAGCATGACTTATTTGTGGAATTAGTTTATCTTCTAGTTGCGTCATCAAGTGTTTACATGGGGTCGTCATCCTCCAAATCCTCTCACCTCTGACCGTAAGTGACTCACGGAATCGTAATAACGTGACCGCAAACAAATCGCTTGCCATGGGTTCGAGTTCCACCCGCTCTGTGATTTACTGGTACATGCTAGGCAGGTCATCCTCTCACCTTTTTTGAAAGGGTCTTTTTTTATCAAAGTTGGTGAAGTGAACATCGAACCTGAACTTGAAGCAACATATTCACTCAGAGAAATCGACCAGAAGTGGTTCTTTTGAATAGAAAGAACAGACAGGATGGGCAAGGTAAAAATGGAAAAAAATATGTAACGGATCATTTAATTACTCAAATGTCTAGTTCATTTCGCATTTTAATCCTGTGAGTGATAAGAGGCAGTTGTGGTGGAGCTTAAACATCAGGAAAGAGAACCAGTGTCTGGAAGTAGCTAGGGTCCGTGAACTGGCTCCCAGCAAACGCAACTGATCGAACAAGGCCGTGATCCTCGTGAATCACGGACCAAAATAGAAATGCACTCTTTTGGAACACATTCCGAGCCCAGTGGCACCACAGTGAATCTTGACGACTTAGTGCCAGACAACCCAGTCAAAATCGGGCCATTATCATTGTAAATCTTTTTCGAATCAAGTAGCATTAGACTGCTGTTGCTGCACTACAACAACTACTACTTACTACTACTACTACAACTACTACTACTATTACTAATACTAATACTACTGCTGCTGTTCCTATTATTACTACTACTACTAATACTACTGCTGCTGTTGCTATTATTATTACTACTACTAATACTATAACTACTTCACTGTTACTACTACTATTACTAGTAGTAGTAATAATAATAATAATAATAATAATAATAATAATAATAATAATAATAATAATAATAATAATAATAATAATAATAATAATAATAATAATAATAATGATAATAATGATAATAGTAATGATAAGACGAAAGAAGACGTACCATTCCATAAATGAATCTCATAACATATTCATATTCTCGCTTGTAGAATTTACTAGACTTACGAGTGTCATAAGTTCCAGCACATTTTCCGTTTTTACTCTTAAATTGAGAGGACGAGTTCCGGAAGAGCCAGTGACACGTAGAGATTTTATATATGCATGTGTGTGTATATATTAATATTTTCTTAGCCGTTTTTAGCAGTTCATTTCATTACTCTCGGAGGCGTAGCCATGTTGGGAGACATGGCAAGGGTTACTGTCTCCATGCCTTTGCATTATTGGTTTCTGTCTTATGCGGGTTCACTCATTGCAGACTGCATTTGTAGTCAGTCAGCCAACCGGTTAACCAGTCAGCAAGACTGACATGAGAAATGATGTTTGTGTGATGTTTATAAATGGTGGTTACGAAGCTGATGTTTTTGATGAGATAGGATATAATGAAATCATTATTCAAGTTAGGGTAATAAAATATTACGAGAAGCTAATCCTACTTATATCAAGGCTTCTTTTAGGTAGCAGATATAAAAATGAGAAAAGAAGGGAAGTTTCCTAAGAATTGGCAGGTAGAGATCATCGTTCCTCTATGTAAACGAGAAGAGGACACTAGAAACACTACCTTAATCTTACTGGTACATGATTCACAAAATCGTAATAACGCTTGCCCTGGGTTCGAATACCACCCGTTCTGGGATTTACTGGTACATGCTAGGCAGGTCATCATCGCACATAAGTATTCTCGCATAGTAGTGAGTAAAACATTGACCGGAGCATCGTTTCATCACAAAATGACTTTATCGAGTACATATAGTCCTCACTAAAACAGATTTGTGGCGAAACGTTGCATCAATAAAACTGGTTTAGAAAAACACGTAAGCAAACACTAGGACATATTTATTAGAAAACGTTTCGGTCCTGGGATCTTGTTCACTTCTAACATACAGAAGTGATCAAGGTCCCAGGACCGAAACGTTTTCTAATAAATATGTCCTAGTGTTTGTTTACGTGTTTTTCTAAACCAACTTGTCAGTATTTATTACCAAGGTTTATACCATCAATAAAACTCTGCAATCAAAATCTTGCCATACTATTGACGAGTCACAAGTCCTCTGCGTTCCTACATATTTATGTTGGTTCAGTCTATTTTTAACACTGCCCAAGTAAACAAGGTTTTCAGAGAAAATAAAAAGAAAACATGAAGAGAACAAGAAGAGAAAGGAAGCAAGGAAAAAAAAGAAATAAAGAGAGAGAAAAAGAAAACATTTAAAAAAACAAGAATCTGAATTTTAATAATAATAATAATAATAATAATAATAATAATAATAATAATAATAATAATAATAATAATAATAATAATAATAATAATAATAATAATAATTAATAATAATAATAATATAAATAATTTCCGGTTATCTCAAGGAATAAATCTCAACGAATTTTCTCGTATTTACAATTAAATGATTATTTATCATAATAAAAACGTAATAAACAAAAACCGTAACCTTACCACACGCATTTGCCCCCCCCCAAAAAAAAAAAAAAAAAAAAACGGTCATTTATTTTTTTTTCATCTCCGCTCGAGAAGTCGCTCCTGAAGTCCAGCATTTCAGGGCTCGGTCAACGAGGTTCCTTGAAATGGCCTCCACGCTCCCCTGAGCTGGCCCTATTGGATTCCTGCCTCTGAGGATCCTTTAGGACTTGTTGGGTCAGTCATCCCAGGACGCCTGCGGCCACGCGCGCCGCGCCCCAAGAATAGCCCAATCCTACGTCGCAATGAATGCAAATTTACAATGGGAAAATATATTACATTTTTTCCTTTTGTATCTCGGCAGTGTATTCTTCGGGGCCGACATTCCTGCAGCGATTTTAGTACAGTATTCAACTGTGTAAAGAGTTGTATTATGGCGCATACATGAGTGAAATAAAGAATAACATTGAGAATACCTTGGCTGGAATAACTCACAATTAACTATTATTTTTATATATTATTTTTCTATTGACATGCCTATGTATTATGTTCATTCGTAGATTTAAGAATAGGTTAGATAAATATATATATACGTGAGAAGGGCTGGATTTGAGTAGGACACGTCAATTGAAGCCATTGAAAACAAAAGTCAGTATGAAGCCCAAATAAAAATAAATAAATTACACAACTCTTGCCTAACAATGTTACATTAATATGAATTATTTTATATTTAAAGGGAAGAGGTAAATTAGACAAAGTCATACAGCGCCTGGGGAAATGGGATGTAATCATCTGTAAAAACTTACATTTGTGGTCACAGTGGTAGCCCATGCTAACCTTTCTATGGTGTATAAATATAAATAGTTGGATGAATCTTATTGTAGCCAGCTGGCCCAGTGGCTTACGCATTTACCTGGAGATTTACGACTCACTCACCATGGGTTCAAAGCTTCACCCGTTCCGTGGTCTGTTTGCAGTTATGTTATTACGACTTCGTGAGTCAATCAGGATTGATCTAAGGAAGGCGAGAATAACTCCAGTTCAGTGACTCAGGACACCTTCACCAGTAAGGTACATCTGAAGACAAAATTCCTATCCACGAGTTTCTACCCTTTGTTATTTATAACATTAAGACAATTTTCTCCGTGTGCCTCAGCAGCCAGGCCTCCGGAGTCCAGGAGGTTCAGGCCGACCCACACACACGCGCGGAAACTTGCCTCGATAAGAGGCGGTCGTAGATTTCCAGAACCGGAAACTGCGTAACTTTTTTAACAGTTATGGCTAATTTTGCGTGCTGGAGGACCACAGAGTAGGCCGTTATCAACACCTCCGGTAATTGCTATTGTAGACACAGCACCGCTGGGAGTACTTCAGAAACTTTCCACTCCAGCACTCGCCCAGAAACGCTAAAGCTTTCACACCGCGGGCACGCCACTGGAGTAATCCACTTAGATGCACTGCCCACCTTTATTACAGTCCACATTTCGCATAATAAAGCAATTGAATTAAGGTGGATACCTTCATTAGCGTCAACGTTTCTCTACAGAACTGAATTATGCATCAATCTTTTCTGCTTTCTCTGAAATTAAGTTCAACTCTGTATATCGATATTTCGATTATTGCTCTTTGCCCGGGCGACACGTCGTCAGTGAAGGTAACCACCATTATATATATATATATATATATATATATATATATATATATATATATATATATATATATATATATATATATAATATACACAGATCTCACGGCTCTTGCAAGCTTTTCGTTTTTCTTCGTGTTGTCTCCTCAAACCAGGTAAAAATTTCACTGCAATTGCCAACAATACCCCGAGGAATAACCGAGCCAAACTGTCCCCCGGAACACCGCGTAGCATCGTCACAGCAGGGAACAAGCAGTACGGAACATCTCTGAATAATGGCTTTGAGTCGTATCTCCGCGGCAAATGCGAGGCAGGAGACGAGTCGCATCATTACTGCTGGGATAATGCAAGCCACTTGACGTCATCCCTTCCCAGAGGGAAGGGGAGAGAGAGAGAAAAAGAGAGAAAGAGAGGTAGGAAGAGAGTGTGGAGGAAAGAAAGGGCTAGGGAAGAGGGAGTGACAATAAGCTTAGACTATGGAACGTTCCCTTCTAGGGAGGTGTGTTGATGCAAGTGAAGACGGACTCCTGATCAAAGAGAACTGCAACTACCCATCCCTACCTTGGTTAGGGTTCGATACAAGGAAGTGATGGTTGCAAGAATACAACTGTAGTACTGTAATTGGAGATGTGTATTGGTAATCGTGGGGAGCCCAGCCTATACGTTTGCCTGTAATTGGCTTGGTTGAGAGAGTGAGGGAGAGGCGCTCTTACCTAGGTGTGTGGTTCAAACGGGGGTCACTTGACCAGGCTAGGACATATATACTACACAAGTAATACACTGCTGACACCTTAGATTAAACATATGTATATAGTCCTACCTACTCCTGTGTACTGACTTACAGGTCAGTGCATGAACAGATTAAGGAAAGACATGATCAAAACATAGAAGACATTCAGGTTTATACACACACACACACACACACACACACACACACACACACACACACACACACACACACACAACACACACACACACACAATATATATATATATATATATATATATATATATATATATATATATATATATATATATATAAGAAGGTAATTTGATCTTAATAAGCTCTTCCACGGTGTTAGACTTGGCATCAAGTTGAATGAAGTCGACAACGAGGCTGTGAGAGTCAGCAAAATATAATTAAATAATGTGATATTGATCTTTTTTACGGAACTGAGAGCCAGTGGAAGGCCTCGATCAAATGACTAAAAACTTCACGGAGTTGAGCATCGTAATACTATGACCCACGCTGAGCGAAACGTTGTCCCAATGACAGCTCGTTCAGCATCCAAGGTGAAGAAGGGCCAGCGGATGGCTGAACCTCAGAAACCACCATCATCTTATTAAGACCCGTATCAGGGAACACCGTCTTGCTTCCTGACTAAGAAAACATCACCTAGAAGCAGCAACCTACAAGACGAGAGAGTGCAGAGAAGAAAGAGAGAGAGAGAGAGAGAGAGAGAGAGAGAGAGAGAGAGTGAGGGAGAATCTGCGAGAAGCGGTAATCAGAATAAGAGGAGATTAGGCATAAAGTTCTATTATGAGAGGCGGATAATGTGGAGTTACGGAGGTAAGGAGAGGAGAGGGGTAGAAGGGGAGGGGGGAAGAAGAGGAGGGAGGGGGAAGAAGAGGAGGGAGGGGGAAGACAGGCAAATGGAAGGTAGTTTTTATTGCTTCCTCGGCGTTTTTCCTCGTTACCATCTAACGAACGCCTTCATTATTTCTCTTTATTATATCCTCAAAATTTGCGAAGGGTTTGGCTTTTGTGTGGCATTGTTTTAAAAGGCGGGGAGAAGGGAAGGGAAGGGAGAGGAAGAGAAGGGAGGTGGTGAAGGGGAGAGGTGACTGAGGTAGAAGAGACGGGAGAGGAAGAGAAGGGAGGTGATGAAAGTAAGAGGGGACTGAGGCAGAAGAGAGGAAGGTGAGGAAAAAAAAGGAAAGAGAAGGACGAGGGAGAGTGAGGGGGAGAGAAGACGAGGAGAGAAGGGGAGAAGAGAGACGAGAGAGAAGTGGGGAGAAGGGAAAAAGGAAAGAGAGAGGTGACGAGAGAGACAAGTATAGGGAAAAGCGAAGGGAGGAGAGAGGGAATTAAGACGAGGAGAGGAGACGGAGAGAAGGAGGTGGGGAGGAGAGACGGAGGAGGGAAAGGAGGGGGAGGGAGGAGGAGGGAGGGGAGGGAGGGGAGGGAGGGGAGGGAGGGAGGGAGGGGAGGAGGGAGGGAGGGGGAGGGAGGGAGGGAGTGGAGGGGAGTGGTGGACGAGGGAGAGGTGGAGGGAGGGGAGCAGAGGGAGGAAACAGGGGGAGGGAGGGGAACAAGGGAGGGAAAGGAGCAGGGGGAGGGAGGGGAGGAGAAGTAGGAGGAGGGAGGTTAGGGAGGGGAGCAGGGGCAGGGAGGGGAGGACGGAAGCAGGGGGAGAGAGGTTTGTAAAAAAAACTGGGGAGATACTATTACAGTTTTATACAATGTCTCTCTGATATTTTCTCTTCCCAGAGCTGTGTTCTGGTGACGATTTTGTCTAACTGAGATTTTCTTGCAATTTTTTTTTTTCCTTTTTCCTACTATTTCTCTTTTCGTAATTTCTCGAAGTTTTGTACTGGGGGGAGGGGGTAAGCGCGCACGCGCACGTACACACACACACACACAGGAGCTATGACTCGACCCCTGCAACCACAACTAGGTGAGTACACACACACACACACACATTATGGTGCCTTCCTGAATCTTACTTTTATTTTTTTTCTCTTTCCTCACCGCCACTACTACCACCAACAATCCCCACCACCACTACCACCGGCAACCACCACTACCACCAACAAGCACTACCACTACCAACAACCACCAACCCTACCACCAACAACCACCACCACTACCAACAACCACCACCCCTACCACTAACAACCACCACCAACAACCACCACCACTACCACCAACAACCACCACTACTACCACCAACAACCACCACCCCTACCACCAACAACCACCACCAACAACCACCACTACTACCACGAACAACCACCACTACTACCACCAACAACCACCACTACTACCACCAACAATCACCAACCCTACCACCAACAACCACCACTACTACCACCAACAACCACCACTACTACCACCAACAACCACCACCAACAACCACCAACAACAACCACCACTACTACCACCAACAACCACCACCCCTACCACCAACAGCCACCACTACTACCACCAACAACCACCACTACTACCACCAACAACCACCACTACTACCACCAACAACCACCACCCCTACCACCAACCACTTCCAACAACCACCACCACTACCACCAACCACCACCACCACTACTACCACCAACAACCACCACTACTACCACCAACAACCACCACCCCTACCACCAACAACCACCACTACTATCATGAAGAACCACCACCCCTACCACCAACAACCATCACCAACAACCACCACTACCACCACCAAGCAGAGAACCAAAATTTGCCTTGGAGTCAAAACTCTTTCCTCACAGCCAGATTTTATGATCCTGAAAACACAAACCCGCTTCCATTTTTCCTCTTTCTCCTCTCTACATTTATTCATTTTCTATACACTTACTCTCTTCTTTTTCCTTTTATAGTTTATTCAATTCCTCTTTCCACTTGGAAATATCTAATCGACTATGTACTTCCTTTATTTCCATTTTTCTTCATTTCCTCTTAGTATCGTCGTTTATCGTACACCCTTAATTTCCTTATTGCTGACTTACATTTTTCAATTACGTAAGAAAATCTTTCAAGAAAAAATCGAAATGTCTTTATGAGTTTTTTTTAATCATTTTTTTATCTATTTTTTTTTATTTGATCATAGTTTCTCCCTAAAAATATCAAAATGTCTATATATTTTTTTTAATTATATGTTATTATTGTGTTTTATCGTAGTTTCTCCCTCACTAAAAACCCGCACTGAGTGAGAGAGGAACATTATGACGACCTTTCGCACCCTCCTTGGAGCGAAACGTTGTGGGTCGACAGTGGTCCAGGAGGGGGCGAAACGTCATCATAACACTCTTCGCCTAAGTGCATTTTTTTTATTTATTTAAGTTGTTCCAGCCAATATATAACTCCATTAAAACGGCTTGACAAAGCTCCTGATGAGCGAAACGTTGCGGCAATAAAATGTCACATTAGTTGCACATGTTTCCCTCTACCCAACATATTGTCGGTAAACCTGACTTTATTACTGCGTTTTCATTCTTTAGTTTCATTCTATAGTGTTGTATCTTTACTGTTGAAACGTTTCGCCCACACAGTAGGCTTCTTCAGTCAAATACAGGCAATCAGTCCATCAGCCTTGGAGGAATAGCATCTGAGGTGGTCAGTCCCTCAGCCTGGAGAAGACACTTCTCCCACTATGCAAAAAATCACGTAGAATTAGGCATCAGCACACTGCTGATGTATCTGATAAATTAAAAAAAAAAAGAACCCACCCCCCTCTCCCCTTTCACAAATATAAAAAAAACCTCGATCAGAGTGAATTTCAGCAGAATTTGTGGATGAAAATCGTAAACTTGTTTTTCCATAGCGAGTCACCGTAATTTCACGTTTTGCACATTTCTACTTTTCTCTGTATTATTCCTTTTTTCTTTGACTCCGAATTTCTTTTCCTTTCACATCGCCCGTGCACAGTCTGTTAAATTTGCGTCGTTCGCAGTGTTATCGTGTAAAGCAACACATGTATTCTGTTTGTTTACTGATAAGTTTAGGTATGTAACGAATAAATGTGTGTGTGGGAGAGAGAGACTTATATGAGTATGCATGTGTATGTATGTGTGTGTGTGTGTGTGTGTGTGTGTGTGTGTGTGTGTGTGCAGGAACATAGCTAGTGGGCTGGCATTGGGAGGTTGGTACTGAAAGGCTGGCACTGGGAGATGGCACTGGAAGACTGGCACTGGGAGACTGACACTGGGAAACTGACACTGGGAAACTGACACTGGGAGACTGACACTGGGAGACTGGCACAGGGAGACTGGCACTGTGAGACTGGCACTGGAAGACTAAGCATGATCCTAAAATCATGCGACTGATGTTTCTGAAATAACGTTATTGTGCCTCGAACAATTACCCCCGGCGCTGTATGACCCCCGCAGGTTCATAATAATAACAACTCCAACAGTTTGCGATTCTTCAAGTAACAAACAAATGAATAGATGGAGTTTATTTGAACTTCTAAAATAAAAAAAAGGTTTTCCATGGAGTTCCCGGGGAAAGGACTGGACTGGAAACTGGAAAACATAGAATGAATTGGGAGGCGGGCTGTTGCAATGGATGAGAGATTTTCAGTTTGGGGAGGCAGGCTACGGGTATTTTTTTTATGTCAAGCTCTAAATCCGTCTGGGTCAGCGGAAGAGTGGTAGAGACAGCCTGGTATCTGAACAGTCAGGCTGTTGGTGGTGCCTACGGATTCCCACTAGAGGTATCATGAACATCAATATATTGATTCCTTAATTATTATTTGTAAGTTAGGCAAAAGTGAAGTATGAGGATATTTATCAGGGAGAAGTATCTCCTGCCAGGGTCGTTATCAAGTCAATACAGAGAACCAAAATTTTAGTAGGTCAAGGTCAAGTACTGTATGTGGAGGGGCTCAGAGTGAGGCCAGTGTGCGTTGTGGGAAGGATGAATCTGGCCAGAACTTCTGAAATCAATAAACTGCCTGAAGTCTGTATGAAATTATTGGTAGTTGTAATATACTGCCAGAAATCTGTATGAAGTTATTGGTAGTTGTAATAAGAGCAGATTTTGAACAGCGTCTGGTTGGCCGGTTTCTCTAATGAATAATTTGGCATTTTTTGAAGTTCGAGAGAAGCTTGTATAGCGCAGGCAATGCTGAAATTATCCCTCTGACATACGTAGTTTTGTTCCCTAATGTGATATTCCAAGCTTCTAGATGGCTACTTCCAACGTATAGTTTGTCGCGCTCTCCCCCACATCAAGCACAGACAAGAACTTTGTAGCAGACAGAAACATACCACCAAGAAACTAGCGCTGGCGTCTATATTATCCCCCATGGGAAAGGGAGGAGGCGCGACAAACTAGGAGGGACGGAAACACAAGTAATCATGTTAATTTAATGATTTAAGTAACGTCTGTACTGTATACTGAAACTTCAACAGCTATAAAAACATGAAATTATTCATCAGAAAAACTTATCAGTATAAAAGGTACTGTTTAGAATCAGCTCTTATTACAACAACCACACATTTCTGGCAGTTTTATGATTTTAGTAGTTCTCACCGACCTCATCCTGGCCAGACCTTACACAGCCATTACTTAGCCCCAGCCTCACATGCAACACCTGACCTTCACCCAGTTTGTAAACTCAGTGTGGCATGCAAAGAGTATGTTACAATTTATTCGGTGTACAAACCATGCCACGGGTGGGGCTTGAATCCGCGGTTAGAGTCGTAAAACTCCAGACCGACGCGTGGTGGTATGGTTTGTTTGCAATCATATCATTACGAACCGGGTGCTAAGAATTCAACGATCAATAGGGTACCCGTCATTAAATCACTACCTTGCTTCATTGGCTAATCACAGACAAGCCTACTAAAGCTGAAGCAACGTGGTTCACTTGCGGTAAGCACTGGCAGACTTGCCTACCTGCTGGTTGAATACGGTGCATTCTCTCTCTAATTTCTGCTTTGCCATCTGTCACCGTGGTGTACACTTACTATTCCATCTGTACATATTGTACATACTTGTATATATCATCTGGTGAAGGCAAATATACATAATATTCTATTGTTAAGTTTTGTTTGCTCAACATTCCCATTACGACCAGGTCTCGCAGGTCCTTCTTCACCTGTGTTCGTAATACTCAGCAAACTTGGATTTTTTCTGTATTGGGTTGATAAAGTTCCAGACGAGCCAATGTCTCCTTACTACTATTGCATTTGCGTCTTATTTACATAATTTTCGGTGCTATTCAGTATTTACATATTAATTTTTCTTAAAGTGTCTTGATTATAATATATTTCATGCTTAATTGATTAGTTTATTAGGTTTAAATCCTATCGACTACACGAGGTTCATTAAAGCTGCCTGTCACTTATTTGCCATCATTAAAATATATTTTACACGTAAAATAGGATTATGAGTAAACTCTCGCTATATATATATTCTGACACATCGGACTCTATATATAATGTTTATATTTATATAAATAAGTGTATTAACTTTCTGCCACATACAGATTCAAAATATTTCTTGTTGTATTTTACTTTGTATAGTAATTTATCTTTCTGGTCGTTTTCCTGTATGTCTCTATGTTATACTCTCCATCTACTAGTATGTTTATCATCCTTTTTTTCTCTCTCTCTCTTCCCATCCTCCACAGCCTCCCTTCCGTCCCTCGGTCGTAAAAGGCTCGTTCATTCCCAACTTTCTTCTCTCGACTACGTATGGACGGATTAAGGACGAAGGTACGTAACGGGGAGTAGGTAAGGAAGTGTGGGTATGGTGGTGTACGTATGGTAGTGTAGCTATGGTAATGTAGATATGGTAGTGTAGTTATGGTCGTGTAGATAACCATGTATAAATACGAGGGTTTTCCCTTCTTTCCTCTGTTAGATAAACTAGAGTATAAGACAAGAGTAAAAATACAATATTACAGAGAGCGAGATTTAATTGTGACATTTTTCTCTGTATAGAGCTTTATCAAGTCAAGTCATGTGTAGAGCTTTATGAGGGCAAGAGCTTCATCAAGTCTAACTGACAATCTTGACGAAGCTCAACATAGTAAGATTCACTGACCCACTAAATGCTAGTTCTGCGTCGGAGTTTTTAATTTTGTCCTGTGGGCCTCTCACTCCTTTATCAAGAGAATAAGATAATGGTTGATATGAGGGCTCTGTAGATATGAATGTAGATGTAGATATAGATACAGATATAAATGTAGATATAAGGTTCTTACAAGAACATAAAGACACAATATCGTGACTGGAACAATACACGAATAACCCGCATATAGCAGAGAGGAGCTTACGACGACGTTTCGGTCCGAAACGTCTTCGTAAGCTCCTCTCTGCTATGTGCGGATTATCTAAGTATTCTTACAAGAAATCTGAATGTGTCAACTTGTGATCATAAGAAATCTGTTTTGCTGCCTATACACTAAAATGTAAATCTAAGAAAAGCACACTTCTAACCTCCAACAAAATTCGAACTTCCAACACAAATCCAGTCTCCAACATAATTCCATCCTTCAACACAATTTCATCCTCCAACGCAACTCCATCCACCAACACACCAGCAACACAGTTCCAACCTTCTAACACAATCTCAACCTCATATTTCCATCCCACAACATAATTCAAACACAATTCCAACAAAACACAGCCGCCTACAAAACTGCAAACCACCGCTACAGTTCCAACCTCCTACACAATTCCAACCTTTCCCTACCATCAGCGTCCCCTGGATTCAGCATACGATCCATACTCTCATTCCAGAAGTGTAATGTATGCAATTTCTGTGATGGAAGAGGGAGGGGATACAATGATACAACACGGCAGGAGGCAAGATTGTATAAGTAATTGCTCCCATACATCATCCCTTAATTCAATCGGCAGCGGAATGACTCCAGCGATAACTTTAATAACTAAACTGATCGCATGTAATAAAAGGTCTGGCCAGGGATGAGCCATTTACCGCTGTGGTCATTTATTTTGTTATTAAGGAAAATTGGGTACACCCGCAGCGCGCTGCTACACTGTTCTGTATGATAGTTGCAATGTGGGAACATCCACAGTGTGCTGCTACACTGTTCTGTATGATAGTTGCAATGTGGGAACATCCACAGTGTGCTGCTACACTGTTCTGTATGATAGTTGCAATGTGGGAACATCCACAGTGTGCTGCTACACTGTTCTGTATGATAGTTGCAATGTGGGAACATCCACAGTGTGCTGCTACACTGTTCTGTATGATAGTTGCAATGTGGGAACATCCACAGTGTGCTGCTACTCTGTTCTGTATGATAGTTGCAATGTGGGAACATCCACAGTGTGCTGCTACTCTGTTCTGTATGATAGTTACAATGTGGGAACATCCACAGTGTGCTGCTACACTGTTCTGTATGATAGTTGCAATGTGGGAACACCCGCAGTGTGCTGCTAATGCATTTAAAATGATAGTAACGTTGTGGGAACACCCGCAGTGTGCTGCGGGTTTGGAAAATGAAGAGAGGATAGTAGGGAATAAGAAGAGAGGATAGTAGGGAAAAAGAAGAGAGGGTCAAATGGTACCGATACACTGGAATAATAGGCTGTACTGAAGGTGTGATTACAGGTGACATTAAAAAAAATCAAGGACCTAACTATTGACTCTCTGGATAATTTTAAAGGTGTGGTTGCTTTACCATGCTTACAGGAGTGACTGATTATGGTTTCATGATAGAAGTTTTTGCTTGTTAAATAATAAATAACAACAGCGTCATGACTGCCTATAATTCAGTAGTTTGACTCCCGAGGCGTAGAGATTCGTTATGGCATCGTTGATGTAAACTGAATATATAATACTGATAGAAGGATGGTGAAGTGGACATCTGATTGAACTACACCATAATCAATGGGGCTGTTAAGGAATAATTGATGTTTTTAGTAAAGCAACAACTGCGTACAGTGCACAGCTGGTAGTTTAAAACACAGATGATTCACAGGGATATTAGGAAATATTTATTCAGCTTCAAAGTGATCAGAAAGTGGAACGATGTGGAGAGAAAACAGGTGAAGACAGGACCTATACACAGCTTTAAAAATGAGTATGATTATGTTCACGAAGACCAGAAGAGAGCGAATCAGTATCGGCTAGTGTAAAGGTGGGGCCAGGAGCTAAGCCTCGACCTCTACAATCATATATTTATGTACATATAGGTGAGTACACACAGACTGGGAGGTGAGATACTACAGATATCTACAAAAGAAAGGGGTCTAGGAGTAGACATCACTCTGAACATATCACAAGAGTACATGAACCCACCAAGAAATCAGCATCCTATTTCAGGCTAGCTAAGACGGAGTACATTATGAGGAAAGCCTAAGAGAAATGAACTTGACGACCCTGGAAGATTTCAGAGAAATGACGAAACAGCGTCTGTATTGGTACAACGTTTCGCCACACACTGGCGAAACGTTGTACCAATACAGATGAAGTACGTGGATGCTGGGAAGTACTTTTTCAGTCTTAGGGTAATAGGAGAGTAGAAATAACCTGGATGGAAAAGTGGTGTCAACAAACTTCATATATATTTTTTAAAGAAGCCAGAAACCAGCAGTGTCTGATAATGAAATGCTTAAGAGCCGTGACAGTGGGCCAGGGTTCGACCCGAGCAAAGGAAAATTGGTTAATACACGCAGAGGCATGCAGACGAAGACAAACACACACATGTACCCAAACAGGCAAACAAACACACAAATATCCTCGCTTGCCCTTTCCAAACACAGCGTCATTCGAAGGCTTAGGTAGGCAAAGTTCTTGTTTTACTGTCCTATTCAATTTAGAGTCTAGTGAGAAAACTTTGTTGGTTGAAGTGTCGGAGACGAGAGGGAGGAGGGAGGGTGGTGAAGTGTCGGAGACGAGAGGGAGGAGGGAGGGTGGTGAAGTGTTGGAGACGAGAGGGAGGAGGGAGGGTGCTGAAGTGTCGGAGACGAGAGGGAGGAGGGAGGGTGGTGAAGTGTTGGAGACGAGAGGGAGGAGGGAGGGTGCTGAAGTGTCGGAGACGAGAGGGAGGATGGATGGTGCTGTATTATTATTAATTATTATTATTATTATTATTATTATTATTATTATTATTATTATTATTATTATTATTATTATTATTATTATTATTATTATTATTATTATTATTAAATTATTATTATTATTATTATTATTATTATTATTATTATTATTATTATTATTATTATTATTATTATTATTATTATTATTATTATTATTATATTCACGAGGAAGCGCTAAATCAGTCGGATTCATGCAGCTTCTGGTTAATGGGAGGTGATCAGATTTGATCCAAGAAAGAGTAGCACTATGTGCGTGCGTGTGTATGTGCGTGCGTGTGTATGTGTGTGTGTGTACTCACCTAATTTTGTACTCACCTAATTGTGGTTGCAGGGGTAGAGACTCAGCTCCTGGCCCCGCCTCTTCGCTGTCCGCTACTGGGTCTCTGCTCTCCCTGCTCCATGAGCTTTATCATACCTTGTCTTAAAACTATGTATGGTTCCCGTCTCCACTATATCGTTCGCTAGACTATTCCACTTCCTAACTACTCTATGGCTGAAGAAATGCTTCCTAACATCCCTTTGACTCATCTGAGTCTTGAGCTTCCAGTTGTGTCCCCTTGTTTCTGTGTTTCCTCTCTGGAACATCCTGTCACTATCTACCTTGTCGATTCTCCGCAGTATTTTGTATGTCGTTATCATGTATCATCTAACCCTTCTGTCCTCCAGTGTTGTTAGTCCTGTGTGTGTACTCACCTAATTGTACTCACCTAATTGTGGTTGCAGGGGTCGAGACTCAGCTCCTGGCCCCGCCTCTTCGCTGTGTGTGTGTGAGTGTGTGTGTGTGTGTATGTATGTGTGTGCGTGTGTGTGTATGTGTGTGCGCCTTTTAAATTATATGAACAACAAATATTCAAAGCTTACAAACTTATTAAAGATTGAAAATTCTATGAATAATTACAAAGTCGAAAAATAGTCCTATGGAATACAAATTTTATTTATTATATTTCATTTCCTCAAAACTATTTTGGTTTGCAAGAGTTTACAAAAAAACAAAAAAAAAAGGCGGAGGGGGTTAAAAGGCGGTTAATCGGTAAACCCTTTTTATAACGGCGCCATGGTAAAAAAGAAAAACAGAAATCATTTATACAGTTTTTACAAGAATACAGAACAAAGCATTGAACTGCGAAAGGCCTAGAGACTGTATTCTGTTGTTCATTTCCAGTGACTGTAAGGTTAAATACCTTTATCAGATCCTATAACTTTATGGAATCTAACCGTACTTTGGAGTTAGTTTATAATATGCATTATCAGACATTTAAATGCAACATATAATATGCATTATATGTTGTGTTTAAATGTCTAAGTGCCAGTCAAACTAGATTGTTTACCAGGCACCTTGCTACCATTACCTTTGGACTACGTAGATTAACTGTTATCAGTTCTGTTTTGGATTGTGGAGCTTTCTTCCATATCCCATGTTCTTGTACATGGTACTTTCTGTCATCTTATTACTCCACTACCTCTTCCTTTCCTCACCCTTACCCGCACGGAGGTGAAGATGATGGTGGAGGGGAAATAAGGCCTCGGTACTGCTCTTTTTATGAAGTGAAGGTCGTGCACACACTGCCTCTCTTCCTATAAGTCTTGATCCTTTTGCCTACCTATTGTAACATTTCATAGGTCTTGACGAGGAACTGGGGGCATATAAACATCTATCTATCTATCTATCTATCTATCTATATATATATATATATATATATATATATATATATATATATATATATATATATATATATATATATATATATATACACACACATTTACACACACACCAGAGATGGGAGAATGTTCCAGAGATGGGACACAGCAACAAGGGGACACAGTTGGAAGTTGAAGACTCATATGAATCACAGAGATGTTAGGAAGTATTTCTTCAGTCACAGAGTGGTCGGGAAGTGGAATTGTTTAGGAAGCGATGTAGTGGAGGCAGGTTCCATACATAGCTTTAAGCAGAGGTATGATAAAGCTCATGGCGCAGGGAGAGTGACCCAGTAGCGGCCAGTGAAGAGGTGGGGCCAGGAGCTATGAATCGACCCCTGCAACCACAACTAGGTGAGTACACACACACATGGAAGACCCCTTGGTAATCCGATAATACTTTCCGCTTGGAGACAGTAAGTCGCTTGGAGAATATTGAGTTGCCAAACTAATAATGCGGATTTTATTTTATTTCCTCCCCATGTTGGTGGTCTCGAAACCTCTATATGGGACAAGTTTCTGATGGCCAACTGCAGTCGCCGAATAAAGAAATACATATTCATACCGGTTTTTGTATGTATATTCACACACACACACACGATGGCATGGTGGCTAGCGCTCTTGCTTCACGCACGGAGGGCCCGGGTCCAATTCCCGGCGGGGCCGAAACATTTCGAAGTGTTTCGTTACACACACACACACACACATACATACAACAGGCCTAGTGTCTAATCGACATGTGCCTAGGACAAAATGGTAACTAACACACACACACACACACACACACATATATATATATATATATATATATATATATATATATATATATATATATATATATATATTAGAATACTAGAAAATCAGTGAGTTCCTTTTTAAATAACTGACAGTTGCGGCTGGTGTTTACGAATCAGAGAAAGAGTGGCGTCCGGATTCATTATTTTAGCAATCATACGCTGCTGCATCCCCTGAGGCACTCCTGGGGATAACAACATGCCCATAACACCGTGGGGATTTTGAAATGTCCAAAGGCTTGAATGACAAAAAGTTTATCTTAAAATTATCATTTGAACGTAATATTGCTGAAGGTTTCGTGTAGCTCTTAATACATCGAGAGTTGGTACGACTGGGCCTACGAGGCCGCTTCATAGCGAATGTCACTCATGGATGATAAAGGGTCCGGGTCAGGAGCTGTGATTCTAAACCCGTAAACACAGCGTGGTGAGTACAAACAGTTCACCATACCTGATACTGACTTGAACGTGTTAGCACAGTTTCCAAACAACACTGAGACTCGTCAGTGTCTGGTATATATACCCAGAAGTGTATTTCTCTCAGTGTATGTATTCTTTGAGGTGTAAGTGTACCTCACGTTATCTTAGTGTATATACACTGAGAAATTTGCATCTTAGTATATTTACATTGCTAAGAGTGTCTCAGTGAATATATACCGAGAAACATGTACCAGTATCTATAAGTATATTTTTACTGAGGGGTGTATATCTGTCAGTAAATATACATTCAAAGAAGCGCGTCCCTTTGTCTTTGTCTAGTCACAGAAAGGTTGTCTTGCATCGTATATACATCTAGAATTTTGCATATACACCCAGAGCTGCACTGGAAAGAGACTGACAAGCAGCTTAAGGCCAGTTAGAGAAAGTAATTAACACTGAACTCGAAAAGCCAGAATAAACAGATATGATGAACTTCAACTCACTCTGCTTGAAGAAATGATCTTTCCCAAGTGATAGTAACTCCAGTTTTGCTGGAAGACAACCTTTTAACCATAACCATAATTTTTAAAGGGGTAGACCGGTAAGCCAGTGGAAGGCCTCGGTCAAATGACCAATAGCTCCAGCGAAGGGTCATCATGTGACATGTCATCATGTGCTGAAGTCTTCTCAGGTCAGACTGACAGATTTCAGCTCTGTATGAAATTCATTCTACGTGATGACCTACGACAGAAAAAAATAGCTTTGGTTCTCACTGTGAAACTCCCATATAGAATAATAAAGCAACACATTGCTAATGCATGGAATTTTGCTAAAAAAAAAAAATCTGTAAGGTGTACGACTGACGAAGAATATAGAACAAGCCTTTATTGTGACAACGCTTTTGGAAAAATTCTAATTAGAGCAAAACATTATCCAAATATTTCTGTTTTCGTCCATCAACAGAAAAAATAAATAAATGTATGGAATGGAAGGATGTGTAGTCGAGACAAAATCGATAATTTAAAATGACACGTGAGGAAACATTATGACATATTTATTAAAGAACGTTTGGGTCCTTGATCACTTCTAACATACAGAGATTAAAATGACAGTATATATATGCGGAGAGTGATGTCATATTAATCTCCGTGTGTGTGTTAGACGCGATCAAGGTCCCCAGGACCGAAACGTGTTCTAATAAATATGTCGTAGTGTTTGCTCACGAGTCAGTTGAAACCAATTTGCCGGTATCAGTTACCAAGGATTATACCGAAACCGATAATATATAAACGAACGAGAATTAGGGAAACAAACGTATTATCTAAAATATTGATATTTTTTTTTTTTTTGCGTTTCGCTACTCAAGAAGGATTCTAGAGCGAGGATTGCTGTGTGATTCACACACACACACACACACACACCAGGAGCTGTGAATCGACCCCTGCAACCACAACTAGGTGAGTACACAGGTACAAAAGCTCCAATTTATTGCCTCAACGTATGCCAGCACAAAAAACATAAAAATCCCTCGGTTAGTTTCACTGTAAAATGTAATTTTCAACAACCTTATACTTTGCAATTTAGATGTAATACATTTTATATCTTCTAGAGAGAGAGAGGGAGAGAAAGAGAGAGAGAGAGAGGGAGAGAGAGAAAGAGAGGGAGAGAGAGAGAGAGAGAGAGGGGGAGAGAGAGGGAGAGAGAGGGAGAGAGAGAGAGAGAGAGAGAGAGAGAGAGAGAGAGAGAGAGAGAGAGAGAGAGAGAGAGAGAGAGAGAGAGAGAGAGAGAGAGAGAGAGAGAGTTCACATAACTTGTTACATTACCCAGGCATATGTTAACACATACGCACACACAACATGACGTCTAACATCAGCCTAAGGAGAAACATTCGCATTTCTCTATATAAGGAGAAATGATCGCATTTCTCCTAAGCAAAGAACAACATTATCAACTATCTCTCTCTTTCTCTCTCTTCCAAGACCAAGAGACAATCAAAAGACCCGCAGAAAACTCTCCCGCATCGCGAACTTCCATTGTATTTTAGGGTGCCTGAATTTTTCATGGCCAGTGATGGAGTATTTGACAGAACAACGAAACGGATCCCCAGAAGCTGAAGGCGGTATTGCATTTCTGTCTCCCTGGCTGTCAGTCGCTACTCGGCTGGCAAAGCATAGAAAGCGGGTCGGCGTGTTCTCTTGCATTTTTGAAGGAGGATCGGCATGACTGCTGTGAGCGGGTTGTCTAACGCGGGATTTCGGCAATTTGATGTTTGCGTGCGTATGATAATGCTGATCCATATTCCACAGTCATCGCCACTGGAAGTGGCGAAGCGAGTGGTGTTGAGATGCATACACACACGCTCTTTCTCTCTCTCTCTCATGCACACACACACACACACTCACACACACACACTCACACACACACACACACAAGGAAAAAACAGTGTATATCAACAAGTGCCTGTGACAGCTGTTACACTTGCACACATGTACGTATATATATATATATATATATATATATATATATATATATATAATATATATATATATATATATATATATATATATATATATATATATATATATATATGTATGTATACATCTATCGCAACATTGTGAATTTCCTATGAGGATAACAGTTAAATGCGTTGGCGAATCATCAGCGTTGCTTTGTGCTCTTGACAGATGAATGGTTGCGGTTATTGAGCGCCTGAATTATCTCGTGACGAGTGAATTATATTTGCAAAACAATATAGTTTGTGGTATTCAAAGTTAAAGCCAACTGTGAATCTTTTTCAATGAACTGGATTCCAATGCCATTTCGTTAGTTTTTAATCTGTCTTCAATGTGCATCTTTTTTTCTGAATGAGAGAAACATTGCATAAATTATTTAGAAATCCTTGCTGCTTGCGCATTATTATTGCATTCGTGGTAAAAGCAAATCCTGCATTGGTTAATCCGACGTCTTGGGAATGGAAAGCAATCAGATCCGAGCCAAGACTGTTTGTGTACACACTTGTGTTTATGTGCAAACTAAGACAATAAGAATCAGTGGTTCACAGACAATAAATAATAGGCAGATTATAGTAGTCTATAAAATACCTTTCAGAGATTATTATATGGCGTAAGTTGGGCAGACAGGTCGAAATCTCAACAGCAGGGCAACTGAACACAAAAGATTGGTGACGTATCCTCAAACTAACTCTGTTATATTCAGCATATTCACTGAAAAACACATAATGTTGATGGGGTGAGAGCAGAAATATGTTATTCATCACTCAAGTGGCAACTACTGAAAAAAAACGTAGAATCTTGAATCACGAAATCGTAACAAATCGATTGCAAACAAACCAGGGAACGGGTGGGGTTTGAATCCATGGCAAGTAAGTCGTAAAACTCCAGGACAGTGCGTAAGCTACTTGGCCAGCTGGCATACGCAGTTAGATTAATATTTTTGTAGCCAGGTGGCCGAGTGGTTTACGCACTGGCCTGGACTTTTACGACTCACTCGCCTTGGGTTCAAAACCCCACCCGTTCCGTGTTTTGTTTTAAAAACAGAATCTGCAACGATTAAAAAATCCTGAATTTTAATACATGAAGTTCTGACCTCAGAACAAGGGTAACTTTTGGTGAAATTATTAAGAAAGTTGACAACAGTAGGTCAGGTCACCTCACGTGACCTCATCCCAGTGTCGTATAAATTCTTTTCCAGTTGTTTTGGTCTGTGCTTGATGGTTGAAGAGGATTCCAGTGTTGAAATCCAAATCATCTCAGTTCTGTTTCTCGCTGAACTTCAGAATGTGGATCTTTTGAGTGATTCACAAGTGAGACATCACATATTTCTTTATATCTTTCAAGGTATACGTATATTAATGAAGTAGATGCTAAAGTGTGATTAAGGTTCTCTTTATTCTCACCTTTAATTGGTTGGTTAATTAAGTGTAAATTCTATTGACTACACGAGGGTCGTTAAGATTACAAAAAAAACTCTTAAGTACCAATTAAGAAAACTTAAAATTTTAAAATAGGAATTAGAGTAAACTCTCAGCATATATCCACTGAGATATATACACATCTCGGTGTATATATCCTGTATCACCTTACTTGAATATTGTATTTATATTTTCCTGGTATATGCGAGTTTCTAACGTGTTTTTTTTTGTGTCTATGTCTGTATTTACTTAGGTTAAGGGTGTGTATGTGAGCATTTAATTTTTTTTTGTGCATATGTGTGAGTACCTATCTGAAATGAGTATGTTAGTTAGTTACCATTTTGTCCTAGGCACATGTCGATTAGACACACCTATGTGTGTGTGTGTGTGTGTTGAGGCAGGTATTTGCTACACATGACAATGTATCTGGAGAGTAATATTCACCCTCTCTCTCTCTCTCTCTCTCTCTCTCTCTCTCTCTCTCTCTCTCTCTCTCTCTCTCTCTCCTCACCTTCCCATTCTATACCTCCTATTCCCTTGCCATCCCTTCCATCCTCGGTACGGTTCCCATCCTTGGCAGGGGTGCCAGGGGTACCATTTTTCCCCTTTCTCCTCAGCAACTTCTTTCCAACGTGCCTCGATATCAGTAAGAAGATAAGGAACATAGGAAGATCCTGGAGAGTAAGGGAGGGAGGGAGGAGAAATGATACCATAGGAGTGGTAGTGTAAGAAGTAAAGAAGAGGGGGTGTTCCCCATCCTCTCCTCCCCAACATGAGGGGAAGCGAACGATGTGAGGGGCAACAGCGGCTGTCGAGGGAAGGGATAGAGGGGAACAACCTCAATCACCTCAACAAATTAAACTCCAGTGCAATATGGTACCATCCCGACCATATATATATATATATATATATATATATATATATATATATATATATATATATATAGGTAAAACTGGTCAATCAGCAAGAACAAACATAATGTAACATATTTTTTCCGTTAGATTCAGAATGATTTTTGCAAAATTATTGCATACACAAATTTTCGCTTGCCCTATTCGGCAAGAAGTGCGTTACTATTTAAGCCAAAGTCGCAAGTTTTACTTATTCGGCACGATATATATATATATACATATATATATATATATATATACATATATATATATATATTAATAATATATATATATATATATATATATATATATCATATATATATATATTGCAAAAAGATCACAGTAAACAGGTGATATAAAATATGCAAGAAAACACTATGAAAATAGAAGAATTCCAAGCTTTGACACTCACATTATCAAGGAACTATATAGTTCCTTGATAATGTGAGTAGTCACGAAAGCGCTTGAATTCTTCTATTTTTTCATAGTGGTTTTCTTGCTATAAATAATATATATATATATATATATATATATATATATATATATATATATATATACAGCTTAATAGCTAAAGTAACTACAGGATTTGTCTAATTAATGAAAATAAGTAGTTTATTGAGGCATAGTGATCGCAGGGTAAAATTATTATTATTATTATTATTATTATTATTATTATTATTATTATTATTATTATTATTATTATTATTATTATTATTATTGTTATAATAATAATTAATATTATTATTTTCTTAGGTTCATGGGGCAACCACAGCGCCCTGGAAATGCATGGCAATGAGGACTTGAATATATGTCAGGTGAGGCAGCTTCAATTCCTTGGATCAAAAGCCTTTGACTAGCATCAAAGTGCTGATAATAGAGAGAAGGGTGAACTGTCACTAATTTCTGTCTCCCTCTGACGCACCCGACACTTCTCTTGTTGATGTAGAATAAACTGAGAGACAGGCACCGTCTCCCCGTCCTTTTGCTGTCTGGGCATTGATGATGTAGAAGCTGTCGGCATCATGTCTAAACCGTATGTATGCTGAGGGATGGAAACAAATGAAGGAGAGGGAGGGAGGAAGATGAAGGAATAAAAGGAGAGGGTGTGAGGAAAACAAACACTTAGCAAAACCTCTTTTTTTTAATCGGGACAACGTTCGATGCGCTTAGAGAGAGAGATAGAGAGAGAGAGAGAGAGAGAGAGAGAGAGAGAGAGAGAGAGAGAGAGAGAGAGAGAGAGAGAGAGAGAGAGAGAGAGGAGGGAGAGAGAAGGACAAGATGGGAGGAGGGAAGGAAGGAAGCCCGTGAACAATATTCTCCTGCTATCACGAGAGTCGTAGAGGAGGAGGTGAGTGGTGGTGTTGAACAGCCATTGCTGCCTCAGAGGGAATGTAGAATAATAAGGGAGATGTAGAGGAGCGTTTGTTGCCCTGTCAGGTGAAGCATTTTAGTAAGTAATGTGGCAGAGAAACACTGTATTCTTTCTTTTATTTAGCATCGAATATATATATATATATATATTGACGAAATCACACTCATTCTCAACTTTGAAAAGCCAGAAATTCATAAAATCGAAAATCTGTTCTAACTTGGTGTGAGGTTTTAATCAAATTCCAGGTTGGGGAGATTTAATTTAGTAGAGCAGACTGTTTCTTGCGGGGTTATGGGTGACGTGTTGCATTGAGCGAGTAATTATGCCCAGTCCCCCCTTCTACTCTCGCATATATTTCCTACGTTCTATGAAATTACCTCAAAAGCCTCTCATCCACTTTGACTAATTAAGAAAACATGTAAAGTTTTTTTTAATGTTATTGTATCTCATATGAAATAAGAATTTTTTTTACCGTATTTATTTATAATGCAAGTTTAAGTTTCTTCGATCAGCTGTGGAATAAAGACATTTTTTGGAATCAGGTGTTTTGGAATTACGTGTTCTGGAATGTGGTGTACCTTTACCTGTGACGAGAGTTTTTCTACTCCCGGTGCTTGCCTGGTTAACCAGGCTGTTGCTGTTGGTGGCCCGCAGGCCCATATATCCATCACAGTCTGGTTGATCTGGCACCTGGTGAAGATACTTGTCCAGTTTCCTCTTGAAGACTTCTATACTTATCCCAGCAGTGTTTCTGATATCTTCTGGTAAGATACTGAATAATCTGGAATCACGAATGTTGATAAAGTGCTCCCTTATTGTGCTCACTGCACCCCTGCTTTTCATTGGGTTTATCTTGCACTTCCTCCCATATCTCTCGCTCCAGTATGTTGTGATGGCAGCGTGCAGATTAGGACAAGGCCCTCAAGCACCTTCCAGGTATATATATTATCATGTATCTCTATCCCCCTCCCTTCAGTGAGTACCTATTCAAGAGTTTAATGCGGGTCATAAACTATCTCTGTATATATTTCAGCTATGATATTTCTCCTGCCGTGAACGGGGCCGTCAACACTGAGCAATATTCCAGATGGAGGAGCACGAGCGATTTAAAAAGTGTCTCCACTAGAACTGTTTTCCCTCTTATTAAGGTTCTCATTACCCACCCCGTCATCCTCCTGGTAGTCGTGACCTTTGTCTTATTAAATTCTTTGAAGGAAAAATCAGCTGACATAATTATTCCCAGGTCTTTCACGTGTACCTTTCATTCCATTTGACGATCCTCTTGAGTTTTGTATACAGTGTTCCTTTGTTGTTCTGGAATGTGGTGTTTTGAAGAGAGTCTTCTCGAGAATTTATACATCACTGTCAAAAGAAGATAGTCTAGAGAATTTAACCATCACTGACAAAATGGACGATTGCCTTGAGAAATTAAACATCACTGTCAGAAGGCGATGGTCTTTTCGAGAATTTAACCATCAGTGCAGGAAGACGATGCTCTACTTCTTGAGAAAGGTAAATGAGCTCTCCAGAAAATGAAGTGTAAGTTGCATAGGGGTGCAGCCACGGACAGATAAACACTCACCGCAGTAAACATTCGGGTGGAGTGTTTGCACTGCAGGTTGAGCACGTTGCATGCAAGAGGATAATTATAACTAGTGGAGTTTTTTACACCATCTGTGTTTGCTTAAGAAGGGAGTAAGAAAGGGGAAGATGATGAAATGAAGGGGACACAAGTGGTGCGGAAGAGAACTCTGGCCGTCAGAGTAACATACAGTTATAACAACGTAGAGAACAATGATCAATTTAATCTCGAGTTACATATCAAGAGGATTAAAATTATTTGTTTGCACTATCCTTGTTATATTATTTTTACATGTGGATAGGTAGGCTAGTCAGGATTATTTTATTGATGTCATTAGGGGGATAGATTACTTTCAAGATGTATGTGGTGTATAAATAATCTAACAACGAATTTGGAAAGCATTGCAAAGAAAAGGTAATGGAAGTTGATGATTTGGTGGAAAGGGGGAAGGGTGGTAATGGGGTGGAGGGTCCGGTGGCCTGGTGCAGAAGGATGGTGGTCGGGGAGATGGACCTGGTAGAGGGGTGCTTGGGGCTGGTGGTGGAGTGCAGGGGGCTGGTGGTGGAGTGGAGGGGGCTGGTGGTGGAGTGCAGGGGGCTGGTGGTGGTTTGGAGGGGCTGGTGGTGGGAGCGACAAAGGAGAATATCACGAGCAAAACGATTGGAGAGAAAAGCAAATGTTGAACCGGAAAACACTCTTGAGACCACGTTAAGAAGTGAGTGGCTTTGAGTCTGTGGTGGAGGTTGTGTGAGAGGTGGAGGGAGAGAGGGATGGAGAGGGGGCTAAAAGAGATAGGTAAAGGGAGAGAAGACAGAAGGAGTGAATGAGAGGGAAAGGATACGGAGAGAGGAAAGGGGAAAGAAAGAGAGAGAGAGAGAGAGAGAGAGAGAGAGAGAGAGAGAAGAGAGGAGAGAGAGAGAGAGAGAGAGAGAGAGAGAGAGAGAGAGAGAGAGAGAGAGAGAGAGAGAGACGGAGAGATAAGAGGGGGAGATAAACGGAGAGAGGAGAGGGGAAGAGGGCGAGTGAGTAGATAGGGAGAGGAAAAGGAGAGCGGAGGACCACTTCGCTCACCTTATTCTATCGGCCCAGATCCGATTTTTCACCTACCGGTTTTCACTACTAAATAGTTATAACTATAATCATAATTTTTAAAGGGATGGAGCGGTAAGCCTTTTCTGGCCAGATGACCAGAAGCTCCAACGGCGGGTCGTCATCTAAGACCCGCGTCAGGAAACACTTGCCCTGTTCCCTGACGAACCTTACGTAATCTAACCTACCGGTTTTCATTGTTTATCTAAGCCAGACGTCCACCCTAGAAAGGTCTCAGTGACATAAACAATACGCCGTCTTACAAAACTCCCGCCGCTGCTTCATCTCTGGCATTTTCCTGGGCAAGTGTCAATTAGGCACAATTTTTTTTTCATGGCAAGGATGCCTCGACGTTCTGTGGTGTCTCCATCAGACAGGTTTTTAGCCATCTCTTAAGAGGGCATCATGGCGTCTGATTTGACCATCTCTCAGGAGGAATTCCCAGGAGGTTATACTTTTTTTTTTTTTTTGGGTGATATCAAGTATGAGTCCGTGGTAAGTCCCCTGTGGTGTCTCTCCGTCAGGCAGAAGAGAGTTTCCCAGGTCATACTCTTTTTTTTGGTGATATCAAGTATGAGTCTTGATTATGAGTTAAACAACTGATCAGACAATCTCTGCGTACCTCCTCGGCTCAACGTCACAATGCCCTGCCTCTCGAAAAGTGGTTCAATTTATGTTAGATGGTAGGGCCAGCTACGTAAAGGTACAGAATCAATTCAAAGACATTAATAAGGAACTCGGATTGCATAATTATAGTGTTTAAAATTATAGGGAAAGAAATATTACATATGGGGTTCATTTATATGAACAGTGTCCCGTGGGTCGGTTGAAAGTACACTCAGCTCACATACTGCGTGTCCGTGGTTCGATCCCCGGCACGGGTGGAAACGTTGGGCAAGTTTCCTTACAGCTGCTGCCTCTTCTCCCTCCCTGTGGTGGTTGCATCTCTGAACGCAGCATCCAGAGTGGTGGTTGCATCTCTGAACGCACCATCCAGAGTGGTGGTTGCATCTCTGAACGCACCATCCAGAGTGGTGGTTGCATCTCTGAACGGGGACTCTGAACCCGCATCCAGAGTGGTGGTTGCATCTCTGAACGCAGCATCCAGAGTGGTGGTTGCATCTCTGAACGCAGCATCCAGAGTGGTGGTTGCATCTCTGAACGCAGCATCCAGAGTGGTGGTTGCATCTCTGAACGCAGCATCCAGAGTGGTGGTTGCATCTCTGAACGCAGCATCCAGAGTGGTGGTTGCATCTCTGAACGCAGCATCCACGGACCATTAACCTCGCTCGATACACTCAACCTATGAACACACAAATATTTGACTTACTTCCTCTCATTAATCTCCTACATTCGCTTCCCCTCATCATTGCTGCGAACTCTTTAAACCATGAAAGAGGGGAAATGAACAAGGGAAAGAGGAATAAGATGGGTGGAAGAAGATACGATAGAAGAGGAAGAAGTTAAGGGAGAAGATGAGGAGACGGAGGATTATAAAGAGAGGAAGAAGCTGAGGCAGAAGAGGAAGAGGAGGAGGATTAGGAAAAGGTGAAAGATAATGAAAAAGAAGAAGATGAAAGATAAATTGATGAGGAGGAGTTGAAGGAGAAAGAAAAATTGAAAGAACAGGATGAGGAGAAGAAGGAAGAGGAGAAGAAAGAGATGTGAAGAAAGAAGAAGAAGGAGGAGGAGCAGGAGCAGGAGCAGGAGGAGAAGGAGCAGGAGTAGGAGCAGGAGCAGGAGGAGGAGGAGCAGGAGGAGGAGGAGGATCAAGAAACGGAGGAGGGAAGCGGCAAGGCAAAAAAATTAAAAAGCTGTCAGGAGGGATTCGTGTCCTATTTCCGGGTCGTTCGTGATGTGACATCTTAATAATGTGTCTCATAATTAACTTGAAGGAGCCTTCACCTTCCATTACTCATCTGCCTCTTCAAGAGTCAAAACTGGGATGCTGCAAGACGCTAGCATCCTCACATCTTCACAAGACGGGGTTTAATAGACCTTCTGAAGGGCAAAAGCAAGATGACTCAAGACTTTGGCGGTTCTAAATCTTCACGAGAGGAGTTGCATAGTCTTTCTATGATTTATATACGAAATGCTGCAAGAATTTGTCCGCCTTAAATCTTCAATTGAGGAATTTCTTACTCCCTTTGAGAGTCAAAAATGGGATACTTTTAGACATTGGCCTCTCCAAATCTTCACGAGAGGACTTTATCAGTCCTCATGAGAATCAAAAGTGAGATACCGCAATATACTCGCATCCTCAGAGCTTCACAAGAGGAATTTATCAGTCCTCCTGAGAGTTTAAAGTTAGAGTACATCGGGAAAACACAGCAGAGGACTTGGGAGTCCACACTAATGCTTTCTGCTTGCTGAGAAGAACTATCTTCTACCTAGATTAAGGGCTTTTGTGTATTATCTAGGTGCATGAGTCAAGGAAAGACAAGCAGAAGGGTCTGGAGAGGTTGCATGATGCCGAGGAACATCTCAGTAAGGGAAAGAAATGCAGAAGACTCTGGAGAGGTTGCATGATGCTGTCAACATTCAGTCTTCAGGAGGAACCTTTCATTGGGAGAGGCGCTTTAATAACGTCCTCAGCGCCTGCTGAGGACGATGATAGAAATCCTTGTCACTTACATGTGCCGATTTAAATCTGTATTGTTGATAATAATGTGTACACTTTTTTTCTGTGAGAGGGAGAGGGAAGAATAGTGGATATTTTTTTATTATGTTCCTTTATTATATATCTTACCAGGGAGGAAGGTTATATTATTTTGATTTTTGACCTTTGTATCCATTGTGGGTTTGTGTGCTAAAATATATATATATATAAAGAATGTTAATCTATTCAGAATAAATACTCTATATTGGGAGGATGTAAAGATTCTGCTGCTTTGATCAGTACTCTGATGAGGTCCTGTTGCTTTGATCAGTACTCTGTGATGAACTCCTGTTACTTTGATCAGTACTCTGCTTGAGTACTCATCCTTTAATCTTCACTCTAGAGAGGTACTCTTGCTTTGATCAGTAATCTGAGGTTCTGTTGCTTTGATCAGTGCTTTGCTTGAGTCCTCATCCTTTAATCTTCACTTTAGAGAGGTACTCTTGCTTTGATCAGTACTCTGCCTAGGGATTCTTGCTTCATCAACACTTTTCTAATGACACATTGCCAACATGAAACTAATTAACGGACGTTTTAATTCTCTTTTCTAGCAATTACCTGATGTAATATTCTTGATGTTCTTTGAGTGAATCTGTTCTTTATTTTCTCGAATACAGCAACAACAATAATAATAATAATAATAATAATAATAATAATAATAATAATAATAATAATAATAATAATAATAATAATAAAATGCTACAACAAAAACAATTATTTCTTATACTACTACTGCTGTAATTACTACAACTACTAATATCATTGCTAGTACTACTTTTAATACTACTACTACAGATACTACTACTTCTTCTTATATTACTATTACTGCAATTATTATTAACGATAAAAATTATAAAAAAAAAAAAATAATAATAATAATAATAATAATAATAATAATAATAATAATAATAATAATAATAATAATTATTATTATTATTATTATTATTATTATTATTATTATATACGCTGAGAGAAGTACACCTCTCGGTGTATATATGCAGTTTGGGCAACTAGTGGCGTGTGTACCTTGGGTACACACCCTCCACCTCATCCAAAAGGAGGTGGAACAAGAGAAGTGAATTCTCATAGGTTTAGGCGTGAGGGAGTGTGTCTGTATGGTTAGAAAAGTCGGCGGAGACGCGAATTCGCCCTCACTGTCTCTGGACGATTTTGGTTGTAATCAGATCTGCATAGTTGGGGTGGCTCCCTTATTGTTGGACATCCGGTTGTTGCGAAGCTCCTCTTGATGATGTTATCCGGTTTTAGTCGCTTTGTGGCCAGTGAGACAGATACCTAAAAACTGCGTAACGCAAAGTGTTATTGTAATTGTTGATTTTTGTTATTTTAATAGTGATTTGCTGGACAATATACATGAGTTCGTTTTCCTCCCGTGGTGTTTCTTAAGAGTATACTGAGCATATGTGTGTATTGTGTACAGTGTATGTATAAAGTGACCGAAATAAATACATCATATAAGTCTTCAGACTATCTATCTAATATATATATATATATATATATATTATATATATATATATATATATATATATATATATATATATATATATATATATATATACATATGTGTGTGTGTGTGTCGTGCCGAATAGGTAAAACTGGTCAGTTAGCAAGAACTCATTTAAAATTAAGTCCTTTCTATAATTTTCTCTTCTACGTTTAAAGATATATATTTTCATTTATGTTAATGTAAAATTAATAATTTTGCATCATAAGAACCTTAGAAAACTTACCTAACCTTATTATAACAAGCGCAATTTAATAATTTAGCCTAATGCAACTAAACATGTTTTAGATAAGTTTACAATAGTTTAATAATAAACAAACACAATGAAATAAAAAAAATCGTTAGGTTCAGAACGACTTTTTGCGAAATTATTTGCATACACAAATTTTCGCTTGTCTTATTCTGTGACAGACGTGCAAGTGTAGACAGGAATAATTGCTTTGACACTACCGAATTGTATGACAGTATTGATTTGTATGACAGTTGAGTGTCTTAACGCTACGTGAGCAGGGAGCTAGAGAGAGAGAGAGAGAGAGAGAGAGAGAGAGAGAGAGAGAGAGAGAGAGAGAGAGAGAGAGAGAGAGAGAGAGAGAGAGAGAAAGAGAGAGAAAAAAAAGAGAAAGAGAGAGAGAGAAAGGAAAAAAAACATAAAAAAACGCACGTTGAATAATCAAAATTGAATTATACTTATATTAATTTGAACAAAAAGCTGGAGTGGGATTTGTTTTCATTGTCTATCCTAAAGTCTTAAGAAACTGAATATTTCCTTCCCCTCTTCACTAACAGAAACAATACTTTTTTTTTCCCTGTCTCTCAAACAAAAAAAAATGTTTTTTTGCTGTCTTCACAAGCAGAAACAATATTTTTTTCACTCTCATAAGCGCCCAAAAAAAAAATCCCTCTCTTCAAAAGCAGAAGCAAAAGAAATCCTCCGTCTACAAGCTGAAACAGCATTTCTATCCTCTCAACACAAGCAGAAATAACAGTTCCTGTCTTCCTCCAAAAGCTTGAACAAAAAAAAACTCACGAGAAAATATCGTTAAGGAGAAGCAAGCGGTCATGCCTACACAAACTAGCAGTGTTGAGACAGGCAACCGATTAACCACGCGGGACATACCCACACAAACAAGCGCTATTTGGTAAGGCAAACACAGTCATCAGCGCGGCGGAAATGCGCCTCTCAAGCACTTAAGAAGGCCGGCGTCTCAGGACTGTCTCATTAGGTGGGGGGAAAAAAGGGAGACATCAGTTCCCTGGTTCCCAAGACACAGGTGATGGCCAGGAAATGAGCGGAAGAAGACGACGACGTGTCAGAGCAAGGAGATTACTGGAGACGTGGGAATGAGGCACTGGAATGCTCTCCCCGACAATACAGGAATGGGAATGGTGGTAGGAGGTATGTTTCTGCTGGCTTAGGGGAGAGGACTCACCGTATGCTGGAATTTCATTCTTTTCTGTCTCCGATGTCTATGAGAGAGAACATACATGTTATTAAGAAATGGTCTGGTGATACCTACAAAATGTGGAAAAAGACCCACATATACAGTTCAGGACATTTATTAGAGGAAACGTTTCGCCACGAGTGGCATGACTGAAGAAGCCACTTGTAGTGAAACGTTTCCTTTAATAAATGTCCTGAACTGTACATTAATGTCTTTTTTCATATATATGTTATTGCTGTTGTAGACTCCTCAGTCATGTTCCTGTAGCTATTAAAAGGCCTATAGCTGAATAAAACTTATAGCAAGCCTAAAAGGCCTAAAATTTAATAGGGTTAAATAAGGCAGTGCTGTAAGCTGAATACGGTAAAGCATCTATCTGAAAAGGGATAGGGCTATAATTAAATAGGGTAAAGAGAATATGAAGAAACGGTGTCAGACCGAGCCGCGGGGGCGTTGACCCACGAAATCCTCTCCAGGTAAACTCCAGGTATACGTGAGCGCGTTTCACTTTTTGTACTGTCTTACCTTGTCGCTGGATGACCTTGAGTGTCGGGTCCGCCGGCGTCTTACATGGGGGTGGATATTAAGGTGGTCAGCGGCGGTGACAGGTGGGAAGACAGCTCCGACAGTCACTTGAATCACCAGGTATTTTATTATTCGGGTAACAAGTGCTTGTAGTGCTTTATTTTAACTGATTGTAAACATGTGCAAATTATACTGTTACTAAACACAAGGGAGCACACACACACACACACACACCTGACTTACACACACACACCTGACTTACACACACACACACACACACACACCTGACTTGTACCAACTATTTCAAGGTAATTTAGAAACATTACAATCGTTAAGGATTATACCTATTACTAAATTAAGTTCATCAGGCCCTCCCAAAAATATATTAATAAACCAGTAATACGCTGCAGAGTTTCAGGCATGAATAAGAAGTTATACTTTGACGTCATATTATAAATGACGTCATATAAATAGTAAACAATAGTAAACAAGTTGATAAAGAAGACACATGTGGAAGACCTGGATATCTATATTGGCGAAAAGTATCGCCTCCGCTGAAGGCTTCATAAGTCGAATACGGATGTGAATTACGTTACTGTAGACAGTAGAAGTGGAGAAGTAACTTATGGGGATCAGTTCCTCGTCCTACAAAACATCTGATAAGAAATTTAGTCACATTACTCGCTAATCCACGGTGCCTCGGTGCTAATAGAGGGCTTTAGATCCAGGGCATTGTAGCTCCTCTAGGGAATGAGAGACAATTCTATTTTATCCCAGAGAGAAGAGGACAGCTGAAGCACCTTCAGTAGAGTCCTTGACCAGCATCAAGGCATCCGAGCTTCTTCTGCTCGCATATTGCTGAACCAAACGAGGATTTATGCGGCAACATAGTGGGGAATTTATGTGTGGAGAGGCGGGGATAACAACGCTGCTCGACCAATGTTAAAGTTCACTCTTAATACTCTTCACCCGATGGGCCGTAGTCGCTTGCGATACAGGGCGTCCAGATCAATACTCGAAGCGTGCATTCTAGCGAGGCAATAAAATCTTGACACCGGCCAACTTTACCTATGTTCTGACACGAGGTATCCTGTAGTGGTGGTGGTGGTGGTGGTGGTGGTGGTGGTGGTGGTGGTGGTGGTGGTGGTGTGGTGGTGGTGGTGGTGGTGGTGGTGGTGGTGGTGGTGGTGGTGGTGGTGGTGGTGGTAGTGGTGGTGGTGGTGGTGGTGGTGGTGGTGGTGGTAGTGGTGGTGGTGGTGGTTGTGGTGGTAGTGGTGGTGGTGGTAGTTGTAGTAGTGGTGGTGGTGGTGGTAGTAGTAGTGGTGGTGGTAGCATAGTGGTTGTGGTGGTAGTAGTGGTGGTGGTGGTGGTGGTAGTGGTGGTAGTGGTAGTAGTAATGGTGGTGGTAGTAGTGGTGGTGGTGATGGTGGTGGTGGTGGAGGTGGTGGTAGGGGTGGTAGTGGCGGTAATGGTAGTAGTCGTGGTGGTCGTGGTGGTTGTGGTAGTTGTGGTAGTGGTGGTTGTGGTACTGGTGGATGTGGAAGTGGTAGTAGTTAAACGGTAGTGTGTGTTGACAGGTTGTGAGGACACTATGTTTGGAAAGAAGAATTTCTTTGCAACATTTCACCCAGGAAAACTTTCGCCTCGTACTCACTCTTGACAAAGTCCAGTCCCAAGACTGGACTTTATCAAGTACTCACTCTTGATAAAGTACAATCCTGGACTGAGGTGGCATGAGGACGTATATATAGGAGAGTGAGGTGTAGGTGACGCATGGTGACCTGAATAATGTTTCATAATAATGGGGATGACATCCTCATCCCAACATGTCATTCTTCAGGTCACCATGGGTCACTCACACCTCACTCTCCGCTTATATATACTGCCTTTTAACCTCTGTATATTAGAAGTGATCAAGGCCCAGCGACCCAAACGTTTTCTAATAAATATGTTCTAGTGTTTGCTTACGTGTCTTTCTGAACCACATAATCCCTTGCAACGACTACAAGCAATAATACGTGGGCGAGACCGTGTCATTCCACGGTGGTGAAATGACACCGCACTGATATGACCACATCCATCACTCTTCCACCTCTCACGTGTCTCTCTAACACTTCGGTATTGGCCCCTCATTTCCCCTCCCTTCCATCCCTCCTCCCTTCCCCTCTCCCTCTCTTTACGCCTCTTAGCCTTCAATCCATCATCAACATGTTCCCCATTTCCCTCCACGTATTATCCTCCTCCTCCTCCTCCTCCTCCCAGTTACTTGCTCGCTCCGACAGCCGGCAGGAAATGCTCTCAGCCATCGCGCCAGAGGTGAAAATTTCTACGGGATTTCTTGAACGTGAACTGTGCACCAGTATCTGTTCTGGTACCAGTTCCACAGGCTGATAGTATTTTGTTTTTGTTAGCATTTAGCTTAAGTCCTGAATTATAATGAAAATATTTTAATAGTTATTGTTATAATTTAAATTATTATTATTATTATTGTTACAAAAAATCGTTAAAGTCTTGTGGTTCATAGAGCGTCATGGTGTACTGAGCAGAAGTGTTGGATAACGCGCTGGCAAGGATAAATACACCGTGAGGTGTATGTTTTCCAATTTGCATAAATTAGGGTCAAAAGTATTCTTGACTGGTGGTGAATAGGTTACAAGTAGAGGTAATGACCCCTCAGTCGATAGGTTTTAAACCCCATGAACCGACCAACATGCTGGTGAGAGGCGCAAACATTGCGCATTTAAAGACGAATCAACACACTTATATTCACAATATTGTTTTTATTTTAGACAACTCAGTATACAGGTTAATTAAGAGCCATTACCGAATTTCAGCTCATTTTAGTGGCTCCCTCCCTCCTTCCTCAGGATGCCATCCACAACAGTCGGCAAACAGCCACATCTTATTTAGGGAATACTACTACTGCCCCCAGGATGCCACCCTCAACACATTGCTCACACCCAGGTACTAACCTTTTCCCAAGGATGCCATCCACAACAAACCACTTACACCCAGGTACTCTCTAAAGGATGCCACCCACAACAGTCGACTAACACCCACCTCAATATTTCGTCCCTAGGTAAACAGGACAGCATACATATTTCGTCCATCCCGGGAATCGAACCGCAGTTCTTTCGGTTGTTAGTAAAACACTTTAACCACCGATATACCAGTTACCTATTATATTTCGTAAAATTATTATCCTTATTATTATTATCATCATCATGGAGGGCACTAAACCCATATGGATTATACAACACCTGTGGGGGGGATGGAAGGTATTCAGGCTCAATTCAGGGAACTGGAACACAGATCCAATTCCCTAGATCAAGAGCCCCTCACCAGCATCAAGGAACCTTCCTTGAGGGGATATTTCGTAAAAGCTTCAGCGTCTCTGCCTGCTCTCGCACCCTGATGCTTGCAATGGGTTCTTGATCACAGGAGTTAGAACGAGCCTACACTTCCTAAGATCAAATTTAATTGCCTCTCCATTCTCCAGGTGCTGTATATCTCTTGCGGATTTAGCGCTTTCTCGTAAATTTATTAATAAACACCCTAATCAAGTGAACAATTACAGAAGCTGACCAGACAAAATAAAGAAAAAAAGAAAGAAGGGAAAGAGGGTACAATTAGGTTTTCTATACAAGCAATAAATACTTCTACCATAAGAGCAGTAATTACTAGGAGCCTGTAGCATTATATGTTAGTTGGTTATATTGGTTTAAAAGCTATTATCAACACGTGGGTCATTAAGGTTACAAATACCTCGAACACGAACCTCGAGAATTCATATATATGTCGTGCCGAATAGGTAAAACTTGCGATTTTGGCTTAAATAGCAACGCTCTTCTTGCCGAATAAGGCAAGCGAAAATTTGTGTATGCAATAATTTCGCAAAAATCATTCTGAACCTAATGAAATAAAATATATTTCATTGTGTTTGTTTATTATTAAATTATTGTAAACTTATCTAAAATATATTTAGTTGGATTAGGCTAAATTAAATTGCGCTTGTTATAATAAAGTTAGGTAAGTTTTGTAAGGTTCTTTTGGTACAAAATTATTTAACTTTTGCATTAACATAAATGAAAAAAAATATATATCTTTAAACGTACAAGAGAAAATTTTAGGACTTAATTTTAAGTTGAAGACACTTAGGAGAGCCCTGATTGGTCACCGTCTCTCTGTCACCAGTTATTAGTTTGTTCGTGTAGCACCATGGGCGTAGATAACGTATATCAGGGACGTGTCTCTACACCCATGGGAGGAAACTATCTCTTCAACTATGGGAGAAATGTGTCTCTTCAACCATGGGAGGAAAGTGTCTACAACCATGGGAGGAAAGTATCCCTTCAACTATGGGAGAAATGTGTCTCTACAACCATGGGAGGAAAGTGTCTCTACAACCATGGGAGGAAAGTGTCTCTATAACCATGGGAGGAAAGTGCCTCTACATGCATGGGAGAAAAGTATTTCTCTATCCATAGGGAAGGCCAGGAGAGGGAAGGTGCAGTGCCTAGAAAACATATACGAAATCACAAGTTTAGCAAAGCAAATAAAACATTAATAAAAGAGATAGGATACGATAATAAAACATAGGAAATAAGTACAAATGATGTAAAGTAAATAGCAGAATAAAGTTACATATAAAAAAGAGCATTATCTGCTAAACAGTCCAATGTTCTCCAAATTCTATTAAAAAATATTCAATAAAACTCTAAATTGATTTCCAACCCATTATAATAAAACGAATAAAACGATTAATTCAGTGGGAGCGATTGCCAAAAAAAAAATTTACATCCTCATCAATAATATGATAGATTCCTATTCATTTTCAAGAAGGCCTTTTGTGCGGACCAACTCCAGGGTACGGAGGCTCACTCAGCCGTTATGAATGCTTGATTTGCCCTCTCATCCTCCGGGGTCTGCAGCCCCCAACTGGACTCGGCCATTCACTTCCATAAGTCCTTTCGTCTCTAATTAACGGTGTCGAATCGTAGATGACTTCCGGCTAGATGATAAATTGTGCTATTTGCCCCGACTGGCTGGAACTTTTGCAGCCGGGAGATCCTCACTGATCTATATAGTATATATATATATATATATATATATATATATATATATATATATATATATATATATATATATATATATATATATATAAGAGAGAGAGAGAGAGAGAGAGAGAGAGAGATTAAGGAACTGAACACCTATTTAGTCTGAGGGACTGATTACCTTCATCTCCCACTGTCTCCTGTAAGTAATCTTTGTAGTAAATTGAAAAAGTCACTGGTTAGCCAAACGCTTTCACAATACGGATTCCCAGGAGTGAAAATATGCTTTATTCATCAGCGTCGATGTATGTTTCTGGGTTAATGCTAAATCAAATTCTTCCTGTGATTGATTTCGACTCACATTCTCAGTGAGGATGAGATTGAATGATCAAGAGGGTGGGACTGGAACCTCGCCTTACCAGTCCTAAAACTAGCGAGTCACTGTATCTTAATTTCCGTGGCATAATTTTTCATCTGGTAAACTTGCATTTTTTTTGTTGCAAGCTAATTATTTGCGACGCAACCAGAACCGTCTGGAGAAGTAATGACGATAGTAGAGGTGCAGAGTAGGTATTGATAGATAATGAAAACTTGTAACACTAGATGAGAGAATCAGACTCGGTACATTACCAATGCGTCATTTGCAATAAAACCAGACTTATGTGGAGAAGGAATGACGGTCATGAGAGAAATCATTCATAAATTGAGTAAATCGTCGTCAGAATAGTGTTACTATGATCGTGTAAAATTAAATGAAAAAATAAAGCACGAATTCTTAAAATTATTTTATTTATGTAAAGTACTAAAGCCGTAGAGCATTTGAGGAACTGAAAGTAATCAGATCCAATCCAAGGAAGGGATCGAGGGCCCTTCACCAGTCTCAAGGCACTTCCTCTAAAAGAAATCAAATTCGAAGCAGAGGATGCTGAGGCAGTGAGAGTAAGAATGCTATCCTTAGGCAACACTGTTTTAGCTGTGCTCGGGATTAAAAAAAAAAAGTGTACAGGCCAAAAGAATTAGGAGAAAAGAGTTAGTGGGTAATAATAAAAATGGGAGCAGGAATAGAAGGCAGCAGAGAAGAGGGAGTAGCAATGGTGAAGACTAGAGAAGGGTACGTAACTTGAAACCATCGCAGAATTCATTGTTTGCAAACGGAAAATGTTGACGATGATATGAACTGTCACTCTGTTTACATTTCAGAGAATACTGTGAACACAACAAAGTCTTCATGTGGTAGGGAAATTCTACGTCCACCTCCACCTCTTCTACTGCCACTACTACTACTACTACAATTACTACTACTATTACTTCTACCACTCCCTTTACTCCGCCCCATTCCGTATTGTCTTCAGGCCTCCGTTTTTCTCTCCCCAGTTGTGATTTGACGTTGGTTTAGGACGGACATCAACGTCGTCATGAGGTCCCTAGCTGAAGTGCGGGTTTTTGTTCGAAGTCAGTATAAAAATTATTTAATAGTGGATGGAGCAGCGCCCGGTGGAAGAGGAAGTGATAAAGATTAGAGAAAGAGATTAAAAAAGCGAATGGACAATATTCTTTCAAATTTCTGGCATTGCCCGGGATATTGTAGGTTTCATATACGTATATGTTTATAATTTATATCAGGTACTTCTTTTTTGTACAGTGTACGAAATGATGTACAAGGAAACAAGACTCTCTCACTCTCTCCAAATATTTCCATGCACACGGGTTCAAGGGCCAATACTTTCCCAAGGAAATTCCCTTCCCCCGTCCTCTCCCTCGGCCTTAGAGTGAGCTATGCGCCGTAATTATAACTTAGATCGACCTCAACTTGTGTTATGAATGCCTTCGTTGCTAACCCCAGCACCGTACACAACTTTTACACAGCGATAGCAACCCTGAAGTCACCTCGGTGTCTACGATAGCTGTGCGATACTTGCCCTTAGGTCATCTTAAATTCACGATAACCAGAGGAGCTGCGGTAATTAATTACTGGTAAGGCTACCGACATTATGTGAGTAAGTGAACACATGTGCAACTGATAAAGCATTTACTGATAAAGCATTTACTGAACTCTGTCAGGTTAATGACAATGAGACAAAGTATGGACACAGAGAATGTGGAGGACGTCCAACGCACGCCATTCTTGATAATATTATTAATCTTCTTTGCTTCTTCGTATTATTATTATTATTATTTGTATTTGTATTTTACTACTACTACTAGTGGTGGTAGTAGTAGTAGTAGTGGTGGTAGTAGTGGCAGTAGTAGCAGTAGAAGTAATAGTAGTTGTAGTAGTAGCAGTAGCAATAGTGGCAGTAGTATTAATATATATATATATTAGCAGTAGTAGTAGTAGTAGTAGTAGCAGCAGTAGTATTAATAGTACTATTAGACGTAGTAGTAGTAGTACTATTAGACGTAGCAGTAGTAGTTGTAGTAGTAGTAGTAGTAGTAGCAGTGGTGCCAGTAGTACTAATAGATGTATTAGTAAATAGGATTGTGGAGATGGAGAAATGTGTTTGAGTCTATTTAGGGATCACCTTTCCTGCTTAGCAGTCCAGCATATTGATGCCCTAAGCATCAATGCTAAAGATTTCACCTCAGATATTATTGGAGCATTAAGAATTTTCGTTACTTTTTTTTTGTGGAGTTTCAACGAAGATTGACGTCCTCTCTCTCTTTATTTTGATTCTTTTTATTGCCATCTGAAACTTTGAGAAGAAATCTGGCGAAGATATAGTCAGGGGATTTGTAACTTTATTTTAAAGTCTTTAGATGATAACCTGATAGCCATTTCACTCTGATATCAAAGTCTTAAGCAAAATTGATATCAAAGTCTTAAGCAGAATTGCGACATGGTTTGCATAATACTATACTGAAAACACTAGAAATCTTTTTCTCACTCTCTGTCTCTCCTCTGGTTTCTCTCCATATGTATATATATATATATATATATATATATATATATATATATATATATATATATATATATATATATATATATATATATATATATATATATATATATAAAGGTTGGTTGACTATTTTCAGGGACCATATTTCTGCATCGCCTCAGCAGGGAACAGAAAAACTACATTAGTAGAGACCGAGACACCGAAGGGAGCCGAATGGGAAACAGTATTTTTTTCTCTCTTTCTCTTTCTCTCTCTCTCTCTCTCTCTCTCTCTCTGTTAAAATATCTTAAGGGCATTGCACAGAAAGACTTTAACCTTCATATCAGACGCAAGTAACACAAAAGGGAACAAAACTAACTGCCCAAGATACAGCAACTACGTCCTCCAGTTATTTCTACAACTATGCAAAATCCAATGCAGGTACTGAGTTAGACTAACTATCAGACACGACTTAGAACATAGCAAGGAGGGGGAGAGGAATAGACAAACAGATTCAAACATTCAACTATAGACTTGCCTCTCCCACTCCCTTTGTCTACGCCTTTCCCCTTAGCCCACACATTCAAAACCTACACATTTTCCCTCCCCAACACATATACATTCCAACATATTCCTCCCACTACACACATACTGACCCAAATCTGTCAATAGAAAAAAATTCACTGCCATTTTGACCAGAACATGTATTCAGTGCAGACATAAAACATCGCTTGTAATACCAAACCATTAAATGCCGGGAGTGATTGATGGGGAGTCAATCTCTTTAATTACAATGAGTAATGAACTAACATTGTAGAGTAGAAAAATACAGGTAAATATCATTAGGGCTGGGTTATTGGAGGCAATGGTCCCTGTGGGGTGTATGGATGTGTATGTGTGTGTATTTCCCTGCAGGTGTATGCAAAGAGCAAGTTCAATATCTTTGACTAACTACTTAACCATAAAATAAATATTTAGATGATCCAACAACGTGTCATATTTACATGGAACTCCGAGAGTCAAACTGAGAAAGAGGGGGACAGGCAACGAGACAAACTGAGAAATAAAGAGAAAGACGGACGCAGGGATGGAAAGAGGAAAGTCAGAGAGACGAACAAACAAACATATAAACGGAAAGACAAACAGGGAGAACCAAACATTGATAAAGCCAGAGTGTCAGAAACCTCGCAGCTAAACATTTCAGACTGGTTACACCGCTGGAAAGTGTCAGAAACCTGACAGGTAAACATTTCACACGCTGATTTCTCATCTGGAAAGTTTCAGAAACCTCGCAACCGAATATTTCGCGCTGGTTTCACAACTGGAGACTGTAAGAAACGTTATAACTGAACAGTTCACTCTGGTTTCATGGCTGCATGGCGGCGTCAGGACCCTGGCAACTGAAATTTTCCCACTGGTATCAGAGAAGCATGTTATCATGACTGCCAGAAGTATATACCACTAATGCATCGCTCGAACCCAAGTGGAAATCATCCTTTTCAGAAAATTAGTTAGATTTATTTTAACTCTGCAGCTTCTGTCTGACTTTCATTAAAATAACTAATTTTTTTTGAGGGGGATGCAGTGTTGTTCCCAGCTGCTGTCGGCCTTGTTTCAAGCGGCTGTCAGATTTTTTCCCTAGCTGCTGTCAGCCTCAATTTCCATCTGCTGTAAAGACTCATCTCCAGGTGATGCTAGAATTATATTTCTTACGTCCGCTAACACATATCTTTTATCTACTTTATGTCCACATCCAACTATCATGTGGTAAAAACAGTATATAATTTCCCAAGAGTATACTGTAAGTGTAGAATATATAGAACATCAAATAAACCTCTCTTAACAGGTTTTTTTTGTAATAAGGAATAAATATGCATTTGTCATCCATGAAAAAAAAAATAGTAAACACAGAAAAGAATTTTAAGTAAATTTAATATATGTACATAGATTGATTTACTTATAAATTAACATGTTAAAAAGCTGTGAAAATTTAATAATTGTTATATATATATATATATATATATATATATATATATATATATATATATATATATATATATATATATATATATATATATATATATATATATATATATATATATATATATATATATATATATTAACACGTCGGCCGTCTCCCACCGAGGCAGGGTGACCCAAAAAGAAAGAAAATCCCAAAAAGAAAAATACTTTCATCATCATTCAACACTTTCACCTCACTCATACATAATCACTGTCTTTGCAGAGGCGCTCAGATACGACAGTTTAGAAGTCCCTCCAAACTGCCAACATCCCAAACCCCTCCTTTAAAGTGCAGGCATTGTACTTCCCATTCCCAGGGCTCAAGTCGTAGTTGGATAGTTGGATGGAATAATGTGAAATTATAATGCACAGGCTAGTTTATTAACTATGTAAATAGATGAAAGTGATATTGACCTCTTTCCAAAATTTTGGGCCCCCCTTTCAAAATTTTGTGCCACTTTCAAAATTTCTATGCCTCAAAATTCTGAGCCGTTTCAAAATTTCTGAGTGACGTAACTATGTGTTGAGGCTACATTCTCAGTAGTGTTGTGGATAGCTGAGGTAGGTAGCTGAAGGTAGCACTGTGGCACTAAAACAACTATTACCACACCACTGCCACACCACTACCACACCACTACCACACCACTACCACCACCACTACCACCACCACTACCACACCACTACCACCACCACTACCACCACCACTACCACCACCACCACTCCACACCACTCCCACCACTACCACCACCACTACCACCACTACCACCACCACTCCACCACCACTACCACCACCACTCTACCACACTCTACACTCTACCACCACTACCACCACCACTCCACACCACTACCGCCACCACTACCACCACCACTCCACACCACTACCGCCACCACTACCACCACCACTACCACACCACTACCGCCACCACTACCACCACCACTCCACACCACTACCACCACCACTACCACACCACCACCACCACCACTACCACCACCACTACCACACCACTACCACCACCACTACCACCACTACCACCACCACTACCACCACTCCACCACCACCACCACTACCACCACCACTACTACCACCACTACCACCACCACCACCACCACTACCACCACCACTACCACCACCACTACCACCACCACTACCACCACCACTACCACCACCACCACCACTACCACCACCACTACCACCACCACTACCACCACCACTACCACACCACCACCTGTCAGTTGGCTCGTGTCAATCAAGAACCATTAGGAAGGGGAGCCAACATTCGCTCAAATTACTGCCTGTTGCCACTTACCCTCTCAGGCACCAGACTGGGAGTGCCACTTACCCTCTCAGGCACCAGGCTGGGAGTCCATTCTAGGCACAACTGGGGGTGCGACTTACCTTCTCAGGTCACCAGTGCTGGGAGTGGATACCCTCTCAGGCACCAGGCTGGAAGCGACTTACCTTCACACCACTGGGAGTCACTCCATACCACTCCACACCACTGGACACCACCCTCTCAGGCACCACTAGCCACACCTCTCGCACCAGACTAGCCACTACCCTCTCAGGCACCACTAGCCACACCTCTCCGCACCACTAGGCACTACCACTCCAGCCACCACACTGGAGTGCACCCTACCCTCTCAGGCACCAGTTGGAGCACTACCCTCCAGGCACCACTGGACACACCACCTCTCAGGCACCAGACTGGGAGCACTACCACACCAGGCACCAGGCTGAACCACTACCCTCTCAGCCACCACTGCAAGGCCACACTACCACACCACTCCAGCCCCCAGCTGGAAGTGCCACCACTCTCACACCACTGGAGCCACCACCACTCCAGCACCACTAGGCACTCACCAGGCACCACTACCACACCCTCCAGCACCAGCTAGTCACCACCCTCCAGGCACCACTATCACCTGTCCGTTGGCACCAGCTGAGTGCAGAACCTTAGGAAGGGGAGGGACCACCTCTCAGCACCGGCTGGGTTGCCACTTTCCTTCTCAGGCACCAGGCTGGGAGTGCGACTTACCCTCTCAGGCACCAGGCTGGGAGTGCGACTTTCCTTCTCAGGCACCAGGCTGGGAGTGCGACTTACCCTCTCAGGCACCAGGCTGGGAGTGCGACTTACCCTCTCAGGCACCAGGCTGGGAGTGCGACTTACCCTCTCAGGCACCAGGCTGGGAGTGCGACTTACCCTCTCAGGCACCAGGCTGGGAGTGCGACTTACCCTCTCAGGCACCAGGCTGGGAGTGCGACTTACCCTCGCAAGCACCAGGCTGGGAGTGCCACTTACCCTCTTAGGCACCAGGCTGGGAATGCCACTTACCCTCACAGGCACCAGGCTGGGAGTGCCACTTGCCCTCACAAGCACCAGGCTGGGAGTGCCACTTACCCTCTTAGGCACCAGGCTGGGAATGCCACTTACCCGCACAGGCACCAGGCTGGGAGTGCCACTTACCCTCGCAGGCACCAGGCTGGGAGTGCCACTTACCCTCGCAGGCACCAGGCTGGCTTAAAGTTCCACGTACCGTCCTTGACTAGGACTGTCGCTTGTTGTCACTGTATGTACAGCTGTATTCACTCTAAATATAGTAGTCATCACTGTATGTACAGCTGCCGTCAATGAATGTACAGTTGCCGTCACCGAATTTACAGCTGCCGTCACTGTTTGTATTGCTGCATCACTGTATGTACAGCTGCCGTTACTGTATGTACAACTGTATCACTGTATGTACAGCTGCCGTTACTGTGTGTACAACTGCATCACTGTATGTACAGCTGCCGTTACTGTATGTACAACTGTATCACTGTATGTACAGCTGCCGTCACAGCTGCACTCTGTTGTCTGCTTTGATCCAAATTGCAGACATTTTCCCAGCAGAAATTATTAAAAAATTCTCGCCTAGTTGGAGCCAGAGCCATAAGCATCTGTGCTATGCAGCTGCTGCTGCTGTTGTTGTTTCTGCTACTGATGCTGTTGCTGCTGCTGCTGCTTTTGCTACTGCTCCTGCTGCTGCTGTTGCTGCTGCTCCTGCTCCTGCTGTTGCTCCTGCTTTCGCTGCTCCTCTTTCTGCTGCTTCTGCTGCTAATGTTATTACTATCACACAGTCGTTCATTTTCCTTCAACAGTGTTGCCATGGATACAAAATTTATAATAATAATAAGACAACATTAAATAATAATAATAATAGTAATAATAATAATAATAATAATAATAATAATAATAATAATAATAATAATAATAATAATAATAATAATAATAATAATAATAATAATAAAGACAACATTTAATAATAATAATAATAACAAAATAATAAAAATAATAATAATAATGAATAAGAATAAGAAAAATAAGTCACCAATAACAAACGCTGATAACAAAAGGCCACAGACAAAACTCTTGCCGGTGAAAAATAATAATAGCGCTTGTGTATGTGTTTTGACTTGAAAATTTTCCCACATTGAAATTACTCCCGATCATTTACATAAATTATCGGGCGATAACAAATGTCCAATTACTACAATATGATGCCGAATTCCCGGTAGCAAGACCATCAGTGTCATTTTATATCAAATTTCATTACGGTGACCGTAACGAGGGGATAATTGATTCATGGGCCATTTCACGTGAGTGATAAGAGGAGGAGGTCCAGCAGCCTCGGCGATAATACAACTTTTGCAATTTGGCAGTCCGTTCGTCTGCAATTTATGGTTTGAGCGACGTCTGGTTTAGGTGGTGTGTGTGTGTGTGTGTACTCACTTAGTTGTGTGTGTTTGTGTGTGTGTGTGTGTGTGTGTGTGTGTGTGCATCGTGTTCCTATGACAGTGTTTGTGTATGGTCAGGGTGTTGCTACGGTGCGTTTGTTTTAGAGGTCTGCGTATTGCTGTGACCCGTTTGTGCATGGTTCGTGTTCCTATGGAGCGTTTGTATGTGGGTTGAATTTCTATGGCGTTTCCATGGCATGTTTGTGTATAATCTGTGTTTCTATCCCATAAATTTACATATGTCGTTTACAATAATTTAATAATAAACAAACACATTGAAATATATTTTTTTCGTTAGGTTAACACATTGGCTGTCTCCCACCAAGGCAGGGTGGCCCGAAAAAGAAAAAAATCCATCACTGTCTTACAAGAGGCATGCTTTACACTACAGTTATAAAACTGCAACATTAACACCCCTCCTTCAGAGTGCAGACACTGTACTTCCCATCTCCAGGACTCAAGTCCAGCCTGCCGGTTTTCCTGAATCTCTTCATAAATGTTACTTTGCTCACACTCCAACAGCACGTCAAGTTCTGAAAACCATTTGTCTCCATTCGCTCCTATCTAACACGCTCACGCATGCTTGCTGGAAGTCTAAGCTCCTTGCACACAAAACCTCATTTACCCCCTCCCTCCAACCTTTCCTAGGCCGATCCCTATCCCGCCATCCCTCCAATACAAATTTATACACTCTCGAAGTCATTGTATTTTGTTTCATTCTCTCTACATGTCCGAACCATCTCAACAACCCCTCCACAGCCCTCTGGATGATAGTTTTGGTAATCCCGAACCTCCTCCTAATTTCCAAACTACGAATTCTCTGCATTATATTCACACCACACATTGCTCTCAGACATGACATCTCCACTGCCTCCAGCCTTCTCCTTGTTGCAACATTCATCACCCATGCTTCACACCCATACAAGAGTGTTGGTATAACTATACTCTCATACTTTCCCCTCTTTGCTTTCATGGACAAAGTTCTATGATTCATCTCATCTTTCATAGAAGCATCTGCTGACACATCCACTCCTAATAATCAGAATACATTCACCTCCTCCATACTCTCTCCCTCCAATCTGATATCCAATCTTTCGTCACCTATTTTTTGTTATCCTCATCATCTTATTCTTTCCTATATTCACTTTTACATACCCTACCAAACTCATTCACCAACCTCTGCAACTTCTCTTCAGAATCTCCCAAAAGCACAGTGTCATCAGCAAAAAGCAACTGTGACAACTCCCACTTTGTGTTAGAGTCTTTATCTTTTAACCCCACACCTCTTGCCAACACCCGAGCAGTCACTTCTCTTACAACTCCATCTATAAATATATTGAACAACCACGGTGACATCACACATCCTTGTCTAAGGCCTACTTTTACTGGGAAATAATCTCCCTCTCTCCTACATACTCTAACCTGAGCCTCACTATCCTCGTAAAAATTCTTCACTGCTTTCAGTAACCTACCTCCTATTTCATTCATTTGCAACATCTGCCACATTGCCCCCGTATCCACCCTGTCATACGCATTTTCCAAATCCATAAATGCCAGAAAAACCTTTTTACCCATATCTAAATACTGTTCACCTATATGTTTCACTGTAAACACTTGGTCTACACACCCCCTACCTTTCCTAAAGCCTCCTTGTTTATATGCTATCCTACTCTCCGTCTTACTCTTAATTCTTTCAATAATAACTCTACCACACAATTTACCAGGTATACTCAACAGACTTATTACCCTATATTTTTTGCACTCTCTTTTGTCACCTTTGCCTTTATACAAAGGAACTATGCATGCTCTCTCTCTCTCATATATATATATATATATATATATATATATATATATATATATATATATATATATATATATATATATATATATATTACTACATATCCACGACCATTATCGTTATATTTAATAAAAAATACTAGCAAAAATATGTCGTTTAACAATGGTTAGTTTACAACTGAGATTGGGATTACATGAATATGATATACGTGGCACTGAGTATACGAGGGTATACTGATTATTACAGCGTATACAGCAAATGCGTTTTAGGTTTCCCGTGTATGTACTGCGATTGACATGATACGATTGGCCGTTTTGATGGGCAGTGCTAAATAAAATGTCAGCAGGTTATAATGGGGTACACACACACACACACACGGATAGATCACCTGATCTATCCAGCCTGGGCTGCAGCACTCGATTAAAATTAAAATTTTATATTTGTTCTGTGTGTGTGTGTGTGTGTGTGTGTGTGTGTGTGTGTGTGTGTGTGTGTGTGTGTGTGTGTGTGTGTGTGTGTGTGTGTGTGTGTGTTCTATCCTTTCCTATATTTACTCACATATGTGTCACTGTTCATGATAATTTATTTCTACGTTATATTTGAGGATATTCTGGCAAAGACTCCTCAATTACTTCTTCGAGTGCAGTAAATAAACTTTTAACTTCTATTCCTAAACTGGCATATAATTTTTTCAGATTCCGAAAAATTGGGAGTTTTTTTAATTCCCTCAGTTGACATATCTTTGCAACATTGGCAGACCTCGCTCTAACAAAAGCTTCTGCAACGTGTGTCTTCACTCTGTTGATATTTAACCGAATCAGTAAACACCGCATTGCTTCTACCGACGCTGAACTGACTCAGTATCAGCATCAGCGCGTCCTAACACAAGTCTCTTTGTATTATAAAGAATAAATAAAAGTTGTTGCAATACATCTATTGACTAAGAATAAATACCCAGAAGGCACTCACTGCCACCTTCTCTCTTTGTGGGAAGACAAATCACAATTCATAAAAGTTTGTGTTTGACCAAATAATCTGTATTAGTTGACTTTTCAAGGTGAATCCTAACAGTAGAATATTTTATTATAATTATTATGTGTTATGATCATTATCATAATTACTATTATAATAATAGTAATAATAATAACAATAATAATAATAATTATTATTATTATTAGTAGTAGTAGTAGTAGTTGTTGTAGTATTTATTATATTTACGAAATTCTACATCGGTCTGTCCTGGACACTGAAAGTGGTCCAGGACAGACCGAAATGTTGACTATTTCTCATATTCAATTTATGATTTAATTGGAATGGTAAAAGAATAATCGCATGGGCAGACGATTTATTCTATATCTTTTTCCTCTTCGAAGAATAATGACTGATTACTTAAGGAGTCGGAGAATTAAGGAAGAAACCGCTCAGGTAACCACTCACCGAGAAACCGCTCAGGTAAGTCTCAAAGAAAATCCGCTCAGATTAGATCAGGATGGACTGATTACATCATCTTCAATTCACCTCTACACTTGACTGAAGAAGCCTACTGTGTAGGCGAAACGTTTCAATAATAAAGATACGCAGCTGTTGCACATGTGTCTTAATCATCAACTTCTCGGTATTTTATACCATTATCAACAGAACACAGCTCAGGTTACCACTCACTGGAAAACCACTCAGGTAAGCTCTCCAAACCGCTCAGATCAGGTCTCCAAGAAAAACCGCTCAGGTCAGATCGCCGGGGAACACTGCTGAGGTAAGACCTCAACAGGAAACAGCTGAGGTACGTTTTCCAGGAAAAACCGCTCATGTAAAGTGCTCAGAATGCTTTGGCCACTTAGGGAGGATGGAGCAGAATAGGATGACAGAGAAGGTATGTAAAGGTAAGGTCGGGTGTCCTGAATGTGAGGTTAACGTTGCAAAAAAAGTATTAAGGCATTTAAACGAGTCGTGTGTAGGAAATGATTTCACTTTGGTTGGGTTAATTTGAATGAAGATTAATGGGGTGGAGGGAATGAGGAGTGGGAGGGGTCGTTCCTGGAAGGGTTGGAGGGTGGCGGTGAAGGAGGTTCTAAACAGAAGAGGCCTGAGCATCCATCAAACGTATGTAAGCGTGTCAGATCGGGGAGAGAGTGGAAACAAATTTCGAGGGTTCTAAACGTTAGTGGAGTGTGAGCAAAGTAACATTTACAAAGTGATTCTGGGAAAACTGATTAGCATCACTTGAGTCTAGAGGCACTAAATACAGCAGTGCCTGCACTCTGAAGGAAGAGTGGGGATGTTGTTGTTGCGAGGGTCCTCTGAATTGTGATGTTTGCACACATTCTAGCAAGAAAAAGACTACCTGAATGATAACGATTTTATAGGGAAGGAAGGGGTATTAATCTACCTTGGTAAGAGACGAACGATGAAGTAAAAAAATTATGTATGTACGTGATATATATATATATATATATATATATATTATATATATATATATATATATATATATATATATATATATATATATATATATATATATATATATTTGTGTGTGTGTGTGTGTGTATTTTTCCCATTTGACTATTTATGTATGCCTATATACATTTACATGTCTATATTTCATATGAGTTCAGATACAAGTCTATGCTCGTGTGTCCCCACGTTCGGCAGGCCCTTTGAAGTGCTTTTATGGAATTTGGCACGAATATTGGTGTGAGTTGCTGCGTAAACCACTTTATGTATGCTTTTTAAAAGTCTCGTCGCTGACCAATATATATAAAAGTGGGAAGGGGAGAGGAGGGATGATTTTTTTCTTAAATGCTGCGAAGCATATCTGACATTTTTTGTGTGTGAGTGAAAATGTGTAAATGTCCATTTATTTGTTCTTGGTACAACTGGATGTTTTTTTTTAACAATATTAGTATTTGACGGGTTTTTGTTTTCCATGGTAAGAGTACGTGGTCAAATTTTTGTCATTTGTGTCCGTCATCTGTAGATTTCGACTTCGTACTGACGTTATCTTCAGCAGATAAAGAGGACCTTGAGTATCCACATAATTTTAATCTCCACAGCGACCATCTCCTGTTGAGGTGCGGTGACACAAAAAAAAAAAAATATTCACCATCACTCTTTCAATCATTCTCCTCCAGTAAGATATTTTCAAAAAAATCAAACTTAAGAAAATAACTCATTTATCAATCAGCAAATTTCATAGCATATTTAGATCTGTCTATCAATACAGAAGGATGAACTAGATCATATACTGTTAAGTGAATTTTCTTTGAATTAATTTGAACACGGATGAATGCTGACCTAATTTATTTTTCACGAAAAGTTTTTTTTATATCAAGTACAGAAGTATATTACAGCACCTAACTAGCACAGTTACCATATTATTACATTACTGTAGCTAATGACCATCAGTCTCCTGATCTAACCAGATTTATGACAGACCATAATGAAGCTTAGCTAACCATAACACATGAATTTTATTCTTCTTTAAAAATCAATGATTTTGACAATTTTCTTTATATACAAAGTGCTGCATGAATAACACACACGCACACATACACACGCACACCGCACACACATACACACACACCACACACACACACACACACACACACACACACACACACACAATTCTCTTTTAAACATTAGTAGTGTATACAGGAGAAGGGGTTACTAGCCCCTTGCTCCCGGCATTTTAGTCGCCTCTTACAACACGCATGGCTTACAGAGGAAGAATTCTGTTCCACTTCCCCATGAAGATAAGATGAAATAAACAAGAACAAGAACTAGTAAGAAAATAGAGGAAAACCAAGAGGAGTGTGTGCATATATATGCTTGTAAATGTATGTGTAGTGTGACTTAAGTGTAAGTAGAAGTACAAGACGTACCTGAAATCTTGCATGTTTATGAGACAGAAAAAAGACACCAGCAATCCTACCATCATGTAAAACAATTACAGGCTTTCGTTTTACACTCACTTGGCAGGACGGTAGTACCTCACCATCATTCACTCAATAACTGTATTGCCAGAAGAGTGTGGCCATCACAATTCAGATAACCCTTTGAATTGTAATATCGTTATCCCCCTCCTGTAGAGTGAGAACGCAAGTGCTTGCATCTTTCAGGACTCAAGTCCGGCCAACCGGTTTCTCTGAATCTCTTTTATAATATTACTGTGCTCACACTCCAACAGCACGTCAAATTTTTAACACTACCTGTCTCTACTCACCCTTATCTAATACGCTCGTACACTGCTGTTTGTATGTGTGTAGTTGTGTGTGTGTGTGTGTTTGTGTGTGTGTGTGTGTGCATGTGCTTACCTCTATGTGGTAGCAGGGGTCGAGTCACAGCTCATCTGTGTGTACTCACCTAGTTGTGGTTGCAGGGGTCGAGTCACAGCTCCTGTGTGTGAGTGTGTGTGTGTGTGCGCACCTGTGTTTGTCTGAGCGTTTTCAGATTTTTTACTCTGAAATTTATGCATTTAATTCCGCTCAGGTGGAAGTCACCGGGCATTAAACTGATGCTTGCTATGCTCTGCTGAATGACAATAGAGGACCAAACTTTATGAGAATATTTAACTTGTAGCTCTTTGTAGCTGGGCCAGATTTTGTGTAATTAAATATTACCGAGACTTTGTCTAATTAAATATTAGTGTCCGATACTTTTCACGCTGTGTCTCCTGCTAATATGACCTCAGTCAAAGGTTGAACTATACACACACACAAAACACTGATACAGGACACGGTCACACACACACACACACACACACACACACACACACACACATACACACACACACACACACACGTAGAGAGGTTTTCAGAAGTGAGCCTTGCTTTTAGGAATGATTCGATCGCATCTAATGTAGAGGTTTAGCAAGACAGTAATGTGCTTTAGTGGGGCCTGATAATTGCACTCTCTGAGGTCTGTGCCAAAAACAGTCATTAGTTACCATTCCCCGAAGTAAGTGAATTAACAACGAAGCCGTGAGCCTCAGAAAACCGACCTGGCTCGTTCTTTGACCAGACTCGTTTCTTGACCTGACTCGTTCCTCGACCTGACTCGTTCCTTGACCTGGCTCGTTATTTGACATGGCCCTGTCTTTGACTCGACCTTTTAAGTTCGGAAAGCTTGTTTAAACTACCTCAATAATGCGGTGTTTTCCTTTTGTGTAATAATTATCAATTTGTCCGATAGCATCAGATTAAGTAATTACGTCATAACTTACAAACTATATATAGCCATGGAATTGAGACTTCTGTTGCAATGCATGCTGCATGGTAAAGAACACTTAGAGTCATAATTACACTCTGTCCTGTGAAGTATTATTTACATGTTGCTGCCCTTCTTGATACCTGCTCGGATAACTGCTGCAATTTTTCCTAGAGAAAAACAGTTATTATTGCTGCTAGTTTTACTTTTTTTTTACGTTATTTAAGATGATGTTTGTACTGGCGTTCGTTATCATACCACCCTAAGGTAATAGCTACGCTAAAAATGGCTGGCTTTAAATAGTGTTTGTTAGTGTGTACTCGGTTATACTGCACTAGGTGGCTGCATTTTCCTGGACTGCAGGAAAGTATTTGACACGGTACCACGAGCTAGAAAAGCCAGTAGGGGTAAAACGAAATGTCCTCCTGTGGATCAAGAACACTCAAAGTACAGAAGATGAAGAGGGAAAGGTATGAGAGAAAGCGTCAGAATGACGAAGGGTAAACAAAAAAGTGGAGTTCACCAAGGATCAGTACTAGAAACCCTTCTGTTCCTGACGTATGTAAAGGGGATCGAATTCTCCTTTTTTGGATGTGAAACCATTGGAAAATTTTGAGCAGGAGAGGAAAGTGGGCCTCCAGAAGAATTGTAAAGATCACAGTGATGGTTAAACAAGTGGCTATAATGGTCTAATATGAACAACTGCAAGTTCATGAAATTCAGGAGATGGAGATGAGAGACAGAAGACGGAGATCGACTAGGAGGACAGAAATTGCAAATATCGTCAAAAGGAAACATCTAGGAGTAAACATCACACCAAACTCATCTCTGGAAGTGCACATTAGCAGTATAGATTCAGCAGCCTGTGAGAGGCGAGTGAATCTCATGAATAGTCGTCACGAAGATGAGTAACGAACCCTTTACGACTCTATACACAACACATGTCAGACTCATCTTCGAATCCTCAGCACCTGCGTGGAGCCATCATCTGCTACAGCATGTCCTTAACATGAAAAAAAGTTCAATTATATCCAACTAACCTACTTCCTGGCTGGAGGAGGAGATGCGCTATGAGGAGAGTCAAAGGGAAATGAATCTGTTGATCTTAGAAGGTAGGTTACGGGAAGCATGTTTGCCGTTCCTTAAAGGTGTTTTAAATGCGATTACTACAACAAGAAAACACAAATGGAACTTAATAAAAAAGTATGAGCCAAGGGAATAGCATGAAGTACCTTTTTTTTTTTATAAATTTCTATTTGAAAGGAAAATTAAATGAACCTAATTTGCAAATGGAACTTAATAAAAAATATGAGCCAAGGGAATGTCATGAAGTACTTTTTTAATAAAAATTCAGTTTGAAAGGGGAATTAAATAACCCGCATTTGCAAGTTGTGGCTGCAGTCTCCATACAAAGCTTTAAGACTAGGTGTACTACAGTTTGGAGGTCAGAAACAGTGTTACTGGACGATGAAACTCAAGAGGCGGAGCCGAGATCTCTAAGCGTTGACCTCTGACTTAGATTTTTGCCTTTGAAGCTTCAAGTATATTTTGCATTTCTTGTCCATCCTATGGACGGTAGCTGCTGTCTTACTGTGCACCCCGTATCCACCCCGTGGACGGTAGCCGCTGTCTTACTGTGCACCCCGTATCCACCCCGTGGACGATAGCCGCTAGTTTATTATCCACCTAAACCAGCCTTATGACTCAGTACATGTGAAAGCCTGTTAAGACAGATCCCCCGAACGGCACTGCGACGCCGTGTCTCTGAAAGTCTGGTCTGGTTGTATATTTCCGACACTCCCAAGCAAAAGTGAAAACGATCCAATTCGCTCTCTACACTTGCTAAAGCAAACAGGAGAACGCGAAATGGATTTTGGTGCTTGTCCAATAAAATTGTTCTCCAATTTTCCTTGGACTGGGAGAAATAGAGGAGCGCTCCAACTACGCTAGAGATACTGGAAACGATAGCTGGTGTGAAATAACTTGTGTGTGCAATAACTTTTGCGTGCAATAACTCTGTAAACACACATGTTCTAGTTGAATTATCATTTTATTTGCAGTTAGTAAAATTTGACAATAGTGATTTAACATTTAAAAAAAAAAAATCTACAAAGACTAATAGTGTTTCTTGTTTTAATGGAATTGATATCTATTGTGCTTCAATCTTCCTAATGGAGCCTTGTAATATACCATCACATCCCGCAGGAATATTCAGAGACAAACCCATAAATTGTAAAGAATAAGAAATTATTGCGTTCTCCATAACTCCAAGGCTGTATTTTTATTTTTTTGATGCAAATTTATTTTTTATGCATCTTCTGGAAATTCTTTCGAATGAAGGGGATTTAAAGAGATTAAGTAAAGAGGCATAAATCTATGTAGGGTTACAGAGTCGAAGTAAGATCCGAACACAGTGTCATACAACATCTACCATGATCCACTCACTCATAATGACATGCAACAGCCTCGTAACATGAATTAGCCTGGCACAGTGCTATACATCCCCATAATATGATATAATCACTCATTATGACATAGAATATGCCCATAACATGACCTCGTCAAACATAACGAAGCAAAATGTCTCTATAATATAAACTCGTCAGACATGATGAGAGTACAACCCCCTGATATGAACTCGTGAGTCATAAAGTCATGTTACATTCCATAATATGATCCAGTCATTTATACAGACACACAACACCTGCATAAGAGGAAACAACACGACATCCCCTGCACACTGATTCAGATACGACGAATGTATTCATAGTTTCTGCCAATATGTAAACAATAGATTACCTCCCTGATGAATGGTTGTGGATTTAAGGTGGACATGAGCTGTATGGGAATGTGTGCGTGTTTATTAGTGTTCATTATTTGAGCAATAAAGCCAGTCATGGGATGAAAGATAACAAGCTAAAGGCCTTTCAGACTTTTAAAAGCCCATTATTAGACGCAGACACTTTGGAGCAATGGGAAAATGAGGTAAAAAAAATAATGAAGTCTCACCACCACTTGTTAATCCAGACGAGAGGACACAAGAGACTCGGTAGTAGCAAAGAGCATACGTGGAGAAATACCTGTTCATAGAGTCAGCTATCAGAAAATACAGAGAAAATAGTTCTTACATTCTTCGACCGTAAGCCATGCGTGTCGTAAGAGGCGACTAAAATGCTAGGAGAAAGGGGCTAGTAACCCCCTTCTCCTAGCAAAATTTTTAGTTCACCCTGCCTCGGTGGGATGTGGCCGGTTTGTTGAAAAAAAAAATCTTCCAAGCCGAACATCGAGTGGTGATTAAAGACATATATAATGACGCTGTATATTGGAATGAGAATTTTCAACTTTCTTGAAATTTTAATATTTTCTCTTATCCTTTCTGGCAACGACCTCCAGGTGCAGATAAATGGTATAAAATACCGAATCGATGGAAAAATAGACACAAATGCAGTATAATGTGATACTTTACTGACAACGTTTCGCCCAAACAGTGGGCTGTATCAAGTCACAAACAGATCTACCTGGACAAAGAGTCCATGGCTCTCTACCCTATATATACTCATGTACTTTTTGCCCAGGTAGAGCTGTTTGTGACTTGATAAAGCCCACTGTGTGGGCGAAACGTAGTCAATAAAGGATCACATTATACAGCATTTGTATATATTTCTCCACCTCCAGGTGTCTTGGCATTACCGAATATTTTCCAGTCCTCTCGCCTGAGGTTTTCTATACGTCCCAAGTGTCAGCTCCTGGTAAAGGGCTCCTTATAATCTGAAAGGCCTTCAGTTGCTTGTTTATCCTCCCAGTGGCTTTGTTGCACCATCATCAATGCTCGTTTTGTGATAATCATTGCATCATGATCATTAAACAGAGAGGTGCATTATCAAAATGATATAATTGCGAAAGTTGACAAGAGATTGAATAACGAAAGGACAAAAAATGAATCAGTAAGAGCGAG
>WNWK01000005.1:620000-797500 GCA_009830355.1 Cherax destructor
ATCAGCTTAACTTGTAGATCAATTTTCGATTAATAAGTCTGACGGGATTACGGGGCTGAGGCCCCTATCCCTAATTGGATAGAAATTCAATTAGAAATAATATTTGGACAGATGTGATGATATATATATATATATATATATATATATATATATATATATATATATATATATATATATATATATATATATATATATATATATATATATATATATATATACCAAGCAAAACTAATGGTTTTCAACAAATTTAAATGTTCTGTTTAAACAAAGCCATAAATATAAAATAACACTAAGGGCCACGATTTTTGCTTAGCAACGTTACAAGAAATCAGTTAATTAATCTACTAACACGAATTGTTAAACTCACACATGATCAGTATAGTTCGTGTACGAACAGCTGTACGCATGTGACGCAGCTGCTTACCTGAGGTCTCATTCTGAACAAACCCAGAGATTCATGGGGTTGAGTCTCTGTGGTACTGAGGTGATAACTATGAAGCTCCAGAGGTTGAAGGATTGTTGGTTAAATGACATTGATCACTGAATACAAAGTGAGAGGACTTAGACAGTGTACTCCAGTACGCAAAAGATGTACTTTAAAGTTCAGTGATGCGGTGTTTGAATAATTGGAATGTACTTCCCACATGCCGAGCAACGATGCTGGTACTTCCCACATGCCGTGCAACGATGCTGGTACTCCCCACATGCCGTGCAACGATGCTGGTACTTCTCACATGCCGTGCAACGATGCTGGTACTCCCCACATGCCGTGCAACGATGCTGGTACTTCCCACATGCCGTGCAACGATGATGGTACTCCCACATGCCGTCAACGATGCTGGTACTTCCACATGCCGTGCAACGATGCTGGTACTTCCACATGCCGTGCAACGATGCTGGTACTTCCCACATGCTGTGCAACGATGCTGGTACTTCCCACATGCCGTGCAACGATGCTGGTACTTCCACATGCCGTGCAACGATGCTGATACTTCCCCCATGCCGTGCAACGATGCTGGTACTTCCCCCATGCCGTGCAACGATGCTGGTACTCCCACATGATGTGCAACGATGCTGGTACTTCCCACATGCCGTGCAACGATGCTGGTACTTCCCACATGCCGTGCAACGATGCTGGTACTCCCACATGCCGTGCAACGATGCTGGTACTTCCACATGCCGTGCAACGATGCTGGTACTTCCACATGCCGTGCAACGATGCTGGTACTCCCCACATGCTGTGCAACGATGCTGGTACTTCCCACATGCCGTGCAACGATGCTGGTACTTCCCACATGCCGTGCAACGATGCTGGTACTTCCCACATGCCGTGCAACGATGCTGGTACTCCCCACATGCCGTGCAACGATGCTGGTACTTCCCACATGCCGTGCAACGATGCTGGTACTTCCCACATGCCGTGCAACGATGCTGGTACTCCCCACATGCTGTGCAACGATGCTGGTACTTCCCACATGCCGAGCGACGATGCTGGTACTTCCCACATGCCGTGCAACGATGCTGGTACTTCCACATGCCGTGCAACGATGCTGGTACTTCCACATGCCGTGCAACGATGCTGGTACTTCCACATGCCGTGCAACGATGCTGGTACTCCCACATGCCCGTGCAACGATGCTGGTACTTCCCACATGCCGTGCAACGATGCTGGTACTTCCCACATGCCGTGCAACGATGCTGGTACTTCCCACATGCCGTGCAACGATGCTGGTACTTCCCACATGCCGTGCAACGATGCTGGTACTTCCCACATGCCGTGCAACGATGCTGGTACTTCCCACATGCCGTGCAACGATGCTGACTTCAATGCCGTGCAACGATGCTGGTACTTCCCACATGCCGTGCAACGATGCTGGTACTTCCCACATGCCGTGCAACGATGCTGGAACACTGACATTATCTCATAGCAAGTACTAATTTTACGTTGATTAGTGAATACAAATTGAAAATTAATCTCTGGAAAGGAGTACCTCAATATATTGCCTCTGGTGACTACACAGTTGTGGCCTCATCACCACATAGCCCCGACCTCATCCTTTATGAATCCCTCCACATAGTACGAGGCCTAACTTGAGTAACTCGGCCACATCCATCCTCTGTTCACACACTGATTTTAGTTTTTAGTTTGACTTTATATGTTTGTGTTAGTAGATTAGTTAAATTAGTTCTTAGGTTAGAGTTGTGTATCTAGTTTTATTTAAATTCTATGACTTTATTTGAAATAAAAAAAATTAAGCCAAATATTCTCCCTGGCAACTTGGTCACTTATATTTTTGCACTGTTGATGAGGTTTGAGACAACGAAAGGCTTGTAAACAAACATAAGTTTCCATGGTTGTAGTATTTCTGTTCATGAAACGTCTAAACTTCCCAAGCCTGAAATGTATTTCTGAAGTTCTCCCATCGGCAAACAGCTCCTCTGCCCTTCGTCAGGTCGCAGATGAAAAAGGCTAGGCGTTACGTGTACCGTTTTAGATATTTTTTTTTTTGTGTGTGTGTGTGAGCGTGACGCCGGAGATCGAATTAAAACCTCATCCAAATGCCAACGGCTGATGCAAAATTGATATAGTTAGTCAGAGCTTCCACATTTCCCAAGTATTTTTCACTTCATCTCTTTTCATTAATCCGCTTAGTACCTCTGCTTTACACATAGCATTTTTTTTATATTGGATCTGCGCTCGTTTCAACATTTTTTACGCTTGAGAGTATTCTCAATTTTTATTTGGCTTTCTTAATCTTTCATTTATTTTTCCTTGCGCCCACAAACATTATTATTAATAGTAGTAGTAGTATGAGGACCATTAAATTCTCTATGCTTCAAACAGCGCTTGTGGAATGGGAGGTAGTCAGGCTTGATTCGAGGAAGAGAACGGTAGCTCTAGTTCCCTAGATCAAGAGACTTTCACCAGCATCTATGCACTCCCCCCCCCCTCCTTGGAGCTGCGGCAAGCCCACGTGACTGAAGTAATGAGGCACAGATTCCCACGTCAACATACAGAGAAATATCAGCATGAATGAACGTAAAGCAGATTGACTTTATGATGCGTAATGGATAGCTGGCCGGGCTAGCAGTCTCAGAACGACAAATAGCTGGCCGGGCTAGCAGTCTCAGAACGACAAATAGCTGGCCGGGCTAGCAGTCTCAGAACGACAAATAGCTGGCCGGGCTAGCAGTCTCAGAACGACAAATAGCTGGCCGGGCTAGCAGTCTCAGAACGACAAATAGCTGGCCGGGCTAGCAGTCTCAGAACGACAAATAGCTGGCCGGGCTAGCAGTCTCAGAACGACAAATAGCTGGCCGGGCTAGCAGTCTCAGAACGACAAATAGCTGGCCGGGCTAGCAGTCTCAGAACGACAAATAGCTGGCCGGGCTAGCAGTCTCAGAACGACAAATAGCTGGCCGGGCTAGCAGTCTCAGAACGACAAATAGCTGGCCGGGCTAGCAGTCTCAGAACGACAAATAGCTGGCCGGGCTAGCAGTCTCAGAAGACAAATAGCTGGCCGGGCTAGCAGTCTCAGAACAACAAATAGCTGGCCGGGCTAGCAGTCTCAGAACGACAAATAGCTGGCCGGGCTAGCAGTCTCAGAACGACAAATAGCTGGCCGGGCTAGCAGTCTCAGAACGACAAATAGCTGGCCGGGCTAGCAGTCTCAGAACGACAAATAGCTGGCCGGGCTAGCAGTTTCAGAACGACAAATAGCTGGCCGGGCTAGCAGTCTCAGAACGACAAATAGCTGGCCGGGCTAGCAGTCTCAGAACGACAAATAGCTGGCCGGGCTAGCAGTCTCAGAACGACAAATAGCTGGCCGGGCTAGAAGTCTCAGAACGACAAATAGCTGGCCGGGCTAGCAGTCTCAGAACGACAAATAGCTGGCCGGGCTACAGTCTCAGAACGACAAATAGCTGGCCGGGCTAACAGTCTCAGAACGACAAATAGCTGGCCGGGCTAACAGTCTCAGAACGACAAATAGCTGGCCGGGCTAGCAGTCTCAGAACGACAAATAGCTGGCCGGGCTAACAGTCTCAGAACGACAAATAGCTGGCCGGGCTAACAGTCTCAGAACGACAAATAGCTGGCGGGCTAGCAGTCTCAGAACGACAAATAGCTGGCCGGGCTAGCAGTCTCAGTACGACAAATAGCTGGCCGGGCTAACAGTCTCAGAACGACAAATAGCTTTCCGGGCTAACAGTCTCAGAACGACAAATAGCTGGCCGGGCTAGCAATCTCAGAACGACAAATAGCTGGCCGGGCTAGCAGTCTCAGAATGACAAATAGCTGGCCGGGCTAGCAGTATCAGAACGACAAATAGCTGGCCGGGCTAGCAGTCTCAGAACGACAAATAGCTGGCCGGCTAGCAGTCTCAGAACGACAAATAGCTGGCCGGGCTAGCAGTCTCAGAACTGCTGTGTCCCTCCTGGATTACTGGATTATTGTCAAGTCTGATAATGATTCAGGAGGGACCGAAACATCCTTTAAATAATAAATATTTTTTATTACAGTAGTTCAGCCACGGAGTGCTAACGGGGATTAAATCTCCCCACGGTCAAATACTGTTTATCTCTTTTTTTCAATTAACGCCTATTTTCGCTAATATATTGACCAGTCACCACGACAGCACGATGGTTTACGAAATTTCACGTACATGCTGAAAATCATTTGTTTTGTTAAAGACGATTTCTTGTATTTTCTCAGTATCTTATCATTTTCAAGCCTTCCCAACTCTTTCAACGAAATCCTGGCAGAGCTGCTGGTTGTCAGTGACAGAATCTGTTTGGACAGTATATTCCTTGTGAGTGAAATCTGTATGGTTTGTTTGCAGTCATGTCATTACTATTTCGTGAGTCAGTAATCTTTATTTGTTGGTGTCGGCGTCCCTTTACATGTCGGCGTCTTCAGCGCAGGTGTAGGTGCGTAATTAGCTGTTCGAGTGTGAGGGATGTTAGCTCTAGCTCTTGGGTTCACCTCCTGACGTGAAATAGCCATTTCATTTTTATTTTAGAGTCCCTGTGCTAACTGAGATCAGTGCCAGTAATGGCATTGACCTCAGTGTGTGTGTGTGTGTAGAGGACTGACAGGATTAGGTCCTCCCTGGATGACTTCTTCCCTGTGTCTGGGTTAACTTCGGTCCACCACTTTGTCACTAATTTTGAAGAAATACCTCTTGTTACAAATACCGTGGATAGCTTTAAAAATAGAGTTCGAATGGTTGGGTGTTAGCAGAGCCTAACTAGCATAGGCTAGCTTTTCTCTGTGGTTCATTTGGAAGTTTAATTTATATCCGGAGTATTTTTATAAGATGCGATCGCATCAGAGGGTGTGCCTCCCAGGAGCTGGTATTGGTGACATAGTCAGCAGGTTGGATAATATTATGTCAGGTAATGGGAACAAGCCTATTATCTGTCTTAGTGCTGGTGGTAATGACATTGGGAAGGGCAGAAGACAGGAGCTACTAGATAAGTATAGGTCAGCCATAGAAGTCGTTAGGTCTAAGGGAGGTATCCCAATCATATGTAGCATTTTGCCTAGAAAGAGTGGGCAATGAATGGATGTCTAGGGCAATTGGTATAAATTGCTGGCTAGACAGGTACTGCAAGGAACTTACAATTCCATTCATTGATAACTGGGACAAATTCTATGGCAAACGTGATATGTATGCAAGGGATGGGGTTCATCTCTCTGGGGCTGGAGTGGTTGCATTAGCCAATTCGATTGAGGGGTCATTCGAGACTTGTCTAGGACTTTAAACTGATAGATTATAGAGGTATGGGTGTTTGTGGGAAACAATTAGGCTGTGGTATTAGGCCTGGAAACAGCAGATATTTCCAGGATACCCCAGGGTTATGTTTAAAAGATAAGATTCAAAATAAAGTTGTTTGTAAATGCAAAACAATTGATCAACAAACAAAGAGAGATAGTAGAGGGCAACGAGTGACTAGCTCCCTTGAGGTTTACTATACAAATAGTAGGAGTCTAAGAAATAAGATAGATGAGCTAAGATTACTTGCAAGTGCAGGTAATATAGATATTATTGCTATAACAGAGACCTGGTTCAACCTGAAAGATAGAGAAATGCCTTCCGAGTGCAACATTCAGGGTTACAAACTATTCCACACTGATAGGGTCAACAGGAAGGGTGGTGGAGTGGCGATGTATGTCAGAGATAATTTAAATTGTTGTGTTAGACAAGATATAAGATTAGACACAGCTGACACAGAATCTGTTTGGCTACAGTTTCTCGAGGGTCGTGAAAAATTAATTTTGGGTGTGATTTACAGACCCCCAAGCCTGGATAGGGAGCGCAGTAAGCTGCTATGGGACGAAATTCATAAGGCGTCTAGATATGAAAATGTTGTGTTAATGGGAGATTTTAACTTTAGACACATTGATTGGAACAATGTGACAGGTAATCTTGAGTCTAGTGACTTTCTTGATACGGTTCAGGATTGTTTTTAAAACAGTTTGTGACAGAACCAACTAGAGGTAGCAACTTGCTTGATTTGGTTCTTGCTAACAAAAAATCACTAATTAATAATCTTGAGGTTAATGAAGAGCTTGGGAAAGCGATCACAAATCACTTAGTTTTAATATATCATGGAATTACCCAGGTAACTGCAATCAAGTCTCAGTTCCAGACTTTCGTGTAGCCGACTTCATGGGGCTGAGAAATTACCTAGGTGGGCTAAATTGGGATGACCTGACTATGGGTCAGGTAGATGGTTTTGGTTGCCAATATGACGTTTTTCAGAGCATAGTTCTAGCTGCCCAGACAACTTTTGTTCCAAGTAGGGAAATTAGATCTAACAAAAATGATCCTAAATGGATGAACAATAGATTAAAACATCTCATTGGTCAAAGAGAGGCATATATAGGCGTATCAAAGAGGGATGGACAGATAAGAAATCAATATTTTCAATTAAAGAGAAATAAAAAAGGAATAAGAAAAGCAAAAGGGATTATGAGGCTAAGGTCGCAAGGGATTCGAAGACTAACCCAAAAGGGTTCTTTCAGGTATACAAAGTAAGATTAGGGACAAGATAGGCCCACTTAAGAGTAACTCAGGACAGATCACGGACAGTGATAAGGATATTGTGAAATTTTCAATACTTACTTCCTCTCAGTTTTACTCAGGAAGATACTAGCAGAATTCCAGAAATAATAAATTATGTAGAGCTGGAAGATAACAGACTATGCTCGATTGGGGTAACTAGTGACATGGTCCTCAGACAAATAGAGAAATTAAAACCTAACAAATCCCCAGGCCCTGATGAACTGTTTGCAAGAGTTTTAAAGGAATGTAAAGAGGAACTTAGCAAACCTTTGGCAAATCTTTTCAATATATCACTACAAACTGGCATAGTGCCAGACAAGTGGAAAAGGGCAAATGTAATACCTATTTACAAGGCAGGTGACAGGTCCTTAGCTTCGAACTATAGACCAATAAGCCTTACCTCCATAGTTGGTAAATTTATGGAATCAATAATTGCCGAGGCAATTCGTAGCCATCTTGAAAAGCATAAATTGATTAATGAATCTCAACACGGTTTTACAAAGGGGCGTTCATGTCTTACAATTTACTAACTTTTTCACTAAGGTGTTTGAGGAAGTAGATCATGGAAATGAATATGATATTGTGTATATGGACTTCAGTAAGGCTTTCGATAAAGTTCCACATCAGGGCTACTGAGGAAACTTAAGGCACACGGAATAGGAGGAGAAATTTTTCCTGGGTAGAGGCATGGTTGACTAATAGGCGGCAGAGAGTTTGCATAAATGGAGAGAAATCAGAATGGGGGCGTGTCTCCAGCGGTGTTCCACAGGGGTCAGTTTTGGGCCCCCTGTTGTTTACAATTTACATAAACGACATAGATGAGGGAATAAATAGTAGCATAAGTAAATTTGCTGATGACACCAAAATAGGCCGTCCCAAATTTATTCAAACGAGGACATTAGAGCACTCCAGGATGATTTGAATAGACTGATGCAGTGGTCGGAGAAGTGGCAGATGCAGTTTAATGTAAACAAATGCAAAGTTCTAAATGTTGGGCAGGACAATAACCATGCCACATATAAGCTGAATAATATAGATCTTATTACTTGTAATTGCGGAAGGATTTAGGAGTTCTGGTTAGTAGTAATCTGAAGCCTAGACAACAGTGCATAAGTGTTCGCAATAAAGCTAACAGAATCCTTGGCTTCATATCAAGAAGTATAAATAACAGAAGTCCTCAGGTTGTTCTTCAACTCTATATATCTTTGGTTAGGCCTCATTTAGATTATGCTGCACAGTTCTGGTCACCGTATTACAGAATGGATATAAATGCACTGGAAAACGTACAGAGGAGGATGACAAAGTTGATCCCATGTATCAGAAATCTTCCCTATGAGGATAGACTGAGGGCCCTGAATCTACACTCTCTAGAAAGGTGTAGAATTAGGGGGATATGATTGAGGTGTACAAATGGAAAACAGGAATAAACAAAGGGGATGTAAATAGCGTGCTGAAAATATCCAACCAAGACAGGACTCGCAGCAATGGTTTCAAGTTGGAAAAGTTCAGATTCAGGAAGGATATAGGAAAGCACTGGTTTGGTAATAGAGTTGTGGATGAGTGGAACAAACTCCCGAGTACCGTCATAGATGCTAAGACGTTGTGTAGTTTTAAAAATAGGTTAGATAAATACATGAGTGGGTGTGGATGGGTGTGAGCTTGTACTAGGTCAGATGCAGTGCTCCTTCCTTAAGTGAAAGTAACCTGACCTGTACTAATTCCTTAAGTGGAAGTGACCTGACCAGGTGGTCGGCTGGACAATTATAGAGTGGGTGCGGTTGGGTGTGAATTGGTCCTGACTAGGTTGTGCTACTAGGTCAGATGCAGTGCTCCTTCCTTAAGTGAATGTAACCTGACCTGGCTGGGTCGGGGCATTGGCTTAAGCCGTTGGAGATTTGGACCTGCCTCGCATGGGCCAGTAGGCCTGCTGCAGTGTTCCTTCTTTCTTATGTTCTTATGTTCTTATTACCCTTAAAGAAGAAAAAGGCACAATGCCGTGACTGGGATAATACAAATATAACCCTTAGTGTGTGGCTAGTTAATGGTCTAAGTTGAACCGAAACGTCTCCATAAGTTTCTTTCTCATATGTGTGGGTTATTTGTGTATCATTCCACTTAACTCAGAAACTAGATTTGATGCATTCCATCAGACTGTGAGGGTTGCACACCGGTGCTGCATACCAGAATCCGTTGCAGGAATGATGTAAAAGAGTATGTGTCGCGAGAATGATGTAAGAGTATCTGTGTTGCAAGAATGATGTTGCAAGAATGATGTTGCAAGAATGATGTTGCAAGAATGATGCAGTGTGAGCTTTAATTTTGCCAGGTTTCTGAAAGCAACTTTTATGTTGGCGAGATTAACTTATGCGGCTTTTGTTTGCTTTTGTTCAGGAAACAAAAGTAATTATTCTTTAACAAATTCTGAGAAATATTTCTTCTCTGATGGTACCGTTGTTTTCGGTCATCTTTCCTCGTCTCCCAGCTATATAATTTTGCTTTTGTTGGGGGTTAAACCCCAACAACCACTTATTTGTCCATTCCCCAAAGGGTATCCATGTATTCCTGAAGCTTTCTCTTTTCTTCAGTCTGTTTTCATTCATTTTGTCTTCTGAAAACATGGATTACTGGGAATTCCAGTAATTACATTCTCTCCATACTTCCTCTTTAATGGTAATTCTTTGCTCTCTGTTGTTCAGTTATTCCGCAATCCATGTCTTTACCTCGTTTATTCCTTGCTATTTCATTTCGCTAAGTATCCCTCCATGTTGCACCGTATGAAGAGAAAATAGGATTTTTTTTTTTTTTGGGGGGCAAAATTCTTAAAGTACAGATGTAACAGAGAGAGACGGACACACAAGCCACACACAGATACACATGTACATACAAATACATATACAACTCCTACACACACACACACACACACACTCAGCTATACACACACACAAACACGATTTTAGTCTTTGCATATTTTCGTCTCTAAACACACGCATACACATCCCAAATCTCACCGTGGTACAAAGCCTTACAAATGTGACGGCTTTAAGGCTGATAACACACTGTTAAGCCTTAAAGTATAATGGAATATTCAGTATCAGCCTAGTAAAGAGACTCTGTGAATCTCACTGGAAAACGTATCTCCATAACCTGTTTAAAGCTGACTGTTCCTCGCCAGCTAAACTTCTCCTTCAAATCAAAAACCTTGAAAGTTCAATGTACTTAGAATTTCATGGAGCTTTCCCTGCCACATAGACAACAAAATAAAAGACGAAAAATAAAATTAGAAATAAAAAAAGATTCAGGTCAAATACCGATGGAATAGCAACAGGATTTGTATCCACTTTACTGACAACACAAACCTATTATTATTATTATTATTATTATTTTATTATTATTATTATTATTATTATTATTATTATTATTATATTCGTGGGAAAAATGCTGAGCCCCCCATAAGACATTGAGCTGCTCGGGAATAAGAGGTAATTAAGTTTGATGAAGAAAGAAGGGAACGGTTGCTCTGATTCCTTAAATGAAGAGCCCATTATCAGCGTCAAGGCACCTCCCCATCCCCAGGCTCAACACATGAAAATGTGAGAGCAGCGATGTTCAGGCGAGGTTAGTTTGAATTCTATCTGACGGGGAGACGGAAAAAGTTGGATAATGATCTAGCGACCAGAGTGCGTGAACCAGACGTTGAGTCATGCGTTTAATCCTTTCGAGGGAGGCTAGTGCCTAGATGCCAGTGCCAAGAGGCTAGTGTAAGGCTCTCGGTCTTTCATGTAGGAAGGAAATACTACGAGCTTGGCCAAGACAACGTGATCGTGGGCTCTCGTGTACATACAAGAGAGAGAAATAATCGTTCATACGCGCACGTATCTTATACACAAGAGGAAGTACAGTACTTTAGTGCTAAATAGAGGTTATCGCTATAGAGATTTAATTAAGGGTAAAGTTAGTATTACTTCATGTACACAGACACACACTCACACACACACACACACACACACACACACACACACAGGCTGCAAGCCTGGTCCAGCAATTGGCTCCTGGAGTTCAACCCAACTAAGTGCAAAGTCATGAAGATTGGGGAAGGGCAAAGAAGACCGCAGACGGAGTACAGTCAAGGGGGCCAGAGACTACAAACCTCAATCAAGGAAAAAGATCTTGGGGTGAGTATAACACCAGGCACATCTCCTGAGGCGCACATCAACCAAATAACTGCTGCAGCATACGGGCGACTAGCAAACCTAAGAACAGCATTCCGACATCTTAATAAAGATTCGTTCAGGACCCTGTACACTGTGTACGTTAGGCCCATATTGGAGTATGCAGCACCAGTTTGGAACCCACATTTATCCAAGCACGTAAAGATGCTAGAGAAAGTGCAAAGGTTTGCAACAAGACTAGTCCCGGAGCTAAGGGGTATGTCCTACGAGGAGAGGTTAAGGGAGATCGACCTGACGACACTGGAGGACAGGAGAGATAGGGGGACATGATAACGACATATAAAATACTGAGAGGAATTGACAAGGTTGACAGAGACAGAATATTCCAGAGATGGGACACAGCAACAAGGGAACACAGTTGGAAGTTGAAGCCTCAGATGAATCACAGGGATGTTAGGAAATATTTCTTCAGTCACAGAGTAGTCGGGAAGTGGAATAGCTTGGGAAGCGATGTAGTGGAGGCAGATTCCATACACAGCTTTAAGAAGAGGTATGATAAAGCTCATGGCGCAGGGAGAGTGACCCAGTAGCGGCCAGTGAAGAGGCGGGGCCAGGCGCTATGTCTCGACCCCTGCAACCACAGCTAGGTGAGCACAACTAGGTGAGGTGAGCACACACACACACACACTCCAGCGATGAGGCGGGGTCAGAAGCTATGACTAGACCCCTGCAGCCACAACTCGGTGAGTACAGCTAGGTGAGTGCACACACACACACCCAATGATTCCACCCACCTCATTACAAACTCCACCTTCACACCAACCACCCATAGTTCCCCATCAGATCTCCCACTTTCCCAAACCCAACATACCCCCCAGACTACGGTTTTAGAAAAGAAGTTAAAGGTTTGGTATACAAATGCAGATGGTATAACAAATAAATGTGAGGAGTGGCATGAAAGAATAAAGGAGACATCCCCAGACATAATAGCACTCACAGAAACGAAACTCACCAGGATGATAACAGATGCAATCTTTCCACCAGTATATCAAATCCTCAGGAAAGATAGAGGGAGCAGAGGGGGAGGAGGAGTTGCACTGCTCATTAAGAACAGGTGGGGATTTGAGGAAGTGGAAGGAATGGATGGAATGGGTGAAAGGGACTACATAGTAGGAACAATTCAGTCTGAGGGCCATAAGGTGGTAATTGCTGTAATGTACAACCCGCCACAGAACTGCAGGAGGCCAAGAGAAGAATACGACGAGAGCAACAGAGCAATGGTAGACACACTAGCCGAGGTAGCCAGAAGAGCCAAATGGGGAGAGCAAAGTTACTAGTTATGGGTGATTTCAATCACAAAGAGATTGATTGGGAAAACCTAGAGCCCCATGGGGGTCCTGAATCATGGAGAGCCAAGATGATGGATGTGGTACTGGAAAACCTCATGCATCAACATGTTAGAGACACTACCAGAGAGAGAGGTGGGGATGATCCAGCAAGACTGGACCTAGTATTCACCTTGAGTAGTTCGGACATCGAGGATATCACGTATGAAAGGCCCCTTGGAGCTAGTGATCATTTGGTTCTGTGTTTTGATTATATAGTTGAGCTACAAGTGGAGAGGGAGCAGGAATAGGAAAGGAGAAACGAAACTACAAAAGGGGGACTACACAGGCATGAGGAACTTCCTACAAGACGTTCAGTGGGAGAGAGAATTGGCAGGAAAACCAGTAAAAGAAATGATGGAATATGTGACAACCAAATGCAAAGAGGCAGAGGAGAGGTTTGTCCCCAAGGAAACAGAAGTAATGGGAAGACCAGAACGAGTCCTTGGTTCACCCAGAGGTGTAGGGAGGCAAAAGTAAGTGTAATAGAGAATGGAAAAAGTACAGAAGACAAAGGACCCAGGAAAATAAAGAGATTAGCCGAAGAGCCAGAAACGAATATGCACAGGTAAGAAGGGAGGCTCAGCGACAATATGAAAATGATATAGCATCAAAAGTCAAGTCTGACCCGAAGCTGTTGTATAGCCACATCAGGAGAAAAACAACAGTCAAGGACCAGGTAATCAGGCTGAGAAAGGAAGGTGGGGAGTTCACAATAAACGACCAAGAGGTATGTGAGGAGCTCAACATGAGATTTAAAGAAGTATTTACAGAGGAGACAGGAAGGACTCCAGGAATTCAGAATAGGGAGGTATACCAACAAGTGCTGGATGAAATACACACAACCGAGGAGGAGGTGAAGAAGCTGCTATGTGAACTTGATACCTCAAAAGCGGTGGGACCGGACAACATTTCTCCGTGGATCCTTAGAGAGGGAGCAGAGATGTTGTGTGTGCCACTAACACAAATCTTCAACACATCCATTGAAACTGGGCAACTACCTGAGGCGTGGAAGATGGCAAATGTAGTCCCAATTTTTAAGAAAGGAGACAGACATGAGGCATTAAACTACAGACCTGTGTCACTGACGTGTATAGTATGCAAAGTCATGGAGAAGATCATCAGGAGGAGAGTGGTGGAGCACCTAGAAAGACACAAGCTTATAAACGACAACCAGCATGGTTTCAGGGAAGGAAAATCCTGTGTCACAAACCTACTGGAGTTTTATGACAAGGTAACAGAAGTAAGACACGAGAGAGAGGTGGATAGACTGCATTTTTTGGACTGCAAGAAGGCGTTCGACACAGTTCCTCACAAGAGATTAATGCAAAAGCTAGAGGATCAGGCACACGTAACAGGAAAAGCACTGCAATGGATCAGAGAATATCTGACAGGAGGCAACAACGAGTCATGGTACGTGACGAGATGTCAGAGTGGGCACCTGTGACGAGTGGAGTTCCACAAGGGTCAGTCCTAGGACCTGTACTGTTTTTGGTATATGTGAATGACATAACGGAAGGGATAGACTCAGAAGTGTCCCTGTTTGCAGATGATGTGAAGTTAATGAGAAGAATCAAATCAGTCGAGGATCAGGCAGGACTACAAAGAGACCTGGACAGGCTGCAAGCCTGGTCCAGTAACTGGCTCCTTGAATTTAACCCTGCCAAATGTAAAGTCATGAATATCGGGGAAGGGCAAAGAAGACCGCAGACAGAGTATAGTCTAGGTGGCCAAAGACTGCAAACCTCACTCAAAGAAAAGATCTTGGGGTGAGTATAATACCGAGCACATCTCCTGAGGCACACATCAATCAGATAACTGCTGCAGCATACGGGCGGCTGGCAAACCTAAGAATAGCGTTCCAATACCTCACTAAGGAATCATTCAAGACTCTGTATACCATATACGTCAGGCCCATACTGGAGTATGCAGCACCAGTTTGGAACCCACACCTGGTCAAGCACGTCAAGAAATTAGAGAAAGTGCAAAGGTTTGCAACAAGACTAGTCCCAGAGCTAAGGGATTGTCCTACGAAGAAGGTTAAGGAAAATCGGCCTGACGACACTAGAGGACAGGAGGGTTAGGGAGACATGATAACGACATATAAAATACTGCGAGGAATAGATAAGGTGGACAGAGACAAGATGTTCCAGAGAGGGGACACAGAAACAAGGGGTCACAATTGGAAGTTGAAGACTCCTATGAGTCAAAGGGATGTTAGGAAGTATTTCTTCAGTCATAGAGTTGTCAGGAAGTGGAATAGCTTAGAAAGCGACATAGTGGAGGCAGGAACCATACATACTTTTAAGACTAGGTTTGATAAAGCTCATGGAGCAGGGAGAGAGAGGACCTAGTAGCAATCAGTGAAGAGGCGGGGCCAGGAGCTATGACTCGACCCCTGCAACCACAAATAGGTGAGTACAAATAGGTGAGTACACACACACATCTGAAAACAAAAGGAGATATAACAAAAACAAGAGGAGAGAATAATCGCCCACGTCATTGCCTCCAGCAATAGTAGACCCAAGAGAACAAACACAGAAAAAACTAATAAATATTAAATAATTTCAACATATGCAACAGCAATCATATCACTTGCGACAGCAGTAGCAACACCACCAAAAAAAATGACAACTCATGCTACAGCGGCAACGCCTTCCCCAACAGCTCCAGTACCTCCAACAAAAGCAGAAAGCACAGCACAGACACGATCTACTCCAACATTGATGGAAATCAACAAGACCACCCTCGCCTCCTCCATCGGCAGCTGTCACTGCACCAATACGCCCAGAACTCCATCAATAATAGCAGACACAGCACACCACCTCCACCACCACCACCACCACCTCCACCACCACCACCACCACCACCACCACTAAAGGCAACAATGCCGTTAAAGCATATCAATCAATAATTGCAGACAGAACAATGCAACCATTAACACTTCCATGAGGAAAGGTCAACGCCGCAACATCAACACTTTTATTAACAACAGCAGATGCTACACCGGCATCATCCACTCATCCATCCATCAACTCACAGCTAACCTACAATTCGGAAAGCAGAGAAAGAAACGTCGACTAAAGTTTTCTCTACTAACTGACTTGTGTGAGCCACGGTATTAGGAGCTTGAATCCCACTTAAGCCAACAAAAATCTCCCTGAAGAAGTAGATCCAAATCTAGTGGCCAGCGAAGAGTACTCATCTAGGAGTATACCTGTAACTTTACCTGTAAAGGTATACCACGGGAGAGATATACCTTGAGGGAATATATCTAGGAAAGGGGTTTGCCTGAAATAAAATCATTCCATTAGACACATTCCCGTCATTTATCCTCAGAGTTGGGAGAGATGCTGCATCATTAAAGAGGACGTGAGCCAGATAAGGTCGCCGTCTGGTCGGCAAATGTCAGAGGCACTAATGGCAATCCCGAATCTGAACAAAGTATCACAGACTTTCTCGTGTTATTCCTCCACGATGCTCTTCTCAATTATATTATGCATTTTAAAATCCGAAAGGAAAATAATTTTAGTGACTATTTATGTATGTCTCAAAGCTACTTATATAAGTTTAAAAAATAATTGCAGGATTACTCTCAAAATACTTGAGTCAGTTTTGAATGATTCATGACCAGATTTCTGAAGTCACTTCTAGCAGGCACCTGATTTGTTTCCCGTACTTGACGTAGCTCCTCCATCTGACCTAGTTGATCTTTGTGACTTAGATCAGGGAGGGCCTATAAACCCTTCTGTGTTCCTTGCGGACGAGTTAGACTACTGAAGACGGCCTCAGCTCCAAGCCGGAATATAGAGAACTTTCACTTACATTGTGTTTCATATTCTCCAAGTGGGTTAATTTGTTAATTTTATACCATTCATATCCCTGTTTCAACAGTTTATCATTAAAACTTCGTGTACCGTTATGTTTAATAAATTATACTTGAATATTCATGTACAAAAGATGGGATGGTAGAAGCTGAATTGAGGAGAAACCTCATTATTTCTCCTCGATGCCAATTATTTATTTATTTTATTTGGAGCACACCGACAATGCAAGACAAGCCACGGTGGCTTATCTTGTAAGTAAGTATAAGTAAGTTTATTCAGGTATACACAAATACAGTTACATAGATTATCATACATAGCAGCATATGTGTAGAGAACCTAGGATAATCCAAAAAAGTCAGACCGAGTGACTTATTTCCATTGGGGTCCATTTAATACCTTAATTTTATACACTGTAGTAGATACTAGTTATTATACTATAATTAAAAGGAATAAGGTAAAAAGAGTTATTTACATATACATGTATGTTAGCTAAAAAAAATAAAAATCATTCTCCTCCCTTTCTGTCGCTACATTCATTAGGTACCTTTTGGCTCTCTTCTTGAACTGGTTCATGCTATGATTGGCTTTGACATGTGCATGCAGTCTGTTCCATTCCTTTATTGGTGTACAATAAAAGGTGTGTGAAGCCTGGCCACTGACTGTGGGTACTACAAAGTTGTGCTCTCTCCCCCTAGTACTATGACTGCTTTGGTTCCCAGCCTTGACAAAATTGGCAGCAAGATATTCTGGACACTGTTTGTGAGCAATTTTATAAACTTGATTAAACTTAAGTTGTTTACTCTGTCTTCAATATTCAACATATCCAATTGTTGTAATTCATCCTGGCCTACATGTTCTCTTGGGCCCAGGTCCAGGATGAATCTTATCATTGTTAATGTAAGATATATATATATATATATATATATATATATATATATATATATATATTATATATATATATATATATATATATATATATATTAATAGACAGAAATATATCAAAATCATTCAGATCAAGGTGAAAGCTCGAACCTCCGTCCGCTAATCGCTGGCTGGTCTTTGACCAGTCATGAATATTGTAGGCACTACTACTGCTACTACTACTTTTGTTGCTGGAATCACTGCTGGTACTACTATCCGTCGCCACTGTTACTGATACCACTCTGGTTATTACTGTTGAAACCACTGCTGTTACTGCCACTAGTACTAGTACTGCCACTAGTCCGATACTTCTGTTATTGCTATGATAAATGATTCTACCTTCACCGTCCTTGTAAGATAAAACAGGACAAGGACAAGGACAAGGAAAATAAAAGATCGGTAAGTCCCAACTAGTCATTTGTATGTACTGAAGTTATGAATTATGGTAACTAGCGTCTGCTTCTTAACGTACGGTATTATGTGTCACCTTTAACGTACGGTAACTTACGTGTCACCTTTAAAAGACGCCCAGGAACTTAATGTTCCTTACCCAGATTCACACACTGGACTGACACGTGAGCTGTCAGTCAAAGATCAGGGGTAACTGGTAGTGGCCGGGAGGTAAAAAAAAGGGGTGAGGAGGGAAAAGGGAGAGAGGAGGGAAGGGGATGAGAGGAGGGGAAGGGGAGAGAGGAGGGGAGGGAAAAAGAGGGGAAGGAAGAGGAGGAGTAAAAGAGAAAGGAGGAAGTGGAAGAGGGGGAGGAGGAGGAGTATGGTTGAATTTTGGGGATAATTGTGTTAGTGAACGAAAGGGAAATAAGATGGGGCATAAAAATTAAATAACAGAGTTGTGGGAAAGGAGGAAAGTGGGAGAAAGTGAAGTACGGGAGAAGAATTTATGAAGGAAAGTGGGGGAAAAAAAAGAAGGTTGAGGAACGAGGGGAAAGACGGGATGTTGAGAAACACACTTGGTTGGAACAACTCACAACTAATACACAATTCAGATGAGAAAGCTTCGGACGACATTTCGGTCCCTTTCCCTGGACCATTATCGGGTAGCGAGTGATGCATTAGAGAGGGAAAAAAAAGAAAAACCTGCGCGTGATGGCTCAAAACATCATAACACGAGAACTTGACAAAGGCACCAAAAAAAAAAAAAAAAAAAAAAACCAAAGGTACGGAAAATACAAACCATTTGAGGTGTGAGGCCACGCGCAAGGAAGCCCCGGACAGGTATGTCCTGTTATTACGTATCATTGTCTGGTAAACATCCCCTGAGGGACGTCGCACTACCGTGTGTACCAATGGTATTTATGTATACCCAGAAGTACTACGTTAATAAGACACACTGTGTGGTTTATATTGTGTTATTATGACGACGTTTCGTCCACCAGCGAAACGTCTTCTCAGGAAAATGCCATAAGAACATAAGAATGGAGGAACACTGCAGAAGGCCTATTGGCCCATACAAGGCAGGTGACGAAAAACGACCATCTCGGTACATGTATTATTATTATTATTATTATTATTATTATTATTATTGTAATCACGGGGGAGCGCTAAACCCGTAGGGACTATACAGCGCCTATGGAGGGGGATGGAAGGTATTCTGGCTCAATTCGGGGAACTGGAGCACAGATCCAATTCCCTAGGTCAAGAGCCTCTCACCAGCGTCAAGGAGTACCCCCCTCCCTTGAGGAGAGGGGTACACAGTGTCTGAGAATGAAGAACAAACGTTACAATAACGTGTCTCGGCCAATTTACGGGCGAAACGTCGTCAATAAAGCCAACTGTGTAGTAGGCGACACTTCGTCAATATCTGATTCCATAATGCTACATTGGTTTTCAACTGGGTCCATTATGAAGGAAAACGCGCGCGCCACACACACACACACACACACACACACACCATACAACATCTCTCTCGGGACTCCGTTAATTAAAGCGATGGTCAAACTTGCCGGACGAGGCGAAACGGGGATTGAAACGTTGGCTAGCGAGGAAGGAGGAACGAGAGAGAGAGAGAGAGAGAGAGAGAGAGAGAGAGAGAGAGAGAGAGAGAGAGAGAGAGAGAGAGAGAGAGAGAGAGAGAGAGAGAGAGAGAGAGAAACCTTTTGTGGATAAGACGAACTTTTGGAAAAAGGATGTAGACGGTAAATTTAATCAATAACTGAGAAAATAACCAGTAAAGAGTCTGGGGTGAAAAAAAAAAAACATAATAATAAATACCTTTCAAGACACAAAATTCTTCGGACCTGTTACAGAGTCTTGTTGGTATTCAGCAGCAGGATATGAGACCCTTGTGCAACATTTGGGAATCTTTATCGAGGAAACGTTTCGCCAGCCACTGTGTGGCGAAACGTTTCTTCGATAAAGATTCCCAAATGTTGCACAAGTGTATCATTCTTCAACTTGTCAGTTTTCTAAACTATTTATATAACTATTTATATCGCTCAGTTTAGAGCGAAATGTTGTTCCTCGTACAAGGCGCGAAATGTTGTTTCCACTATGAGGTTAAGGAGCCACTGACTGGTAACGAGTTTCTGCTATCCATAACACTAACGCAAGGAGACAACAATACGAGAATCTCAAATAACGTGAAGAGAATCAATTCGCAACGTCCTGTTAAATATAGATGTGTTTTTCCAGAAAATAATTGGTCATTTCCTGAGCCTTTATAGGTTGCTTCGCTTTAATTCTCCCCCTTTTTTTCCCCCCATTGTGGTGGGTGTGCTGAATTGGGTTTGAAGATTACACTTTCTTCCCCAGAATATTTTCCTGGTACTTTCAGGGTATTCCTCCATGGAATATCTCCACTTTCACTCTCCAGGGAAGGAACACTTTCTGGTGGCACAGTTTTACCCCCTGACATTCTCCAGTGGGATAGTTATAGCCACACTCTCAAGTCTATGGTATTTTTCCACTGGAAAAATATTCTTCTCTCCAGTAATTTCTAAAGAAATTACGAACAGGAATGTCACTTCTACAGATATTGTAACTTTTATGGATATCGTGCATGGGAACACTTCCTATGATGTCACTTCTGTAGACATTATACAAAAAAGAAACGCTCGCTTTCCTGTCACTACCCTCGACATGCGCCACTGTAATACGCTCTCACATGTCACTCCTTCTGATATGTTCCACTGGAATACGCTCATTCTTGTCACTTCTCCTGATGTGTTCCACTGGAATAAGCTCCCTTCTGTCACTTCTGACGTGCCCCACTGGAATATTATCTCTCTCTCTCTCTCTCTCTCTCTCTCTCTCTCTCTCTCTCTCTCTCTCTCTCTCTCTCTCTCTCCAACGCTACCCACCAGCACCCAGCTAATTCCCATTGTCAGTTCTGGAGATAATCCCTTGTGAAACAGGTTAATTCTCAGTCTCACCTCAGGAGTACCTTGTGACTGGAGCCAGCTCAATCATACAAGTCATTCCCTACTGAAACAGACTCCAGGGCTCTCCCTCCTTGAATAGATTCCCCATAGATTCCTGTGGGTCAATGGGGAAGGGGAGGCAATTAGTTTTGATCCGAAGAAGGAAAAGGAATTGCTCTAATTCATTGGATCAAGAGTCCAACACCAGTATCACGCCCCTCATCCCTTAAAGGGATCATCAAGAAGGTAAGAATGATGTTGGAGGATTCTTGATCTACCGTACACTACTCGCGACTCAGGTCTCTTGTCCTTGTACCTGACGGGGGTTTCTTGACCTCTCCTCACGTCATGTAGTAAAAACATCTCTATTATCGCTAATAATTACGTTAGTGTAACACAGCCAGGGTGGCCAGGGTACTTATAGCGTGTCGTAACTAGTAGTTACGTCGAGTGACATAACCCGCCGTGTGTGGAGTGACTTAAATAGCGGTGCGTCGAATGCAAAAATCTCGCAATTAAATCTGTATGATTCGTACAAATGTAATAACTTCGAGATTTCTGTCATTGTAATTATTATATATATTATTATTATAATTATTATTATTATTATTAGTAGTAGTAGTTGTAGTAATAGTCATAGGGAAGCGTTAAACCAGTGGGGGTTTTACAGCCTTCCCTGCGGAACTTTAGGCAATCAGAATTGAAGCAAGTAAGGGGAAGGCAGCTACAATTCCTCTGGTGGGCAGTGACAGCAGCAGGTGGCATGTTTCTCTCACCTTCCATTACACCTCGTATCTCTCTCGCATTCTATCAGTTACCGTCTCATTACCGAGTAGTATTTCCTACCGTATCACTTTCTCCCTTTTACTTAACGATTTACTACTACCGGGCAATTACCTATTATTCCTTTCGTCTCAGGAGGTAATAAGTTTATCGTGCTGGAAATTATATGACGAGGAAGAAGTACGAGAAAGGTGAATTGAGAAGTTTATTTTCAGGAATGAGGAACTGGCTCGGGGAGCCTGTTGTTTTGGAAATTTGCCAGAACTACTTTGGTAAATATCACGATATGTAACCTAGATTGTAGGCTATGTGATGTGTGTGTGTGTGTGTGTGTGTGTGTGTGTGTGTGTGTGGTTAGGTATATATATTGAATAGGTAAAACTTGCGATTTTGGCTTAAATAGCAACGCTGTTCTTGCCGAATAAGGCAACCGAAAATTTGTGTATGCAATAATTTCGCAAAAATCCTCCTGAACCTAACGAAAAAAAATACATTTCATTATGTTGTTTGTTTATTATTAAATTATTGTAAACTTATGTAAAATATGTTTATTTGGATTAGGGTAAACTAAATTGCGCTTGTTATAATAAGGTTAGGTAAGTTTTCTAAGGATCTTTTGGTACAAAATTATTACTTTTTACATTAACATAAATAAAAAAAATATATATCTTTAAACGTATAAGAGAAAATTTCCCCCAAGAGATATACTTTGTTTTCTTATTTATATACACTAAGAGATACACCCCTTTTGGAGTATGGCCTTGATTTTGTATAGTAACAGAAAGAATGTGAAAACAGGGAATCGGGGCACACCATGGTGCCCCGATCTGGAGCTTGCTACCATCAGTCTCCCTGGGGCGGGGAAGATTGCAGACCAGAGAGGCCTAGCTTCTCCCTACGAGCCCCGTGAGGGCGGGGAACGTGGCTAGGAATGGGGACAATTGGTCCCAGACGATGAGGGGGTACTTGTACCTCCTCCCATGGGAGACAGGTCTCAGACACTCCCACGACAGGGAGCCAAGGCCGAGTCACCATCTGGAAAAGACCCGGACCGGGAGAATACCTGCGAATTTACACCACCACCACCACTTCTCGATAAAACATTTGAATCAGTTATACTCCACTTAATGCTGTGAACAACAAGGAAATTACTCTGGGGAAATGATATACATATGAATAAATACATATGAATATTTATTGCTGTAATAATGAAAGTTTGGAGAATACAGTAGGTTCTCGAATAACGTTTCGTTCAACGTCGTTTCGTTATAACGTTGATGAGAAAAAGTAGAATGAATACAAATTATTCTAAAATAAAAATTCGTGAACTATACGATAATCATACAAATTAACGACGAGTGCTAAAGGTGCACTGTGCACCCTTGATGTCTGTGGACACAACAGATCTTTTTTTTTTATCTTTCACCCCAATGAGTGAAACTCTGTTCTTCATATGAAGCTGCACTGAATGAATCCTCGTCCAAATAAGTGATTTATTTTCTTTCAATGTCTCTTTATCATAAAAAAATGGAAGAATAGTCACCATCGTTTACCCTGAACGTAAAAAGAAAAAAATATTTGAAAACAGACAATGTACGGATAATTTCCTTTTGAAAAACAGATGCACTGTAAGGAGGATGAGAACGGAGGAACACTGCAGCAAGCCTACTGGCCCACACAAGGCAGGTCCTTCTCCAAACCATCCATTCCCACCCACCCACTTGTCCAACTCCTTCCCAAACCAAATAATATACTCTGAAATTCTAAATAAATCCAGTCCAGCCATGAGACGAGAGTTTAATTACAAAACGCCTGAAATTTGCTGAGCTGAAATCTGCAATGTATTTGTAGTGGGTTATATGAGAAGTGGCAGCCAGCAGAGCAGGAATTAAACGACTTATGATTACAATAGGATAGTTTATGCTAAAAACCGCGTACGGTATATCTGGTGGTGAAGACCATTCAGGAATTAACCAAAAGCAAGTATCAAGGTGAAAAGCTACAATGCAGAGAAAAATATGTATATTATGAGATGTGGTAGAGAACAAAACAAATAATTAATGAGACAAATAGCAAGACAAATATTATCCCATAACCAGAAGAGGGGGGGAATAAGAAATATATTTGCTTACTTCAGTAGTGGGAAAAATTTATTTGTCTGCTACTAAGCCTGGGAATAAGATATTTACCTAACACTGAGCATGGGGGAGAAAGTAGATATTTTCCCAGCACTGAACATGAACATAAAACAAATATTTATGCAGAACTGAACAAGAAAAACAGAAGGAAATTTAACCAGAACTGAACCAGAGAACAAAGATAAACATTTGCATAGAACTGGTACACAGAAAAAGACATGTACACAGCACAGAACTGGTCAGACATGTACACAAACTGGTACACAGAAGAACAAGACAAACCTTGGTTCGGAGCTGATGTACAGAACAAGACTAGCATCTATTCTGAACTGGTGTACCGAACAAGACTGACATCTATCCCAGGGGCGGATCTACCATGAAGCTGTAATAATGTTGATAGAATTACCGACAATATGTTAGGTAAAAGGACACAAGTGCAACTAATGTGACATTTTATTGGGACAACGTTTCGCTCTCTAGGAGCTTTGTCAAGCCGTTACAAACAGGTACACAGAGGAGTATATATAGGTACAAAGTGAGGTGCAAAGAATAATATAATCGTTGTAGGTAGTAGTACTTGTCCTAGTAGTAGTTCTAGTACTTGTGGTGGTAGTAGTAGTAGCGGTACCAATGTGATGGCGGTGTTTATTGCTCTAAGGAGAATTCTTGCTAATACTTGAGATGATGAAGCTGCCTTCATTCTGTTTAATTGTGTTATAAATAGCGATTAATGATGATTCAGGGCATTTACGTCTACGGAAATTGGGTTCTTTAATCACCAGGCGGACGTCGCTGAATTTCATCAAGTGGCTGGCGGAATTCCTGTGTTGTGCTGAGTACTATGAAAATAATGGAGCTCAAGCTCCAGGGCCCCTAATCCGGGAGGGGCCCCAGAAGCGATTTTAGTTCACATTACTTAAAAATTTTGGGTCTACTATATGAGAACGGGTTTTTAAAATAATAATAATAATAATAATAATAATAATAATAATAATAATAATAATAATAATAATAATAATATAGTGTAATTCGATACAAAATAATAGTTAAAATACAAATTAAAAGGTCATTAAAGTATCGTGTAGGCTTAGCCGTTGGTAGTTGTGAAGGTGACCTTCCCCCAATACAATTCAAGCTTCAGGGGCCCCAGAAATATAGGTCAGCCACTGATCTATTCAAAACTGGCATCGAAGAAAACAACAGAGAATGAACAGGAATTCTATCTACCCCGAGAGTGCCTAAGGGATCTATATAAACCACGCTGAGGGAACCAACCTATCCCTTGCCTATATCCCCTATCCCCTCTCGTCATTACTCGCCCATTCATCACCTAACCAGGGATCCATCGCTCTCTGTAATGGACGTTAGTCCATACACGATGAAAATCACAATATATCAGCTTATATATATTCCCTAATTACCCCCCTTCCCCCTTCCTCGCCATCACAGATCTCAATTGTTTGAATAAAGATGATAATGAGATAGAGAGGGAAGGGGAAGAAAAAACATTAGAGAAGAATCAGCAATTCTCTGCTGTCAGCAGCGCCATCGCTCATAGGAGACAGTCTCATCTGTATGAGGGCGCAGAGGTGCTCTCTTCCGGAACGATGTGGTGCCAAATGGACCCCGTGACAGGATAACAGAGGACAGCCATCATCAACACTTGGGTCGGTGTTTCCACCGTGGAATATTATCCTCGATGGTGGAATAACATGGGACGATTCAAGGTGTGTGTGTGTGTGTGTACTCACCTATTTGTTGTTGCAGGGGTCGAGACTCAGTTCCTGGCCCCGCCTCTTCACTGATAGCTACTAGGTCCTCTCTCTCCCTGCTTCGTGAGCTTTATCATACCTCGTCTTAAAGCTATGTATGGTTCCTGTGTGTGTGTGTGTGTGTGTGTGTGTGTGTGTGTGTGTGTGTGTGTGTGGGTGTGTGTGTCCCTTGTATTCTGCGTCCCATTATGGGATATCCGTAGGAAATGTCTCTGGTGAAATTACTGTCAAAGGTATGCTTGATATTAAAGTTAAATATATGTTCATATTGCAAAACAATCGCAGACAGGCGATCTTAACAATGCAAGACAAGCCACTGGGGGTGTGTGGATATCTTAAGCTAAGGTACTTTCACACTTCTCAGTGCGTCATCAGGACCTGTGCAATGTTGCAAGGGCAGCAACAGGAAAATATGAGGGGTTCATGTGAACAAGAGGATCCCAGAAGGGGGTCGAAATATACAGATCACTCAGTCTCCTGAGTTTCTGTCTTCATGAGGGTTATTCCTGAGCATATGTTCATATGTGAGTCGGCACACATGTTAAACTATTTACTGAACACTTTCCTTGGCTAAATGTTGAACGAGTCCATATTATTATCCAGTGTTCTTACAGACTGTGTTGCTTCCCTTGTATGCTGTTTTTGCCTTTCTTCCTCCGATCAAATATGATTATTACTCATTCCCAGGTGCTGTTTGAACGTTACTGTTTTAGTGCTTTCCATGATTATGTTGTTCTTACAGTAGATCTTGAATATTGTGAAATGGGTCCAGTGCTCACTAAGTGGATGTTTGCATAAGAAATATGAGTCATATGCTCGCTGAGTGGCTGTTTACATGTGACATGACTCAAATGCTCACTGAATGGATGTTTACACATTACATCAGTCATATGCTAGTTAAGTGGATGTTTACATATTAACACGCTTCAAATACTCGCTGAGTGGATGTTTACACAAGTGGTATGGATCAAATGCTCTCTGAGTGCTTGTTTACACACGTGACACGGGTCATATGCTTGCTGAGTGTATGTTTACAAAAGTGACACGGGTTATATGCTTGCTGAGTGGATGTTATTCGCGCCTCATCCATACTGTCACTGATTATTTTGATGCGATCCTCAGATAATCCTGTTTACCCATTTGAATATGCATTAGGACTCAATGGAGTCTACACGTAGCAAAACATGTTAGTGGAGTCACTCTCACCTCCATAATTGTCAATTTACTGCTTCTATGTCTGAGTCAACGGGAAAGTCTATTGATAGTCTATTGGGTTACTCAACTTCTTTGGTGGGGTTCAATTTGTACATTTGCCTCTTGTGTCAGGGTTTAATTTGTACATTTGCGTGTTGTTTTCAGTTTTATTTTGACAGTTTCGTATTGTTTGTGAATTTAGTGAATACTTTTGCTTCTTGTTTTTTTTATTTCATAAAAATCTGAGTATTTGGGGAGGGTTTTAAATTGTACATTTCCGTATGTATAGGCTCTAAAAAAAATTCCAACACATTTTAATAGAACTGACAGCTAAAAAAAAATATAATTAAAACAAACTTGCCACATCAAACATTTTTTCCTCTTGATAAACTAATATAAATAATAGACATCAACTACGTCAATAAATGAATCAATATAGGTTCATCTACACGAAGCGAGACGACAGTATGCTGCCGGGAAGACTTGCCGGATCGTTCGTTCGTTCAGACTCTCAGGTAAGGACCCACTAGGGGCGAGGGGAAAGTGGGGACAGACGAAGAATAGCCGGTGAGAGGAAGAACTGAAGTAGAAGAGAAAGAGTCAGGACTAAACCCAACAGTCTAACTACTTTCTTTTTGCCGGATCGTCAGGCTGAGGAACTGACCAAGTCCTGTCCAAGCTGAGATACTAGTCACCTCCATATTTCTGTCTCAGGTGTAATATTCTCCTGTATTCGAATGAAGAAGCCTGCAGCTCCGGCGATACGTTTCGGAAATGAAGATACCCGAGTGTTGTACACGTGGTTTTATTCATCTACATGTCGGTATTGTATTATACCAGTAAAATGAGTATGGTGCTGTATCCAGTATGGATGTATGAGATGTTTCCCCACAAGAATGAAAACAAAGATAAGCGTTTCGCTCTGTGTAAAGCTTTATCCAGTTATGATGATTTGCTAAAGTCATGATAACTTGATAACGTGAAATAATGATGGCTTCCTTTGTGGTGATCTGCAGCTCATCAAGTGTTGAGAAAACCCCTCAGGGTGTGTGTCATTATCTTCTTACAGAAGAACACTGGAACAGAGGAGCACCTCAGTAGACCTACTGCACTGCTCCTACTAGGCTATACTAGTAGGTCTCTTACTAGTATGACCGTTAAAAAAGACACGCGAGCAAACACTAGGACCCATCTATTAGAAAACGTTTTGTCCTGGGATCTTCATTACTTATAGAATGTGCATATATGCTACTTGAAGAGAAATAAGGTTCTTTGGCTTATTTTTCCAGTAAAATGCAACTGTAGCAGAAATTCCGATTAAAAGTGGGATAATTTACGCATTTTTAGTTAAAAAAAATGAAGTATGACGGGAAATGCTTCGTACCGCTCTGAATCGTCGAAATCTGAAATACAATGACGTTTTAGTAATTTTTTTAGAAACCACCAAGGACCCAAGACCGAACGTTTTCTAATAAATACGTCCAAGTGTTTGTTGCTTACATGCCTTTTTGTACCATTTATCGGGAATTAAGTGCCAAGTTTTATACCGTATTAGACCTGCCTAGTATGGGCCTTCTGGTCCATAGTAGGCAGATCCTTCTCAAATGCAACCCTTCTCACGCTGAATGCTCTCAGCAGAGTAAATCATTCTGTCTGACAGCACTGAATTCAGTTCCCAGACAGACCCACTTCTTCCCCAGCGATTCTTCCCACAGGACCTTTCTAATAAATTATGATTCATGGGGATGGGCTAAACTCGTGAAGGGCCTTACAGCGCCTGGGCAATGGGAGGGGGTGGGGAGTAATGAGGTTTGATGGATCAAGAGCCCTTTATTTTGAGGGGTCACGACTCATATATTTTTGTTTTAAACTCGGATGATTCGTAAGTCAATTAATAATAATAATAATTAATAATAATAATAATAATAATAATAATAATAATATTATTATTATTATTATTATTATTATTATTATTATTATTATTATTATTATTATTATTATTATTATTATTAATATTATTATTATTAGTGTTATTATTATTATTATTATTATTATTATTATTATTATTACTAATCCTATTATTATTATTAATCCAAGATATGACCATCTGTGTACATACACTAAACTAAGACTTTATGTATACATACACTAAGTTACGGTTTTTTGTATACATACACAGAGAGATATACATCTCTTTTTAAAAAACATGGAAAGATACACACCTCTCAGTATATACTCACATCACTCAGTGTATATACACTGAGTTATATACACCTATCAGTGTATATACTATGTCAGAGCCACCAGCACTGGTCAATCACCACAACCTGGTGTATGATGCAAAAATTGCAAACAAGCAATGCAAGATGCAAAACAACCTCGTGGGGAGCTGAATGACAGCTCTAGGCCTTTCGTGTTGCAATCAACATATCATCGGGCCAAGGCGCTTCCTCTGAACGTATTTGCCTGGAATTCCTTCTTTTTCTGCAACATTGCAAGCTTCTGATAATGTGTTGATTGCAACACGAAAGGCCTGGAGCTGTCATTCAACTCCACCAGTGGTTGTTTTGCATAAATTATACACCACATAAGAAGCATAACTCTATAATAGCTCGACTGGTAGCGCACTCAGCTCACACATTAAAGTCCGTGGTTCGATCCCCGGTACGGATGGAAACATTAGGACGTGTTTCCTTAAGACACCTGATGTCCCTGTTCACCCATCAGTAAAATAGGTACCTGGGTGTTAGTCGACTGGTGTGGGTCACATCCTGGGGACAAAATTAACCTAATTTACCCGAAATGCTCAGCATAACAAGTAACTTTCTATATAACAGCATGTCATTGATGTCACCTATGGTCTGTTTTCCTCGTACTTGCAATAATAAAGATTATTAATATTATAATTAATAAATTGTTTCAGGAATATAGAAAAAGCTGTGTGAGTTTTATCTACAATTTATTGGAATTAATATATCTACTGAGGCTTTATTGCAAATCTGAATTTAAAATATATTTACTGGTTAAAATGATTTGATACGCATAATCCTTTATGACAGGCGATGTAACATTCCCCCAATGAAGAGCAGGGGTGCCACTAGCACGTTGAGGGACAACACAATAAGTGTGAGGGGCCCAAGATTGTTCAACTGCCTCCCAGCATACATCAGGGGGATTACCAACAAGCCCCTGGCTGTCTTCAAGCAGGCACTGGACAGGCACCTCAAGTCGGTACCTGATCAGCCGGGCTGTGGTTCGTACGTTGGACTGCGTGCGGCCAGCAGTAACAGCCTGGTTGATCAGGCTCTGGTCCAACAAGAGGCCTGGTCACGGACCGGGCCGCGGGGGCGTTGACCCCTGGAATTCTCTCCAGGTAGACTCCAGGATAGGATTAATACAGTGGATCAAAAGGAAATCAGATTTGATTCGAGGAAGGAGAAATTAGCTCGGATTCCTTGGATCAAGAAACTCATTTATAAGGGAATTTGCTTTACATAGAAAGCCTTAAAATAGGCCTACGATTCATTAGGTTCTGGGATTCCCAGTTTTTCGATAGGCCTACAAGGCAAGAAAGGACAATGTTATGAATGCTTATGTTTAGATATGATCCTTGAGGCCAGTGAAGGGCTCTTGATCCAAGGAGTTTGTGTTCACCCCCCCCTTCTTCCGTCCCGTCTATCTTTAATAACCAAACCCAATTGCTTCCCAATCCTCAAGCAACCCTACTGGTTTAGCGCTTCCCATTAAGTAACACTACTACTACTATCACCATCACTACTACTACTACTACTACTGCAACAACTACGACTACTACTACTACTACTACTACTAGAAATACTAATAATAATATATCCACACCTCTTAGCTTCTCTAGTGCCAGGGCATAAGAACGCTTTTAGGAAAACGATATCTTATGACTCTCTTAACCGTAAAGACTGCACCACCAAGTGTTTTCATGACGTCACCAGCAATATATAACGTCACCTCTATGACATCACGAGCCATATGACGTCACTGAGTGAACCCAGCTCTCTCCCAACCATCCCCAGAAGGGTCAGGGAATTGACTTAAATAGGGCACACGTCAAGAGGGGCTCTTCCCCCCTTTTTTTCCCTCTCTTTTAGGGAAGAGGGGACTAAAAAATTCATTAGAAAGATTTAAGACTTGGCGTTTTAACTCTATGCACTTTAATTTTTAAGTTTTTTTCCCTACCCCGCGAAAATCTAAATAACAGAGCCAGGAGAGATTTACCAGCACGCTCGCTCCATTATCCCAGGCATTAACGATGAAATATTTTTTTTACGAGTATGCTTAGGGCGTTATTTTGCCCAGATACATGATGATTAGGGATTTACCGCCTTGCTGGTGGAAAGTATCTTGAGTCGTCCAACACTGAGTGCCAGGCGAGGCTGGTGTGTGTGTGTGTGTTGAGTGCGGTAATGTTAACATCGAATTACAAGCAGATACGTGCTGTTTGTTAGTTAAGGGATGCTTGTACTGAGGTTTCAAACGTTGAGCTCAGGCTCTTGGACCCACCGAACAACTACCATTGGGATGACGTGATCTAGGTGTGCCATAGTTTCTTTTGATTCCAAATGTTTGTTTGGCTCAGTTGGGAAATCTTCCAGTGTTTCTGTTGGAATGCTTGCTCAAGCCTCTCTAGTAAGGTTAAGACCTTACTAGTTGTGAATCTCGCAGCTCAGTGGAGCTTTAGGTCTTCCATTACCACATCATGAGTTGTGATATCTGAGCTTCCCAGGCAACGTCCTTCCTTCGTGCATTAAGAGGATTACCAACATGCCCCTGGCTGTCTTAAACAGGGACCTCAACAGACTCTTCAAAACAATTCCTGATCACCCGGGATTGTGGTTCATGCGCTCGACTGCAGGCACTAACAGTTTGATCGATCAGGCCAGCCCCCAGGAGGCCAGGTCTGGGACCGGGTCGCTGGAGACAGTGACCTCCGGAAGCGACTCCAAGTAAACGCCAGGTAAATTTTAAAACAAAAGAAACTCGCCATTTATTAAACCATTTTAGTGTCACCGTGTCATCTGGTAGTTCTTTCACGTTTCCATCTTTGTTATTAAATATACAGGATTATTGATTTAAATCTAACACAGCCTAACGTAAGCCAGCCTAATGTAACCCAGCCTAATGTAACCCAGCCTAAGCTATCCCAGCTTAACTGTAAATATAGAAAATGGTATTTGTATGGTTTCGTAGACGTCAAGAAATTGACGTTCGGAATTTTATATATATATATATATATATATATATATATATATATATATATATATATATATATATATATATATATATATATTTAATACGGATAGGTTTGTATGTGGTATGTCAGCTTAGCGATAAACTTTTTCAATACGATATTCCCTTCCACCTCTCTTCCTTCTTTCTCATATACCTTCCTTCTTCCCACCTTTCTCAATATCTCTCTCCCTTCATACTTCCTGCCACTTATCTTTTCCCTCTATCTCTCCTCAGCTTTTATTACTCTACTTTTCATTTACATGTCCTCTCCTTCCCACTATCCTCAATCTTCCTTCCACCTCCCTTCCCTCTACCTGTCACTTACCTTGTCTCCCTCTCTCGTCTTCACCAGTCTCTCACCCACCTCACTTCCTTCTCACTCCCTGCCACCTCACATCCCTCCAGATTTATTCACCTTCCGCCTGTCTCCAGTCTTTCCCCACTCCCCCTCCACCTCCCCCCTGTCTCAGCGACCAGCGGTAAAATGTCAATCACAGCCACACGGTAATTCTTCAACTCAACTAGAAACCTTTGATTAGCATACAGTATCAAGCAGAGTCTGTAATTATGGACACAGTCGAGCAGAGATGCCTGCAAAGCTCGGAGGAATGCTGGGTACTTGTTAATTAAAACTAGAAAATTACATTTCGGTAGTGCTTAAAAAGAAGAAAAACAAGAGCATTCGGCCATGAAGCATTAAGTGAATTGTGGAGAATTTTGTATCAAGTGAATTTTGGAGTATTTTGTATCAAGTGAATTTTGGAGTATTTTGTATCAAGTGAATTGTGGAGCATTTTGTATCAAGTGAATTTTGGAGTATTTTGTATCAAGTGAATTTTGGAGTATTTTGTATCAAGTGAATTTTGGAGTATTTGGTGTAAGCTAAACTTATGGGTCATTTCGTATACTTTAGGAAACAATTATCAGAATACAAAGTGTAGATTTTGTTAATACTTCCCCCTGCATAAAAAATCTTGATCAATCAGACTCTTCGTTCTTGCAGCTCGAAGTCCAAAGTATGAACCACAGATAATGTAGATGAAGAGTTTTTACAGTTTACACTGAGGCTTTCTGTTATGGTGATTAAGGGTTATCATCTGTTATCATGATGATTGAGGCAAGGATAGTATAGAGGAAGGCTCTCTCCCCACGCCACATTCCCTACGACCACTCTCAGCATGAAACAAGGGAGAAAAAATTGTATGGTCGATTTGGTACAATCAATATCTCTCCTCATTACAAAATTAAAATAGAAAAAACAGTTATAACTAGAAAATAAATATAAAAAATAAGTAAAAATTAATCTAAACACGTAATTTTATTGTAATAATAAAAAGGTGGCCATGAAATAAACCTCATTTGAACGACATGAAAGTAATTATGAAATACAAGTGATCAAAGCTAAGCACAGGAGGTGAAGTTATGTTGACTGTCTTGCAGCAATTGCTTCCAAGATTCTAGCTTCTAGACATCGCGGGGGTGAGAGGGTGTACTAGGCAGCTTCAGAAAAGTAACACTCGGGTCCACTAATTCTTCAAGCAGTGGTTGAAAACAGATGCGGCAAGAAGCGGCATCTAATGCTGAAATAATAGCCAAGGACCATGTTGCCATCAGGCAGTTTCAGCGGCCAGCGTTGGTGAGTAATGTGGTGGATTTGTTGACATTTGACACAGGTAGAGACACGCTGGGTTAAAGCAGCAAATTCCAGTGAGACTTCCAGTAGTCTGACAGCTTCGTCAATCCATCACGACTTACCTGACCAAAGGCAACTTCATGTAGGCTTAAAAAAAAAAAAACTCGGGAGGTTACCAGAAAGGCACTAACATGTTAGGAAGTAGGTTTATGAAGATATGGATGGTTGCATGATGTTAAAATAAAAATAAAAGGGTAATGAGGTAACCAGCAATATAGGTAAAGGAAACAATAGCAGAAATAACTAACTTAACCAGAAGGCTCGGACAACTTTCGACACCGGGAGACCGGGAGTGGAAGGAGGTCCAGGTCACTCAGCTCACCGGTAAGCTTCATGACACAAGTGGTTCACCCCTGAGTCGTTAACTTCGCATTCCACCCCAAGCAGGCAGGCAACAAATCAACCAGCCTTCCACGGTCATTAACTAAGGAACTTATTCCTCAGAAACATGCCATATCGCATTGAAAAAACAAAAATTGGAACTTATAGTAGAGATAGGAGCTCATGGAAGGCATTGGCTATACACTATCTCTACTACTCCATGGTGCCCCACTGCCACGCTCAGAGCTGTGTGTACCAGTGGCTCTAATTCTCGATACCACTAATTCTATTTCTAGATACTGCGCTGCAGGTGGATGCGAGAAACCAGATATTGTGAGAGGCTCTGAAGCACACACCACGACACAGAAGGGCACTGCATCGAGAAGTCTTTGACCTGGAAACTTTTACCTTGCCAGTGTTCCACACGTCTGAATATAAGTTACTAACCACATTCTTATTAAACCTCATCTTACTGACTTTCATACTATTGTTTCGTGCAATTGCATATTAATATTTAAAAAAAATATCATTATTCTTGTGTTAATTAAATTTGTTTAATATCTTGAATGTTTCCACTAGGATGAGCGACATATGTCTTTCTTCATATGATTTATTTCTTAATTAAGGATGGAAAGAGTTTTGTTACTCGTCTGTGCATGCTCTCAAATTAATGTACGTATTTTATGTGATTTAGGGGACCAAAACTGGACAGTACATTCAGGATATAGTCTGACGAGGACATAGTACAGTATTAATATTGTTTCATGAGTTGTGTGTTCGATGTTTCTTGTTATGAAGCCAAGCTTCTGTGTTAGTCTTGATGCTTATAGAAAGACGTTGCTTCGGAAATTTTACATCCATTGTTTAAAAAAGTTTCTCTTCCTAAATATCTTGAGTAGAGAGAGAGAGAGAGAGAGAGAGAGAGAGAGAGAGAGAGAGAGCGAGTGGTGGGAAACAGTAAAAGCAGAATTCGAGAGCCCCGGCGAGGAAAATAAATGGATGTTTGGATGGGACAGGAGAAAGCAAGTGGCGGGTGTAGTATAGGATAGGATGGGTTTAGGATGGGAAAGAGAGGTAATCGAGGGGTAAAAATAGGCTTGGGATGGGGGAGAGACAGGCAAGAATATGTAGACGCGAGACGGGAAAGAGGAATAAACAGAGAACAACAGCAAAAAGTACAATTACAGGTAGGGCATGTGAAGTGAAAAAAAAAATCAACAAAGAAAACGTGTTACCAGCGAGAAATTGGTGCCAGTCGCAGGGAAAACAAAAATGTTATATAAAAAAAAAACAGAAACGAGGAAAGAAAATCTTTATAGGTTTGTATTCAGAAGCTTAAGAGGTGTTTCGCCCCCCCCAGCCGGAGCGAGAAATTTCTGCTACCCTGAACTGCCCGTTGTTGTTTGTGGATAAATCCTGCTGTTGAAGTCATATTGCACAGCCACTAGTGCAGATATTGCTGAGTTACTCTCTCTTTCTCTCTCTATCTGTCTGTGTCTGTCTGTGTCTGTCTGTCTGTCTGTCCCCCCTCTCTCTCTCTCTCTCTCTCTCTCTCTCTCTTTTCTCTCTCTCTCTCTATATATATATATATATATATATATATATATATATATATATATATTATATTATATATATATATATATATATATATATATATATATATATATATATATATATATTTATAAATTTCTGTGGTAAAATTTCTATGATTTTATGAACATTCAAAGAGACGTATCAAAGTAACTTGAGGTTTACAATAACGTAAATAAACCAGTGACAGTTCAAGATGACTTAAGGAAGAATAAAACATATATTTTAGTACGTCTCAAGCACAGTGGTTGATAAAGCTCCACTGTGGGTGAAACATCGGAAAATAGACCCCCACTGTAGGCGAAACATCGTATAATAAAGCTCAAATGTGGTAAAGTCGCATAATTAAGTCCCACTCTGGATAAAACGTCATATAATAGAACTTTTCCCTTGCTAAATCATTTTCAGAAAATCAAGCTAATTTTAATACACTCTAAGCCTTCTTAAAAAAAATCCCAGCAACTCAACAAGTGCATCTGATATTTAAAAAAGAAAAATGTATATATTTGCAATAACTTAAATACCATATATTTTATTTTAGCTGGAGGCCTTGGGCAATAAAACCCGAAAATAGCACCTCCAAGTAGCCGTTTTAAAACTATATATCAGGACTATTTACGAGTGATTTATTGCATGGACTATAATCTCAAGATTATACTTTTACTCCCTCCTTCCCTCCCTCCCTCCCTCCTTCCCTCCCTCCCTCCTTCCCTCCCTCTCTCCGTCCCTCCCTCCATACCTCCCTCCTTCCCTCCCTCTTTTTTTTATTTTTGCACAGGGTTTTACAAGGTTAGGGTAAAGGTTCTTGCCTTTATTGACAAGCTAAGAGCTGTTACCTACATCAGCTCACTTGATAGCCTTTTATTGTTATGAAACATACAAATATGGAACAGGATGAAGTTGGAGCCATCTGTGGGTCAGCGATTTCATTTGATCAACTGACTTTATTTCGTTGATATCATTATGCTGTACGAACATAGTTCTTCCTCCCTCAATTTCTCCCTTCCAGCATTCCCACTCAAACCACAACATAGCTAACTTCTGTTCTCACTGCGTGACTGTCGTATTTTCCGACATATAAAGCACACTTTTTTCCATAAAGTCTTGGAAAAATCAGCCTGCGCCTTATATGTTCAAGGTTAGGGTCAAGGGTAGGGTCTGGGTTACGCTTTAGCAGTTGTTTATCAACGTTACGTTACAACTCCTTGGAAATATCGTGCCAGCAAGCAGCCGAACACCTGCGCCTTATATGCCGGTAAATACGGTAACGAGACCATCAAAGCATCAACAGCCCCCACAAGCCTTGATAATTAATTCTTTGTGATTACAAACTGAATCTGGACGCACGTCCCTTACTCAGAGAGAGAGGTTGCCTTGATGCTGGTGAAGAGCTCTTTATCCAAGGAACTGGAGTTACCTCCTCATCTTCCTTGCATCGACTCTGATTGCCTTCCATTCCTCAGGTGCTGTGTTGGAGCTCCCACCGTGAATGCAATAATAATAATAATAATAATAATAATAATAATAATAATATATTCAGTGTAGAGAGCTAAGTTTGGTTTTGTAATTTTAATCACATGTGTAAAGCTTGCAAAGCATATGAAAATCATTAGATAATAATTAAAAAAAAACTTTATTATATAAGCCGAAATTGCATTTATTATTATTATCATTATTATTATCATCGTCATTATCATCATCATGAATATGTTAATGTGAAAGCACTGAACTCACACAGCGCCTGGCGGTAATTAATCAGATTTCACTCAAGGAAGAATGAGGCAGCTTCAGTTTCTTGGTTGAGGAGACCTTCACCAGGAACAAGGTCTCTGCCTCATTGTAGGGTATACTGTAGTGTTGCCTGACTCACTTATCGACAGGCAACATGTTGTGGCCTGCTGCTGGTGTGATGTGGGTAAGAACATATGAATGGAGGAATACTACAGCAGGCCTACTGGCTTATCATTTTTCAGGCATGCCCATGCCAGGTTGCATGACAGAGCTTGAAGATGGCGATGCAGGCTGAGGAACAAGCTTTGCGAAATGTTGTCCTGACCTTATAAACGATTGTTCTTCGCCGTTTTATTGATGACAATACCACTAACTTCAGAGGTTGGGAGGTGGCCCTCATGCCCAACTTACGTTATAGTTCCACCACAAACTTGACTGACTTGGACATGGCTCTCTAAATGCCTCCAAGTTACGGCATTTCACGGAGCGGGATAGAAGTGACAGGTGTGTCTACGAATACTCCCGAATATAATATGGTAGAGTGTAACAGCTATATGATAGGAGTGACAAGACACTGAGAATGTCCAGAGGTAAACAGACAGAAAGGCATTACATTAATGGTATTCGATACCGTCAAGGTGACGAATTAGACTCATATGTAGCACACAGGCGTTGAGCATGTGTCTTATTCATTGGTCAGAGAAACAGCTGGTGAGTTGAAATGTCAGGCAGTGGGCCAGTGTGTATTCATTTTCTCGTGATTTGCCGTGATTGAAGCGAACACGTGCCCATCATTTAGTAGGTCTGCTGCAGTGCTCCTTTGTTCTTGAGCGGGTGTGACTTGCACCTGCCTAGTATGGGCCAGTAGCCATGTTGCAATGCTCCTTCTTTCTCATCTTCTTGTCGTTTACCGCTTGGGAGAGGCGGAAGCTCGACCCTCCGTCAGTCAATCGCCAGAGAGGCCCAGTGTTCCCGCAGGCAGACGTCTCTGGGGTAGCTGGCCAACGGGATTATTCTTATTGGTTCATTATTATATTCATGGGGAAGCATTAAGCCTATAGGGGTCTTACAGCACTTGGGAATTGGGAGGTAATCAGGATACACCCGAGAAAGGGGGAGAGGAGCTCGAATTCCCTGGATTAAGAGCCCTTCACCAGCTTCCCCACACTGAATAGTGCGCTAGTCAGAGCGACTCACTCTTCCTGGCGGACACGGGATTCCAAGAATACTCGACAACATAAATTATTTTCTCTGGAACAGAACAAATCAGCTATTTAGGAAGCGACCTAAGCCGAGTTAATAAGCTTACCCGTGTGCGCGCACTCTTCACATGCACACACACACACACACACACACACACACACACACACACACAAATAATCTTTAAATTCACTTTGATTTTTAAAAAATATTTATTTTAAAATGTATTTGACCTAAAACAATAATTCGAATAAAGAAAATACTGCTTTGTTCTGCCAGCCCACCACCTAGTGAATGTGGAATAATCTCTACATACAGCTTAAATCTAATAATCTCTGCGCATTATACACAAAGTAGAACGTTCTGGGAAAAATATATTGTATACTCCCCACTCACAGTCATACGCCATCGAGTGTTATTGAGATTAGATGAAAAAAGAGACACCACTGCAGTTTCGCCGACACCACTACAGTTTCGCCCATACAGTGGACTTGATGAAACGCTGTCAAAAAAAAATACTATTCTGCATTTGTGTCTTTTATTCATCGCTTCGGTATTTTACTCCATTTATCTCCATTGTTATTGAAATTGGCCAGATAACGTCACCCATCAAATGACAAGAGGTAGCTGTCTTTAAGCGTCTTCTAATTAGTCAAAACTGTTAAGAATTGAATCAGGCTGTTACGTCCTGATTCATGAAGGACATAAAACATAATCTCCTTATTGGAAATAAATGGTATAAAATATCGACACAATGGAAAAATAAACACAAAAGCTGTGTAATGTGATCTTTTATTGACAACGTTTCGCTCACACAGTGAGCTTTATCAAGTCACAAATAGATCTGCTTGTAACTTGATAAAGCTCACTGTGTGGGCGAAACGTTGTCAATAAAGGATCACATTATACGGCTTTTGTGTTTATTTTTCCATAATCTCCTTATTAGTTAAACTATATATATATATATATATATATATATATATATATATATATATATATATATATATATATATATATATTTATATATATAGGTAAAACTGGTCAATTAGCAAGAACTCATCTAAAATTAAGTCCTTTCTAAAATTTTCTCTTATACGTTTCAAGATATATTTTTTTCATTTATGTTAATGTAAAAATTTGTAATATTGCACCAAAAGAATATTAGAAAACTTACCTAACCTTATTATAAAAAGCGCAATTTAATTTAGCCTTATCCAACTAAATATATTTTTGATACATTTACAATAATTTAATAATAAACAAACACAATGAAATATATTTTTTTCGTTAGGTTCAGAATGATTTTTGCGAAATTATTGCATACACAAATTTTCAATTGTTTTATATGGCAAGAAGAACGATGCTATTTAAGCCAAAATCGCAAGTTTTACCCAATCGGCACGACTATATATATATATATATATATATATATATATATATATATATATATATATATATATATATATATATATATATATATATATATATATATATATGTATGTGTGTATATATAATTATATTTCAATTACAATGTGCTGTTTCATGCTGACTGAAGCAAAGAGCAGTTCTTACAATATTTACAAGTTTGGTAGCTGTTATATACAAGAGCCAGAATATGGAAAATAGAATAAACACGAGGGTCTTAAACTCTGCAACTCAAGCAATATTGAATTTTATGATATGCTGTAGCGTTGGTGAAAGGCACTTAAAAGCAGGGAAATATAACGAATGGGTTGGAGAGAGAGAGAGAGAGAGAGAGAGAGAGAGAGAGAGAGAGAGAGAGAGAGAGAGAGAGAGAGAGAGAGAGGAGAGAGAGAGAGAAAAGGATGGAGGTATGTTGTTAGAGGTATAGCCTGGTAGGTAGAGTGTTGGTGTGATGAATGCTGGCCCCGGCCACAGTAATGGATGCTTGACACCACGACAGATGCGTCCCAGAGAACACTATTTCTCTGGCCGTCACGCCCCAGATCACCCATCTCAGTTACACCTTCACAATGTATTTCGACAGCTCAACCAAGCTTATAATTTTAGTGCCATGTTTCACGTGATGAAAATTGACGTTGATGACCTAGCCCATCGTACAATATATATATATATATATATATATATATATATATATATATATATATATATATATATATATATATATATATATATATATATATATATATATATATATATACACATATGTATAAGCATCTTAAATTATACTCATTTGTAAAGTTGGTTCATGTGCCATGCACTCCTGTCTTTCAAAAAAATAGATTTCACACTCTTGTAAAAGATAGCCTTTAAAGAAAGCAGGAATCTCGTTTTAACAGTGAAACACGGTAGGAACATCACGGGGAGTTCATCATTGTTTTTTTTCTTATAGTGATGTATGTCTCTGGTAAATTCAGTATATGTGGACATCAATAAATTATTGATGACAATAATTAAAATATATACAATTGATTTTAGGTAATATTTAATCAATTTAATCTGACTTTTTTATATATATATATATATATATATATATATATATATATATATATGTAAGGATTTATGTTATTAATGCAAACGTTTATATGTTAACGTTAGTCTGTTCAGCACCATTAATATGTTAGCCACAATAAAAAGAAGCGAATTTAAGCCCTTTTCTAAGACAAATATTCACATAATGCGATTTATAAATTTCGTTTGGTCGTAACTTTTAGTAATGCCAAAAGTTTTAAAAATTTATGGTTCTGCGGGGAATTTATGAATAAAAATAAAATTGTGAATTGGGCCCTTAGGCATATCCGTGATGCCAGAAGTCGCTTGTGAGTGTTGCTCCCCAAAAATGCTTAATAACCCTATGTGAGTTAAGATCGCAGGAGTGTGTGGTTGGGAGCGAGGAATGTTATATTGGAAGTGTAGATGTTTGTTGTGTTTTGGATGTTAGAGGAATAACGAGAATGATGATATGGTAGTGGAGAGAGAGAGAGAGAGAAAGAGAGAGAGAGAGAGAGAGTGAGAGAGAGAGAGAGAGAGAGAGAGAGAGAGAGAGAGAGAGAGAGAGAGAGAGAGAGAGAGAGAGAGAGAGAGAGAGAGAGAGAGAGAGAAAACGAGGTGTGATGTTGAATGAGTTAGTACCTGAGGTTGAACTTCTTTAAGATCTCTTTGTGGAAAAAAAAAACTGATTTATTGTAGATAGTAATGTTCATGATATAAGGCCACTACAAAGTTTAATTAACACTATATTCAGATAGACGAGAATGAAATGCAAATGTAGAGTAAACGAAATAAAACGTGAACGATAAAACGAGAAAAAGCAAGAGCAGATAAGCGTATATGGAGACCGAAGGAATTTGGATTAAAAACTCAATAGCGTAGATGAAAAATTATAAAAAAATATGTTTCAGAGTTGTTGTTACTGTCCGAGGAATGGGAGGTTACCTGGCTTGATTTGAGGAAGAGGAGGGTAGCTCTAATTCCTTGACTCAGGAGCCTTTCACCACGGGAGAGGCAAATAAATACGTGGAATGAGATGAAAAGAGCCCTTGTCATTTTATTCTTTAATTTCCAAAGCTGCGATAGCTTAAATATATAACTGGCTGGATGTCGCTTTCTCACTCACTCACTCAATCTCCTACTCAATCACTCACTCACTCTCCCACTCACTTTTAGCTACGATACGACATTGTGAAATGAACCTGGAGTATACCTGGTGTAATCTCCTTGAAGTTCTGCTTTACCTTTTCAGCATGTGGTTCAGTAATATTCCGTGTACTTTATTAAAGATCATTGGGTGTGCTCTCTCTCTCCCCTCTCTCTTTCTCTCTCTCTCTCTCTCTCTCTCTCTCTCTCTCTCTCCTCTCTCTCTCTCTCTCTTCACTGGGTGTATGCACGCGTATGCATGTAATGTATACATTTGTATGTAACCATTGTAAAGTATACTGGTATATTTATAGGCAGTCAAATTTCTTTTGATTCTAGGATCGTTCTAGTTAAACACACACACACACACACACACACACACACACACACACACACACACACACACCATAAAAGATGAGAAACTTTCCCGGGAGAACCTGGCATTCCAGCTACTGGTCATATATACACTGAGACGGATATTTGGCCCACGGATTATTACTCGGCAGCGCTGCGAGCGTCGAACATTCACTCATATGGAGGGCAATGGCGTGCGGCGCCAGGCAATTGCTGCTACACTTTGATCTATGTAGCGAAGCTTCCACTTCCATAAGTCTATTTGGTCACGGGGTTCCTGATGTATGTGCTCCCAGGTATGTGAAGTTAGTGCGATATATATATATATATATATATATATATATATATATATATATATATATATATATATATATATATATATATCCTAGGTAGTACGTTGGTAGACAGTAACCGCCCAGGGAGGTACTACCGTCCTGCCAAGTGAGTGTAAAACGAAAGCCTGTAATTGTTTTACATGATGGTAGGATTGCTGGTGTCTTTTCTCTGTCTCATAAATATACAAGATTTCAGGTACGTCTTGCTACTTCTACTTACACTTAGGCAACACTACACATATATGTGCAAGCATATATATACACACACCCCTTTGGGTTTTCTTCTATTTTCTTACTAGTTCTTGTTTATTTCCTCTTATCTCCATAAGGAAGTGGAACAGAATTCTTCCTCCGTAAGCTATGAGTGTCGTCGGAGGCGACTAAAATGCCGGGAGCAAGAGGCTAGTAATCCCTTCTCCTGTATACATTACTAAATTTATAACGAGAAACTTTTGTTTTTCTTTTTGGGCCACCCTCCTTCGGTGGGATACGGCCGCAGCGTTGGGGAAGTGGAACAGAATTCTTCCTCCGTAAACCATGCGTGTCGTAAGAGGCGACTAAAATGCCGGGAGCAAGGGGCTAGTAACCCCTTCTCCTGTATATATTACTAAATGTAAAAGGAGAAACTTTCATTTTCCCTTTTCGGCCACCCGCTTCGGTGGGAAACGACCGACGTGTTGAAAGAATATATATATATATATATATATATATATATATATATATATATATATATATATATATATATATATATATATTAATTTATGTGTGTGCGTTTCGTGTTTTAGTGTGGAACTGTAAACTTCAAAAGCACACTTGGCCTCCACAATAAAGCTAATTGACGTGTGAGTTGTGTATATGTGTGTATTCCTGAGAATTCGTGTGTATTTCTCGCAAGCGCATTCGGGAGTGTCTTCCCGCACGCAAGTCTGTATAGTTTGTAAAGCACTTACTGTCCCTTCTTATTACCCAGGACCCCTTATTAGTCGTCATGGGGGCTGGGAAGGGGAGACCTTGCAGTGTGGCCCCTACCCTCTCCCCAATGGCATTAAAAACCTGAGCTCTGTTATAAAAACAGTCGCCTTTTCTGTGTGAGTTCGCGTGTAATTTCGCCAAACAGCGGCGCAGTACACACTGAAGTTCATTTGTAATTTTCTAAACCTTTGTTTATTCCGTCATTTATGGGTGGGAATAGCTCTGGCTGACTCATTTAATTTCATTTTCTCTGGTTCCTCGCTGCAGTTGTCACGAAGACGGAAGGAGGATACTGCACGGGGAAATATGTCGTAAAATGGAATAAATACTAGTGTGAAGGAAGAAGGGAAAGAAACGAGACGGTAATACTATAATGAAGAAGGTAGCACTATAATGAAGAAGGTAGCACTATAATGAAGAAGGTAGCACTATAATGAAGAAGGTAGCACTATAATGAAGAAGGTAGCACTATAATGATGAAGGCATAATCATAATGAAGGAAGCACTGTACTAAAGAAAGTAAAGAACTGCATTGAAGAAAGAGTAGAGCTACACTGAAGAAGGTAACACTCTACTGAGGAAGGTAGCACTATACTGATGAAGGTAGCACTATACTGAGGAAGGTAGCACTATACTGAAAAAGGTAGCACTATACTGAGGAAGGTAGCACTATACTGAGGAAGGTAGCACTATACTGAGGAAGGTAGCACTATACTGAGGAAGGTAGCACTATACTGAGGAAGGTAGGACTATACTGAGGAAGGTAGCACTATACTGAGGAAGGTAGCACTATACTGAGGAAGGTAGCACTATACTGAGGAAGGTAGCAATATACTGAGGAAGGTAGCAATATACTGAGAAAGGTAGCACTATACTGAGGAAGGTAGCAATGCATTGCAGCATCCTATTGAAGTAAATAGTGCTAGATTTAATCATATATCACCATAATAAAGTATATAGCACTCTACTGAAGTACGTAGCACTCTACTGCAGTACGTAGCACTCTACTGAAATACAGTAAGTAGCGCCATGCTGAGTCAGGAAACACTGTAGAATAGGTAGCGCCCTACGCAAAAAAATAATGCTCTACAATATATGCCCTACGCAAAAATAATGCCCTACAATATACGCTAAAAAATTGTACAATATAATTTTTTTGTTTATAAAATTCGACAGTTTGTAATGAGACTAAGCCTGGCACCGGGACTGATCGTCACTCTAACAACACTTTGGCTAATTAACTAATTGGGTATGATGAGCGAGACCCGCCATTGACAGTGTCACAGGAGATGATGATGATGATTATGATGAACGTGTGTACCCTGTTTGTTACCTCTATGACTCTCTTTTTTTTTCTCTCTCTCTCTCTCATTTTCTCTACCAGGGATATTTGCTGTAACACGTGGATGACTGGGCAGAGTTGAGAGAGAGAGAGAGAGAGAGAGAGAGAGAGAGAGAGAGAGAGAGAGAGAGAGAGAGAGAGAGAGAGAGAGAGAGAAGAGAGAGAATGATGATAATGATGAAGATGGTAATAATAATAAAGCAAGAAGAAACAGAAAAAGAAAAAAAGAAGATTAAAATTAAGAAAAAGGAAGAAGAAGAAGAAGAAGAAGAAGAAGAAGAAGAAGAATAAGAAGAAGAAGAAGAAGAAGAAGAAGAAGAAGAAGAAGAAGAAGAAGAAAAGAAGACCTTCAAACTAAAATTGATCTTATCTTCAGGGACAGATATCTCTGACGTCAACATTTTCGTCAAAAAAAAAGAAAAAAAAAGAAAATTAACACACTAATCTATTTTACACAGCCCGCCCGGGGGGATATACTGTATATTTTATGCCTCCCACAGTTAGAAAAAAAAAGTTTTGGCGATACACTTTTGGGAATACACTTTTGGGAATATACTTTTGGGAATAAACTTTTGGGAATAAACTTTTGGGAATATACTTTTGGGAATATAATTTTGGGAATATACTTTTGGGAATACACTTTTGGGAATATACTTTTGGGAATATAATTTTGGGAATATACTTTTGGGAATATACTTTTGGGAATATACTTTTGGGAATACACTTTTGGGAATACACTTTTGGGAATATACTGATTGCTTCATACTCCTGATCTTCCTCTGTTATTCTCTGTATTGGACTGAAGAAGGCACTGGTTGCCGAAACGTTTCCTCAGTAAAACTTCCCAAATGTTGCACAAGTGTCTCAGTCTTGCACATTCTCATGCTTGAAGCTTACCAACTGCACTAGTGTTATCAATGTTGCATGTCACCTGTACACCACCAGTCAAGGATACTTTAATAGATAAATAAGAGGGATTAAAGTAAGCTCTTAATAAGTAGTGATTAAAGTAAACTTTCAAGAGTATATTCACTGCGTTATGTACATCTTTCTGCTTATATACTCTTCTTATATGTTGACAATACACATTTTATCACCAGTAGACGGGAGTATAAATTTTAAACAAATCGATTTTGGGAATGTAAATTCGATATGATCAACCTAAAGAATGATTAATATTTTACGCAATCGCCTTTTTTTACGTGATCTATGTAAAGAAATATATATATTTTAAACCATTGCTTTCAGTCCGTAGTAAGAACCTGCCTTGTGTGGGCCAGTAGGACTGCTGTAGTGTTCCTCCTTTCATATGTAAATGAATAAAGCTAATCCACAGAAGTCGAGGTCCCATGTTCAAGCCCGGCTTAAATGGTTATAAAGTAAATTAAAATATATTGATTAATGTATTAGCATGGTCAACAGTTTACGACTGTTATATAAGGAAGTTCAAATAACAGCTGAGAGAATATAAATGAAAGATCATCATCGTATTAATGTAATTGTTGTTGATAATGATGATGATGATGATAATAATAATAATAATAATAATAATAACAACAATAATAATAATAATAATAATAATAATAATAATAATAATAATAATAATAATAAAGAGAAAGAAGAAAAATAATAATAAGAAGAATGCTATGACTTGAACCTCACAAACACAATTCGGTGAGTACAAACCTGTGAGTTCACACACACACACACTGTACACCGTGTACACCGTGTAAGTCAGGCCCATACTAGAATATGCAGCACCAGTCTGGAACCCACACCTGGTCAAGCACGTAAAGAAACTAGAGAAAGTGCAAAGGTTTGCGACAAGGCTAGTTCCACAACTCAGGGGTCTGTCCTATGAAGAAAGGTTGAGGGAAATAGGACTAACAACACTGGAGGAAAGAAGGGTCAGAGGAGACATGATAACGACATACAAAATACTGCGGGGAATCGACAAGGTAGACAGGGACAGGATGTTCCAGAGAGGGAACACAGAAACAAGGGGACACAACTGGAAGCTGAAGACTCAGATGAGTCAAAGGGATGTTAGGAAGCATTTCTTCAGCCACAGAGTAGTCAGGAAGTGGAATAGTCTAGAGAAAGATATAGTGGAGGCAAGAACCATACATAGTTTTAAGACGAGGTATGATAAAGCTCATGGAGCAGGGAGAGCAGAGACCCAGTAGCGGACAGCGAAGAGGCGGGGCCAGGAGCTGAGTCTCGACCCCTGCAACCACAATTAGGTGAGTACAATTAGGTGAGTACACACACACACACACACACACATACACACACACACACACACACACACACACACACACACACACACACACACACACACACACACACACACACACACACACACTAAAATAAAATATTCATAGGAAAAATATTCACTGACTGCCGTGTATAAGCCACTTTTTCGCCGACACTTTTAATCTCATCAGCAACATTTTCGTGCAAAGGTACGACAAAGTTACTCCGTTCGTGCGGTTGCAGGATTATCACTAACGTGTTTAAAACGCGTCCAGACATGAACAGACTAACCCAGCTAAAAAAAAAAAAAGAAGAAAATAGAAAGAGACAATATACAGAGCAAGCTTTTTTGGTTACCAGTGTTTCGCTCAGGAGCACTACCCTGAGCGAAACGCTGTCGAAGTAAACGCTTGTTTCTGTATATTGTTTTAATACACATGCATGTCGCACTCACTCTGTGTCTAGAGAAAGATGGAGAAATGTAACGTATGGTGAGTAGCACAGGACTAGAAATGTTGAGTAGGAGACAAACTAGGAATGGTGAGTAGGAGAGAAACTAGGAATGGTGAGTAGGAGACAAACTAGGAATGGTGAGTAGGAGACAAAATAGGAATGGTGAGTAGGAGACAAACTAGGAATGGTGAGTAGGAGACAAACTAGGAATGGTGAGTAGGAGACAAAATAGAAATGGTGAGTAGAAGACAAACTAGGAATGGTGAGTAGGAGACAAACTAGGAATGGTGAGTAGGAGACAAAATAGAAATGGTGAGTAGGAGACAAACTAGGAATGGTGAGTAGGAGACAAACTAGGAATGGTGAGTAGGAGACAAAATAGTAATGGTGAGTAGGAGACAAACTAGGAATGGTGAGTAGAAAACAAACTAGGAATGGTGAGTAGGAGACAAACTAGGAATGGTGAGTAGGAGACAAACTAGGAATGGTGAGTAGGAGACAAAATAGGAATGGTGAGTAGGAGACAAACTAGGAATGGTGAGTAGGAGACAAACTAGGAATGGTGAATAGGAGACAAACTAGGAATGGTGAGTAGGAGACAAACTAGGAATGGTGAGTAGGAGACAAAATAGGAATGGTGAGTAGGAGACAAACTAGGAATGGTGAGTAGGAGACAAACTAGGAATGGTGAGTAGGAGACAAACTAGGAATGGTGAGTAGGAGACAAACTAGGAATGGTGAGTAGGAGACAAAATAGGAATGGTGAGTAGGAGACAAACTAGGAATGGTGAGTAGGAGAGAAACTAGGAATGGTGAGTAGGAGACAAACTAGCAATGCCAAACACACCTAAAAGAGTGAGTAATTTTTATGAGAAAAATTTCGCCCTAATAAGTGCCTAATGAAGATCTATATAGATAAAAACACAGACAGACAGACAGGCACACACACACACACACACACACACACACACACACACACACACACACACACACACACACACACACACACACACACACACACACACACTCCCTCACCAACCAGTTCACCATCTCTTTCCTCGAATATAGGACCACATAAACAGCTGTCTGACGCACTTGCATCATTTTTTTTTTTCAAGACTGGTATAAAATTGCCTCCGCTTCCCGGGAGATGTGCTGATCGACATTTTCAAAAGTAAAGACGCACAATGAGGAAAGAAAGCGAGTTGCGGCTGATGGTGGTCGTCTGTAGCTACCATGTGAAGACGACGAGTTGAGAAAAAGTGTGAAGATGAAACGTCAGGAAGACGAGTCAAGAAGTCCCGTGTATACATCACAAAGGCACATCGAGAAGATGCGCCAAGAAGATACTTCAGAAAGATGCTGTGTTGTCGTTAAAGAAATATTCTCTCCACTCTGACGAGAGGTTCCACTGCTTCTGAATATTTTCCAACTTGCCGGATTGAAACAGATTTCATGGAGTTGTATTATTATTATGGCTTGAGTCAGTCCCCATCCTTGCTCATATTCTCTAATTAAATCTTCGCCCTATAGGTGCTTTAACACTATTTTCTTGACGGTTTGCTCTTACTGACATTATACATGTCAGTAAGACCTATTATTATTAGGCATTCTATTTCAAGCGAATTCTTGAAGACCTTCATAATAGTCTGTCACAGGGATTCCGATTCTTTTATCAGTAGCTATGGATGTATGTCCTCAGGATACAATATTAGCTCCTTCAACACCTCGGCAGTCTTCCAAGGAGGCAGGGTGACCCTAAAAAGAAACACTTTCACTATCATTCAACACTTTTACTATCATTCACACATGATCATTTTCTTTGCAGAGACGCCCAGATACGGCGGTTTATATATATATATATATATATATATATATATATATATATATATATATATATATATATATATATATATATATATATATATATTATACGTGTTGTGTTTCACGTGTCCCTAACCCTATCACTTATACTCACAATCGCATGCTCTCTCACATCTCTCTCTCTTCCAAAAACATTTATCTTCGTATCTGTATCCTCCCTGCCTGTCAAGACACGAGAAAAAGATATCCTCACAATATCTAAACAGAACGTGTTGGTACCAGGCGACAGACCTTGAGATCTCTGCAGATGGGGCAATAGCAGCGTTGCATTACCAGTTTGTAAGTGTCACCTTCGGAGACGGGAGTTTCTTCTCTCGACGCGACAGTCACTGACAACCTGGATATTGGTAAACACTGCATAAAACTCGTGTCAGTCTTCTGGAAGATAAATATTTGGGTTTCATAACATCGAGGCAACTTGTAAATATCTTTCAGTAAGTTATTAAATCACAAGTGAATTTAGGGGAATTTTGCATAATGAGGAGTGTTTTATGTAGCACTGGGAGCTATTTCAAAGAATAATGGGTGCTATTATACATTGCAATAGGTGCTATTTTATAAAGTAGTTGGTACTATTTTGCATGATACCGAATAAGGAAAATGAAAAAAAAAATTTTTCTTTAAATGGGATGGAAAACTTTGCTACATTTTTTAAGTAAAAAATGATGCTAAACACATGAGGGTTAGTCTACGCAAGGAGTGGTAGAGGCTCGATCCTCCGACCGCTTAACAGGAGACATACACGCTGTTCTCGCAGCGCATACCAGGACTGGTACCCCGGTAGTTGTTTAATCGCTGATACCAGGCACCGGTACTTCAGCAGCTGTGCAGTCACTCAGCGGATCATCACCCGACAAAGAAATGAGCGAGGAGAGACACACCTTCCTCTTTCCTGACGGACAAAACACTGCCTTTATACGATATTAAATGCCAGAAGCCGATTTCAGGGGTCGCCGCTCCCCCTCCCCCCGCGGTCTGGTCCTAGATCAAGCCTCTCGGTTGCTGGCTTAATCCACCAAACTGTTGGTGCTAACCGCACGGAGTCAAACGTATACACTACAGCCCAGCTGATCAGGAATTGACTTGAGGAACCTATTAAGTTTCTTTTGAAGACCTCTAGGTACCATGTTAAATACATTCGACTCTGTTACAAAGGAGACTGCGTTTATTTGCAGATGTAATTGAAAAAAAAATAATCTAAAGCTGAATATCACGTCCTATGAAGGCCTTTCCACTTGCTATTAAATTTCTGATGTACTTTTTCAAGCTCATTTGCACAAAAATGGACTCTGTGGAGGAGCTTCATAAGACAGCTTACTGTCATACGAAATGAAACTTTAAATAACAGTGCAGCTTTATATTACAATTGATGACTGATAGATGAACAGCTCTAGATAGATTGGACTGTGACCAGTTCATCTTCAGGAGCTTGCAGTGGCAAGAAATGGGAAACTGAGGCTCAACTCCATATTAGAATTGATGATTGATAAGCAGCTCTAAATCGTTCGGACTGTGACCAGTCCGTCTCACCTGTGTTTCCTGCAGTGGCAAGAAACAGAGGTGAGAGAATTCGGACTCTGCCATCCGTTGTTATTATGGAGCGACGCCGGCAGAGCTGATGATACGAGGTAGTTGGATTGAAGGAGACGTGGAAATAACTGCTTGTTAACACCCAGCAGTCATCAACGAGCTGAGCCGAGTTAGCAGTCATCGGAGATAGCATCAGAGATAACTTTATGGGTTTTTACATGAGCTTTTGATACGGATCTGAATTTAAAAAAAAAAATGTTATTTTATTGCCAGGAAAAAAGAGATAAGTTTAGCCTGCAAAAATTAATTTGAATTGAACTGCACCACACATACTAAGTTCCATTGGAATGGTTTGAGCAGAGTGTACCGTTGGAATGGTCTGAGCAGTGTACCGTTGGAATAGTCTGAGCAGAGTGTGCCGTTGGAATGGTCTGAACAGAGTGTACCGTTGGAATGGTCTGAGCAGAGTGTACCGTTGGAATGGTCTGAGCAGAGTGTACCGTTGGAATGGTCTGAGCAGAGTGTACCGTTGGAATGGTCTGAGCAGTGTACCGTTGGAATGGTCTGAGCAGAGTGTACCGTTGGAATGGTCTGAGAATGAAACGTTGGAATGGTCTGAGCAGTGTACCGTTGTTTAGAGTGGTAGTCGTTAAATTTTAGTAGTGCGTACTTGGTGGGCTGGGGTGTGGTTTGGTGGTTGAGCAGGTGTGTGGTGGTCTGAGAGTCTGTTGGTGCCGCGTGTGTGTGTGATGGATAAATAGACATTATACGTTGAATGGATCGCGTTTAGAGGGTAGTCGTATTTGAGAGTAAGGGTGGGTGGGAGGTGGTGTAGGTGTGTAGAGGGGTGTGTGTGTGTGAGTGTGTAGTGTGTGTGTGTGTGGGTGTGTGTGGTGTGTTGGTGGTGTGTTGAGTGCTGGTGAATGAATGAAGAGAGAGAGAGAGAGAAAGGAGAGAGAGAGAGAGAGGAGAGAGAGAGAGAGAGAGAGAGAGAGAGAGAGTGAGAGGTGACTGAGGAAGGGAAGGTTCTCATGCTCTGCAACATTACAACTAATCAACATGACACCGGTGCTTCAAACATCAAGTTAAAGAAGTATGCATGAGGCTCTGTGTTGCCAAGGCTACACTACAACCCACCGTCTATTGGCATTCACCTGGCACTCTGCTGTAATGACCCCACGCACAGGAGAGTATAACTTAAATTACATTACCATATATATTTTGTAATAATGTGCGTCCTCAACAAAACTATACTAATAAATGACTTTTTACTATATGAGTGTGTGTACTGACCTAGTTGTGGTTGCAGGGGTCGATTCACAGCTCCTGGCCCCACCTCTTCACTGGCCGCTACTAGGTCACTCTACCCGCTCCATGAGCTTTATCCTACCTCTCCTTAAAGCTATGTATGGTTCCTGCCTCCACTGCATCACTTCCCAGACTATTCCACTTCCTGACAACTCTGTGACTGAACAAATACTCCCTAACATCCTTGTGTATGTGTGTGTGTGTGTGTGTATACATTAATATATTTTAGCTGTACCACTAGTAAATCGTAGCTGCAGCACCAGTCTGCCGTTGCCGTTCTACCAGACAATCGTAGCTTTAGCTGCAGCTGAGAATGATGATGTTGCTGTCTAAGGGCATCTAGTGGTAAGAGCAGGGGAGATGATAGAAATTACAGCCATAAAAGAGACAGTGATGATGGAAATCATAGTGATTGAATAAGGTAATGCTACTGTTCGGTCTCCTATCATAAGAAAACAAGCAATCAAATGTACAGAAGGGCATTAACGGTGCAACTCTCTTTTTTCGCAGCTCAGATATCACAAAATGAAATGTTGAGGGGGACAATTTGATTGCCAATCGATAAATAAGACAGCAAAAAAATCGCTTGAGAGTTGTTGAATACCATTAAATGAAAATACAGCAATTGTTGGCAAAATTGAAAAAGGTTCGACATGATGAATGTAGACTGACAGCAGAATTAACCGCACAGGAAATAATGGGAAAATGGAGGTACGTAATTGAGACACCTGCGAATGGCAAAGCTAGTAATTGTAATTGAGAAAAAACTCTGAGCAGTGGTAGGGAAAAGTGTGAATGATAGTGTTGGCAAGTGTGAAAGGGATAATCGAGATAGCAACGATAGTGAGAGTAATAATGAAGATGTAGGAATTGGGCGAGGAGCGAGGGCCAAGACGGGTCCAGGGCTGACGGCTGGTCCGAAGAAGGGTCCTAGAACGGAGACGTGTCCGAGGACCAAGGAGACAGGTTCAAGAACGAAGACTGTTTTAATTTTCGAAAATGAGGCCATAAACGGAGATAGGCTTAAGAACACCGATAAATCCGAGGACCAAGATAAGAGAGACGACGGAAAACATAACAAGCAAGAACAATGATTGTACATATAGAAGATTACGTTCATCTATGAAATATGTATGGGCCAGTAGGCCTCCTGCAGTGTTCCTCCATTCTTATGTTCTTATATCTGATGGAAAAGGACTCAGATTCCATTCAATTAGGAACCTTCATTGAAACGTTTCTGTCCTTGGGTCTTGAAGCGATCAAGTTTCAAGGACCGAAACGTCTTCAATTAATGTGTTCATTTCTCCCCCCAAGTTGTGGGCAGTCCTATTTGTCATTTATACTTCATTTATAACATTAGTGGAAACGGTGCCGAAACGTTTTCTTTAATAAACGTCGTAACTCCACGTACGCCTTCCGCCATTACCAGCGGGTTCTGAAACACCTGAGTTCGGACGAGAGAAACGACGAAGAGAAATGTGTAAAACGAGACACTTAACCAAAGTAAAGAGAGCTTAAAACAAATAGCAAGAAAATAAAAGCAAAAAAGAAATATACGAACTATGATGAAGCAATTCAATTTAGCGATTATAAAGTAAATGGGAAAAAATCGAACAAAAATCACCCCGAAAAAATACAGAAGAAAACGAAATTAAAGACTAAAAAAAAAAAAAACAACAACAGAAAATACAAGCAGGAAGGACCCAATTAAAAGCACTTTAAAACGACGAAAAACACTAATAAGACAAGCGGACTGTTGCGACATCGATTGGCATCGACGCAACCAACAACACAGGTTGCAAGAATACAACACAAAGCCAACAGAAAACGGCATCAGGGATAGTGGAGGGGTTACAGAATTATTAACACCGCTAGCACCTGCTCGGCATGTCATGCCCCTGATATCAAACACAGGAAAATAATTAGCTCATGGGAGTCGCAGTTTACAAATGGCAAATAAATAGTCACCGGTGAAAAATCAAACAAAAACGCAAGATGGAAAAATGCGATCCTTTATTGACTACGTTTCGACCACACAGTTGTCGGTATTTTATATAATTTATCTCCAGAAGCGCAAGATTATATATTTTTATCCTGAGGATCTTAAACTAGAATTTTAAAACCAAATAATTTGTATGTTGTTTGATTTTTACCGTATAGTATAATGGTTGCATTTATTTTTTTAAGACTTATGAATTTCAGATAAATCTATGAATAAGATACACATATGCAACACCTAAGAATCTTTATTAGAGAGACGTTTCGCTCCAAAAAGGGGACTTTATCAAACAGTGAGACATAGAAAAGGGAGACTTCAGTAAGAGACCCCAGACAAGTGGGTGCACTTAAGAAGTTACTGTGGGTGGTGCTTGTTGGAGATGTAATTTTGTGGTGGTGAGATGAAGTAGTGGCAGTGGTCAAGCAAGCTTGTATTTATTTTACGGAAATTTGAAGTATATATCTTCTTTTCGTTTCTAGTAATATGGAGAGTATTTTCAGTGTGTGTGTGTATGTGTGTGTTAGTTACCATTTTGTCCTAGGCACATGTCGATTAGACACTAGGCCTGTTGTATGTATGTGTGTGTGTAACGAAACACTTCGAAATGTTTCGGCCCCGCCGGGAATTGAACCCGGGCCCTCCGTGCGTGGAAGCAAGAGCGCTAGCCACCATGCCATCGGGGCGTGTGTGTGTGTGTGTCTGTGTCTATGTGTACTCACATAATTGTACTCAGTTAATTGTGGTTGCAGAGGTCGATTCACAGCTCCTGGCCCCACCTCTTCACTGGTAGCTACTAGGTCCACTCTCTACCTACTCCATGAGCCTTATCACACCTCTTGTAAACACCTAATTGTACTCACCTAATTGTGGTTGCAGGGGTCGAGACTCAGCTCCTGGCCCCGCCTCTTCGCTGTCCGCTACTGAGTCTCTGCTCTCCCTGCTCCATGAGCTTTATCATACCTTGTCTTAAAACTATGTATGGTTCCTGCCTCCACTATATCTTTCTCTAGACTATTCCACTTCCTGACTACTTTGTGGCTGAAGAAATGCTTCCTAACATCCCTTTGACTCATCTGAGTCTTCAGCTTCCAGTTGTGTCCCCTTGTTTCTGTGTTCCCTCTCTGGAACTTCCTATCACTGTCTACCTTGTCGATTCCCCGCAGTATTTTGTATGTCGTTATCATGTCTCCTCTGACCCTTCTTTCCTCCAGTGTTGTTAGTCCTATTTCCCTCAACCTTTCTTCATAGGACAGACCCCTGAGTTGTGGAACTAACCTTGTCGCAAACCTTTGCACTTTCTCTAGTTTCTTTACGTGCTTGACCAGGTGTGGGTTCCAGACTGGTGCTGCATATTCTAGTATGGGCCTGACGTACACGGTGTGTGTGTGTGTGTGTGTGTGATGTGTGTGTGTGTGTATGTACTTGTGCGCGCACTCCGGAAAAAGATCCCCGAAATGTTATATATTTTCGATGTTATCATATTTTAAACAAGTTACAAATCTCTACGGAAGGTTTCCATTAAAACGCTGCAAAAACACGAGAGTCAAAAGTAAACACCGTATCGTTAAAAGTCATGGAATTCCCTCCTGTTAATGTCTTGGTAATAAATGTAAACATCACTGGACTCGCACAGTAACGTGTATCCCAGAAGAATGTCCACATGCCTAACATTTATAGCCAGACACTGAACACTTAGAGGTGAATCCGAGCCTAAACCTCGCATTTTACGACTTCTAAAACTCCAGGAAATTTTATTTTTAAAACCCCTTTACACCCATCCACCACCCCAAGACTCAAAATCAACTACAACAAAAAAGACAGGGATTGTTATTCTTTTAAGACTTTTTTCTTTTGAGGGGGGGGGGAGGCAGCTGGAGATCCCTAAATCGTTGGAAGGTGAAGAGGAAGTATGTGCAGAGAATCAGACCCAATTACCGCGGTGGACAAGTATTCTTAGTAACAGGTACCGGGTACTGAATTAGTCCGGTCACTACCGTGTACGACACGTTAACCAGGTGGGATGGGGGAGAGGCAGGAGGGAGAAGGGAGGGAGGAATATAATGGGATGCTGGAAAAGAAGAAAGTGGCAAGGGAAGAGGGGAATAATAATAATAATAATAACAATAAATCTGTATAACAGTAACAACAACAACAGGAAAATATATAACAAGAAGAACAACTACAATGCACAGGATACACCGCGAGGTGTGTGTCTCTCAGCGCATATATGACGAGATTTAAATTTAATCCCTATTTTAGGGGTTAAAATATTCGTGTCTGGTGCCGTAAAGGTTACGTGAAGCCTTAATAACCCTAGTATAGTCGATAGGCTTTAAATTCCATTAGCCAACCAACCACCCGTCACCACCAACAAAACAGAACAAGAACACTGCGTCGGGTTGACTTGGGTATCAAGTTGGTGGGAATGAAAGTGTGGTTGATTTATCTGTCTCTGAAATCGACGCAGTGGCGCTATAATCACCGGCATAATTAATGAGGTGGTTCATACATCACTGAAGGTGATTGTTATTGTAATTAGCGGGGTAATTAATGTCACTGTTACGATAATTGTCTCTGAAAAGAGCGTATATATTTCGGCAAGGTCAGGTTGTCCTTGTTTCCAATCTTGACGTTGCTCAAGATATGGGAATTTTGTGGCTCTCAGTGAGACTGGGTGCTGCTCAGGGGTGGTGGTGGAGGAGGGCTCTTCATGCAAGGGAGTGGAGCTACCCCTCGATAACTCAGCACTTGACAAGAGGAATTCATGAACCAACAATTTGATATCAGGGAAAAATGATATTAACATCAATTCCTTTACAACATATACATCACTCGTTATGTACACTGATATACACTTCTCGTCGTATACACACTGAAAGATATACATCTCTCGTACACACATATACATCTCTCGCTATATACACACACTGAGGGACATGCATCTCTTGTTACATTTTCACATAAATATATATTTACATATACACGCTGTAAATGAGCTGTGGCGGGATACCAGCTCTTATCCTGTAAATGAGCTGTGGCGGGATACCAGCTCTTACCCTGTAAATGAGCTGTGGCGGGATACCAGCTCTTACCTTGTAAATGAGCTGTGGCGGGATACCAGCTCTTACCCTGTAAATGAGCTCAGGTAAGATACCAACTCTTAACTTGTAAATTCACCAGCCAAAAACAAAACGTGTTTTGCTACTTAACCTCCCTCCTCCTCCTCCTCTCCCCCCTAAAAAAAATCGCGGCTGTAAAAACAATTTAGTTGATTACTTATGAAACGCAAGTATCAACCCAGGTTACCTAACTACAGTGTTCCATAAAAAAAAACCGCAGATACGTATCTACAAATTGATTATCCACTGGTAACTGCCCTCGTGGGCCGGGTTACCTCAAGTTTATCATACCATAATGAGAGAGTGCGTAACTCCCTGCGTAGGACTTGTCCAGCAGGATCCCGCCTCCTACAAGAGCCAGGTACCATGCTTAACTTCTAAGCAACCTCTGCTACACATAGTTCTTCTCTCAAACACTGTGGGGGTTTTCTACTCTGTGTGTGTGTGTGTGTATACTCACCTAGTTGTACTCATCTAGTTGTGGTTACAGGGGTCGATTCACAGCTCCTGGCCCCGCCTCTTCACTGGTCGCTGCTCGGTCCCTCTTCCCGCTCCATGAGGTTTATCGTACCTCTCCTTGTGTGTATGTGTGTGTGTGTGTGTGTGTGTGTGTTTATGTATGTGTGTGTCAGAGTCTGTTCTGGTCATTGTGGAACGTTCTTGTCTGTTATTTCTTCTATGTACGTCTGTGTTTGTTCAATTCATTTTCTAACGCGCCCGTGTCTGTATTTTTTCCGTCTGTGTATATGTGCATGTCTGTCGTATTATCTGTGTCGTGTCTGTCACGTGATGAAGGTGAAATAATTTTTTAAAAAATTAGATAATTCGTCTTCATTTTCGTCATCCAACTTTTGATTAGTTTGACTGTCACACTTTTTTTATTACTTTTATAAAAAAAAATGTATGTTTGTGTTTGGGAAGTTTAGGCTGGTGGGATAAGAGGTCATTGTTGTAATGTGGTAATTTCCACATACAGTCGACCGTGCCCGGCTGGCCCTAACTGTTTTTGTGCTATTAATTACTTTAACACTCTAATTAACAATCAGTTTTACCCAAATTTTAGGATCGTTTTTTTTCAAACGAACGGTTGATTATTATTATTGTTATTATTTTTGTTGTTATTATTATATCTCCCCCCTCTTTCCTATCTTATGGCATCATGGGCTTCTGTTTCTCTAGTCTTCTGTATAGCTTTTGTTTATAAAATCTGAAATCATCCCTGATGCAAAACTTACGTTTTTTTTCTTCTGTATGTGTGTGTGTGTGTGTGTGTTTATCACTTGTGGGCTCAACACCGGTGCCACACACTCGTGAATCAGTCTTCTTCATCCCGTCCTCGTAATCAAAGTCAGTGTTTACTGTGGCTTAGGCAGTCGTTATGTGACTATGAAACTGGAATTTAACAGTGAAAGTGTGACTGTTTTAACAGGAACTCAGTTGATCTCAAGTTTCTGTTCCCTCTCCTCTTTATTACCTTTGCGTATTATTGCGTTTGTAATATTCTACAAGTTACAGTGCGTTAAAGTTTGCCTGTAAACGACAATCTAACCTACAAAAACTTAATCCAACCTAACCTAAATAACCTATAATTATTTAAAAACATTATCTCTCAGTCCACAGCAGGATTCGAACCTGCAAACTCGGTATCAGAGTACACAAGTGCTTTATTATTATTATTATTATTATTATTAAATTATCAAACCTCTTAAGAGACACCACATACACACACACATACACACACACACACACACACACACACACACACACACACACACAACGTAATGGCCAGACTTCCTTTGTCAGATTACTGTCACAGGAGCGTCCCGGAGAGGATGAGCCACTGAAGTAACTAACTATTACTTCATGTTCAAATTATTATTATTATTATTATTATTATTATTATTATTATTATTATTATTATTATTATTATTATTCGCCTTGCAAATATTTGAAATAATATTAATTGAAATAATAATGATGTAAATAATAATATTAATAATTATATTAATCATAATAATATTAATAATAATAACAATAACAATAATATTAGTGAAAGTAATAACAAGAATAATAATAATGAAAGTAATAATAATAATAATAATTATTATTATAATAATTTTACTACTACTACTACTTATGCTATTATTATTATTATTATTATTATTTTTATTACTATTGGTGCTGTTAATACTACTACTCGTATTAATAACAATGATAATAAAAATAAAAATAATAATAATAATAATAATAATAATAATAATAATAATAATAATAATAATAATAATAAGACAACATGAAGATTACATTCCCTTGAGAAATAGAGTGAACGTCTACCTTATTTAAAGAGTAATGTCGACCGCATGTAAAAAAATCCGAAAATTTCCAAGAGTTGGGTTTTTATAGGAGAAATACCAGGAGGATGTAAGGTATATATGAGAGGAGTTTTACGAGCGTTATCTGCATAATACACCCAACCCCACCCACCACCACCTCTTTTTTCTTCCTCCTCCTCCTCCTCTTCTCCTCTTCATCTTCCTCCTTCTCCTTCTACTCATCCTTCTCCTCCTGTTCCTCCTCCCTTTCTCCTCTGGAGAAGTGGAAAAGAATTCTTCCTCCGTAAGCCATGCGCGTCGTAAGAGGCGACTAAAATGCCGGGAGCAAGGAACTAGTAACCCCTTCTTCTGTATAAATTACTAAATTTAAAAAAGAAAAACTATATATATATATATATATATATATATATATATTTTCAGTTATGTATTTTATATTCATTTCAAGTTAAAGGGGCAAAAAGCTTTTTTTTTAATAAAGACAGGAAAATATTCTAAAATATTTATTTGTTTTAATTTATAAAGTAAATAATGTAATTATTTTTTCAATTTAAGGCAAAAAAAATTGATGTTAGGGGTGAAAATAATCGAAAAAATTTATTTAATAATAATAATAATAATAATAATAATAATAATAATAATAATAATAATAATAATAAGAAGAAGAAGAAGAAGAAGAAAAGAAGAAGATTATTACTATTAATAATAATAATAATAATAATAATAATAATAATAATAATAATAAAATATTTAATTGGGAAAAAATTAAAACATTTTTTTTCGATTTAAGAGGAAACTAATTTCAAAACACCTGAATCTTCATTTTAAGTTGGAACTTGGATTATATACCAGTAATTATACGCTTTAAGCTGCAAATGGGCACGAATGTTGCAGCAATCCCAGCAAAGTTAAAGCTGTGGTTTAAAACTGGGAAGACGCCATTAGAGCTTATTAGCGAAGCCTTACAGCTAAAAATGGAAAATCCAAAGAAAAATGGCAGGCGCGTTTCAGGGGGGTAAATCTCACGTCTTGTCTTCTACGACTGAAAAGAGCGCCTATAAGACTGCATGAGTTGGCAGATAACACAAGTAGAACTTTTAGCCCCCCTCCCTTTTTTTTTATTCGTCTACGTTTCACCCTAAATTGGGTTGAATCAGGCGTCGTTTCAACGCCTGACGGCGTTTCGTCCTAAAATGGAGCTTCGTTGACGAAGTTTCAACCTAAATAGGGTTATGCTAGACGACGTTTCGCCCTAAATGCGATTGTATTATACGACTTTTCACTCGAAATTGTGCTTTATTAGATGACTTGTTTCTCCTGATTTGTGAATTATCTGACAGGTATTATCAGACGATGTTTTGCCTTAAAGAGTGTTTTATTAGATGACGTTGTTAGAAGTAAGAGGTAAAGAAATTATAAGTCAGGACAGGTGAAGAGAGAACAACAAAAAAGCCAAGGACAGGGAAAATGTTATAAAGTTTAGAACATTTAACAAGTTACTGGGGAGGAGAAACATCAATATTTAATAAGGTACTGGGGAGGAGAAACATCAATATTTAGCAAGGTACTGGGGAAGAGAAACATCAACATTTAACAGTCTTCCGAAAAAGAGAAACTTCAATAAATCCGAGACTGTAGTGAGAAGGCAAATGATTGCTGACAACTTGAGGGATATGTACACGAGTGAATTCACTCAGAACTACTTCAGTGAAGACGTTTCACCCCTTGACTCTTGACCATCTTCTCTAAATGTCCAAACTACCCCAATAATCCCTCCTCAGCCCTCTAAATAATACTTTTGGTAGCCCTCTGCATAATATTTACATCACACATTGCCCCTTCAAATACTTGTATTTGTGTTCATTTTCCCCACAAACGGAGTCAGGATTGCTCTTCCTATGGGTCAAGTAAACAAGACCGCGTCTATGCTACACTTAAATATACTGAACTACTGGACTGTACCAGACTGTGCTAAACTGAAATGGACTGCAGTAGATTACACTTAACTGAACTAGTAGTTTCACGTGAATGAATCTTCACATAAAACTGTTCAATCCATATTTTTCCCAATTTCATCTCTTATATAAAAAGAGCAAACTGGATGTGAAATATATTGATTTTTTTTTAAAACGGTTGCGGCACAAATGAAAGTTTTGTAACATGAAGGAATTATCTGTATTGCCATTACGTCCATCGAGAGGTCCAATGCTTTCAGAGTACGCAGCTTCATGACTCGTTAAGGTCTGATTAATTGCTATAAAAATCAACTCCAGTTATGGCTTTTATTGTAATGGAAACCTGGTCATTTATTCATTAGTGCCTCTAATTTATGTCTTTAGTGTGACGGGAATTATTTAGTATATTTGCTCAAAATGGCTGCTCAAAAATATTGTACATGAAATATGGAGTTTAGAGTCATTACTGATTAAATGTTTGATATTTGCGTAACAGGATTAAAATTGTAGTACGTACTTCGGTCCCACATATAAAGTTAATGCAAATCTTTTCATTATTAGTATTTTTATTGTTGTTGCTGTTAGTAGTAGTAATAGTATTTATTATTATTATTATTATTATTATTATTATTATTATTATTATTATTATTATTATTATTACTATTATTATAATTAATATTATTATTATTAGTAGAAGTAGTAGTAATAGTAGTAGTAGAAGTAGAAGTAGTAGTGGTAGTTGTAGAAGTATTACCACTAGTGGTGGTAATAGTAATAGCAGTAGCAGTAAAATTATAATTTTTATTATTTTTGTTATCATTATTAACATTATTGTTCTTTTAGTTATTGTTGTTGTTTCTTGAGAGTGTTACTCGCTCCGCCAGGTTCCAGACTGACGTCTCTCGTGACCTGTTTCTGTCCTGTTTTGTCTTGATCTCATCCTGTTTTTACATCCGGGTAATAAGGGCAGACAAACCGGCCTATCGTGTCTTGTCTTGAGAGAATGGTTACCGCTTCTTATCTTTACGAGTCTTAATTGAGCCTAGACAAACCTTGTGGCCCCACGTTTCTTGCTCTACTGTGAGGAGCTAACAACTTGTTATCAAATTATTCATCGTCGGGAAGATAACATTAGCCTCTCCTCCTATCACACTGAAAGTAGCTTGTTATCATTTTTTTGTGTCTGTGTATGTCTGTATCACCGTCTCTCTGTCCTTTTGTCTGTCTGTCTGTCTGTCTGTCTGTCTGTCTGTCTGCTCTCTCTCTCTCTCTCTCTCTCTCTCTCTCTCTCTCTCATTCACTCTTGAAGAACACTAGTTCTTGTTCCTTGTATTTCACTTTTAACATACGTAGTTCATGTTATTGGTGGTGTTTGACAGCACCAGTTGCCTGTAAAGCATCACCTTCATAGTTGTATGTTCACTCAGAGGATGAGTGCTGCTGCCCAGTACTTTCATTATGGTGGTATTTTTCACTCAGTTGATGAATGGTGTTATGTTCTCCTCACATGATGAGTGGCACTGTCCAATGAAGTCTTCCACCTGAGCAAAATCTTGAAAAAACAGTTCTTATGAGAATGGAATCTGCTTTTTTTTTCCATTAATATCCCGACTTATAAAACGCTATTTATGACGTCCACACGTTTATGTTTTAGGGTTCCGAGATGGACTCAGACCGAATCGATGAGGCCCATTTTTTGTGTGTGTGGGATGTTAATGGGTTCTGGAATTATTAAGCAGGAATTGTGTCGCTCATTAGATGTCTCCCATGATGGCTGTGGCTGCCAAATCTCCTCTCTTTCTCTCTTGTTTTTGAGAGACAAATTTTTTTCGTTTTAACTTTCTTTTGACGTGTGTGTGTGTGTGTGTAAGGGGGGGCACTTATGGTAGGTGATGGTAGGGAAGGAGAATGATTGTGAGGGTAGTGAATGATAGTTGTTGTTGTGGTGGGGAGGAGGATGGTAGTTGCAGTTTATAGCTAGATCAACTGCAACTACCAGCCTGAGTATGTTTACATATTTTGTCTCCAAATTGCATAAAAGATATAAACTAGATACTGTAAACTTGTTATCTTTAAGGAAGTGTAGATATATATTAGAATTAAGAGTCTTTTAAAACGCGGGGTAAATATTCACGGGGAATAAACAGCTGTTCTTATATCGTACACTGTTGAGAATAATTTACCTTTAATGTAGAAAACTTATTCTCTGTGTAGATCTTTTAGAAACTGGCGAGTAAATATTACTCTTGCACATTCACTCACATACACTCTCATCTCTCACCATCATCTGTCACCATCATCTCTCACATCATCTCTCACCATCCTATCTCACATCCTTTCACCTGCTCTAACCAGGTTCAAAGTGAGAGTCTCGTTTCCTTCAGTCTGCTTTAGAGGTGAAAGGTGTAATTTAATGTGTCATCCTCTCTCTCTCTCTTTCTTTCTCTCTGTCTTCATAATCCCCTCCCCCTCTTCTCTACATCCCCTTCTCTCTTCACCCCCTACCCTCTTCAACCCCATCCCCTACGCTCTATAATTCGGCAAATAATGTTGCGTGTGTTTGCGTGTTCATTTGTACGTCAGTCAGTCTGTCAACTTATCTACGTGACTGTTTATTAAGCTGTCCCGCTGACAGCCCTTGTATTTGTACGCTTGATTCAATTTTTTTTGTCTATTCTCACCGATTTGTGCCTAACTCTTCGTGTTTGCGTTGGTTGATTCCTTGCTCCTGGCCCCGCCTCTCGAACTACATTGACAGGCATTGCCTGTTCATGCTTATCTCGGCCTTGGAATTTCTTATCTAAGACTTTGTAATGAGTTGGCTTTCATGCTTTGCCTAATGATCCTGGAACTCATCCGCGACAACAATTTCCATCTATATCTTCTCGTCCTTGGTCATCCCATTTCAGTCTGTTCTTATCCGGCCTGTTAAGTTCTCTTAGTAGCTTATATATCGTGATTAATTCTCTGTCAATCCTTGTCTCTTCCAAGGTCGTTGTGTTCGCTTTCTTTAATTTATCCTTATAGTGCATTTCCCTAAGGTTGCATGTAAACTGTACACTACTAATTAAGGTGCCTTTGTTGCCCAAGTGATCGTTCTAAGTCTTGACAATGTCTTGACATCGATCGGTGTCAAGACACTGGTTTATTTGGTTTAAAGACTATCGACAACACAAATTGTCATTAACGATGCATGACACCTATCAAATATAATCTCATCCCAAAATTGGTTATTAAGGCAAAGTTTAATCGCATACACTCTGACATGACACAGACGTTCATTGAAGTGTATTGTGACCCCTCAGTGCATACCCATCTAGTGTGATAAAATTGTTTGAAGTGTTAAGATATTGAGTTGATTTGGTTTTAAAAGCCAGTCGATTAATAAGGCTACATAAACCTGTTCACTACCACTCAAGGATGCTGTAATATCTAAAACCTGTTCACTACCAATCAAGGATCCTGTAATATCTAAAATCTGTTCACTATCACTCAAGTATGCTGTAATCTCTAAAACTTGTTCTCTACCAGTCAAGGCTGTTTTAATATCTAAAAACCTGTTCACTACCAGTCAAAGATGCTTTAATATCTAAAACAAAGATTAAACTAAACCCTTAGCATATATACACTGAGATATATACACCTCTCGGTGTATATATCCTGAATAATACTTCTGATGAGTTCTCCACGTAAATGAACAATAATGACATATTTTGTTATGGATTCCGCCGTGTGACGAATCAACACGCTATGACAGATATAACACAGCGATGCGCCAGCAAATAAGAAAATTAACTATTTAGCCGAGAACGCTCTCTAAAACTACCTAAATAACACAGCAGCTCAATACCGTGACTGGAACAATACACAAATAACCCACGCATAGGAGAGGGGAACTTACCTCGACATTTCGGTCCGACTTGGACCATTTACAAAGTCACTGCTTAAATAACTGCTTAAATAACTAATGGTTAAATAACTGCATAAGTAACTGCTTAAATAACTAATGGTTAAATAACTGCATAAGTAACTGCTTAAATAACTAATGGTTAAATATCTGCTTAAATAACTACTTAAATAACTAATGGTTAAATATATGCTTAAATAACTAATGGTTAAATAACTGCTTAAGTAACTACTTAAATAACTAATGGTTAAATATCTGCTAAAATAACTACTTAAATAACTAATGGTTGAATAACTGGTTAAATAACTAATGGTTTTAGCGAGCCTTGACTCGCTAAAGCCATTAGTTATTTAAGCAGTGAACAAGAAGGAAACAATAAATACGTGTGTGAGTAAACGCTCCAAAAACACTCGGCTCATTGTACTCTATTATTTTTTTCACTCATTTTTTTTTTTTTGCACTGAAGTATTTTTTTCACTGAGATATTTTCTCACTGTGGCCTTTTTTACATAATTGTAGTCTCGTGTTTTATGGTGATTTTTTTTATAATTTCATGCATATAATATATATACCCAGGCAAGGACACTCCCTTTAATAGAATTTTTGTAATGCGAAACTAATAACCGAATGATTATACGGGTGTAGCAGTTTTTTTTTAAAAACAGCAACAACAACAATAATTATAATAATAATGGCTATAATTACAATGGTAATAATAATGTTATTGACAATAATAATAATAATAATAATAATAATAATAATAATAATAATAATAATAATAATAATAATAATAATAATAATAATAATAATAATAATAATAATAATAATAATAATAATAATAATAATAATAATAATAATAATAATAATAATAATAATAATAATAATAATAATAAAAGGTTTGACGGACGAAACTCCTACAGCTTTATGGACGAAAACACAACTATGAAGAAAACAATTCTGGTTTCTAACGTCAGTCTCCGAAAAAGACACTTTTCCAGTCATGACGTATTAGATCGAAATGTTGTAAAAATGTAGGCTTATATATCTAGAACTATATTGCATATTTATATACCAATCTTTCTCTAAGGATATGTCTCATTTACGGCCTCAGCGTTTAGTTCGTTTAAGGCGAAAAGCGTTTCATCTCATTGTCTAAGTAATTTTACAAATAGGCTGAAGGAACATAGGAGATAGGAGCCAGAAGAGGAAAGGAATATAGGTACATATTGTATATATATATATATATTTTTTTTTTTTTTTTTTTTTTTTTTTCAACAAGTCGGCCGTCTCCCACCGAGGCAGGGTGACCCAAAAAGAAAGAAAATCCCAAAAAGAAAATACTTTCATCATCATTCAACACTATCACCACACACATACATAATCACTGTCTTTGCAGAGGAGCTCAGATACGACAGCTGAGAATTGTCCCTCCCAGCTGTCACTATCTCAGACCCCTCCTTTAAAGTGCAGGCATTGTACTTCCCATTTCCAGGACTCAAGTCCAACTAAATCAATTAACTGGTTTCCCTGAATCCCTTCACACAATGTTACCCTGCTCACACTCCAACAGATCGTCATGTCCCAAAAACCATTCGTCTCCATTCACTCCTATCTAACACGCTCACACATGCTTGATGGAAGTCCAAGCCCCTCGCCCACAATACCTCCTTTACCCCTTCCCTCCAACCTTTTCTAGGACGACCCCTACCCCGCCTTCCTTCCCCTACAGATTTATACGCTCTCCAAGTCATTCTACTTTGATCCATTCTCTCTAAATGACCAAACCACCTCAACAACCCCTCTTCAGCCCTCTGACAAATACTTTTAGTAACTCCACACCTTCTCCTAATTTCCACATTTCGAATTTTCTGCATAATATTTACACCACACATTGCCCTTAGACAGGACATCTCCACTGCCTCCAGCCTCCTCCTCGCTGCAGCATTTGCAACCCATGCTTCACACCCATATATATATATATATTTACGTATTTGTGAGTGGTTATTTACATGAAATTATATATTCGTGATTACCTATTTCTGTAGCATTTATTACCTCTTGTGTCGTATTCCAGCGTGTGTGTGAAGCTACGGGTGTGGCAGCGAGGTACTCTGGGTGTGGTCGCACTAATCTTAAACCCTACTCTAAGCTTGGGCTAGGATACACGAATAGCATGATACATACAGGTAGTATTTGTGTGTTGTGTGTGTGTGAGTGTGAGTGTGTGAGTGTGCGTATATATATATATATATGAAACTGTTTTACATGATGGTAGGATTGCTGGTGTCTTTTTTCTGTCTCATAAACACGCTGGATAACAGGTATATCTAGCTACTTCTACTTACACTTTAGGTCACACTACACTGGCATACACATGCATATATATACATACACACATCTAGGTTTTTCTTCTTTTTCTTAATAGCTCTTGTTCTTTTTATTTTCTCTATTGTCCATGGGGAAGTGGAAAAGAATCTTTCCTCCGTAAGCCATGCGTGTCGTATGAGGCGACTAAGATGCCGGGAGCAATGGGCTAGTAACCCCTTCTCCTGTACAAATCTACTAAAAACGAGAAGAAGAAAAACTTTATAAAATTGGGTGTCTGAATGTGCGTGGATGTAGTGCGGATGATAAGAAAGAGATGATTGCCGATGTTATGAATGAAAGAAGTTGGATGTCCTGGCCCTAAGCGAAACAAAGCTGAAGGGGTAGGCGAGTTTCAGTGGGGAGAAATAAATGGGATTAAGTCAGGAGTATCTGAGAGAGTTAGAGCTAAGGAAGGGGTAGCAATAATGTTGAAGGATCAGTTATGGAAGGAAAAGAGGGAATATAAATGTGTAAATTCAAGGATTATGTGGATTAAAATAAGGGTCGGATGCGAAAAGTGGGTCATAATAAGCGTGTATGCACCTGGAGAAGAGAGGAGTGTAGAGGAGAGAGAGAGATTTTGGGAGATGTTAAGCGAATGTATAGGAACTTTTGAACCAAATGAGAGAGTAATTGTGGTAGGGGACCTAAATGCTAAAGTGGGAGAAACATGCAGAGAGGGTGTAGTAGGTAAGTTTGGGGTGCCAGGTGTAAATGATAATGGGAGCCCTTTGATTGAACTTTGTATAGAAAGGGGTTTAGTTATAGGTAATACATATTTTAAGAAAAAGAGGATAAATAAGTATACAAGATATGATGTAGGGCGTAATGACAGTAGTTTGTTGGACTATGTATTGGTAGATAAAAGACTGTTGAGTAGACTTCAGGATGTGCATGTTTATAGAGGGGCTACAGATATATCAGATCACTTTTTAGTTATAGCTACAGTGGGAGTAAAAGGTAGATGGGATACAAGGAAAATAGAATCAGTAAGTAAAAGAGAGGTGAAGGTTTATAAACTAAAAGAGGAGGCAGTTAGGGTAAGATATAAACAACTATTGGAGGATAGATGGGCTAGTGAGAGTGTAGGCAATGGGGTCGAAAATGTATGGGGTAGATTTAAAATGTAGTGTTAGAGTGTTCAGCAGAAGTTTGTGGTTACAGGCGAGTGGGTGCAGGAGGGAAGAGGAGCGATTGGTGGAATGATGATGTAAAGAGAGTAGTAAGGGAGAAAAAGTTAGCATATGAGAGGTTTTTACAAAGTAGAAGTGATGCAAGGAGGGAAGAGTATATGGAGAGAAAAAGAGAGGTTAAAAGAGTGGTGAAGCAATGTAAAAGAGAGCAGATGAGAGAGTGGGTGAGATGTTATCAGCAAATTTTGTTGAAAATAAGAAAAAGTTTTGGAATGAGATTAATAAGTTGAGGAAGCCTAGAGAACAAATGGATTTGACAGTTAAAAATAGGAGAGGAGAGTTATTAAATGGAGAGTTAGAGGTATCGGGAAGATGGAGAGAATATTTTGAGGATTTGTTAAATGTTGATGAAGACAGGAAGCTGTGATTTCGTGTGTAGGGCAAGGAGGAATAACATCTTGTAGGAGTGTGGAAGAGCCAGTTGTGGGTGTAGGGAAGTTCGTGAGGCAGTGGGTAGAATGAAAGGGGTAAGGCAGCTGGGATTGATGGGATAAAGATAGAAATGTTAAAAGCAGGTGGGGATATAATTTTGGAGTGGTTGGTGCTATTATTTAATAAATGTATGGAAGAGGGTAAGGTACCTAGGGATTGGCAGAGAGCGTGTATTGTTCCTTTGTATAAAGGCAAAGGGGACAAAAGAGAGTGCAAAAATTATAGGGGAATAAGTCTGTTGAGTGTACCTGGTAAAGTGTATGGTAGAGTTATTATTGAAAGAATTAAGAGTAAAACAGAAAGCAGGATAGCAGATGAACAAGGGGGCTTTAGGAAAGGTAGGGGGGGTGTAGACCAAGTGTTTACAGTGAAACATATAGGTGAACAGTATTTGGATAAGGGTAAAGATGTTTTTGTGGCATTTATGGATTTGGAAAAGGCGTATGATAGGGTAGATAGGGGGGCAATGTGGCAGATGTTGCAGGTGTATGGAATAGGAGGAAGGTTACTGAAAGCAGTGAAGAGTTTTTATGAGGATAGTGAGGCTCAGGTTAGAGTGTGTAGGAGGGAAGGGACTATTTCCCAGTAAAAGTGGGCCTTAGACAAGGATGTGTGATGTCACCGTGGTTGTTCAATATATTTATAGATGGGGTTGTAAGAGAAGTGAATGCGAGGGTCTTGGCAAGAGGTGTTGGGCTAAAAGATAAAGAAGCAAATACAAAGTGGGAGTTGTCACAGTTGCTTTTTGCTGATGACACTGTGCTTTTGGGAGATTCTGAAGAGAAGCTGCAGAGGTTGGTGGATGAATTTGGTAGGGTGTGTAAAAGAAGAAAATTGAAAGTGAATATAGGAAAGAGTAAGGTGATGAGGATAACAAAAAGAATAGGTGACGAAAGATTGGGTATCAGATTGGAGGGAGAGAGTATGGAGGAGGTGAATGTATTCAGATATTTGGGAGTGGACATGTCGGCGGATGGGTCTATGAAGGATGAGGTGAATCATAGAATTGATGAGGGAAAAGGGTGAGTGGAGCACTTGGAGTCTGTGGAGACAAAGAACCTTGTCTATGGAAGTAAAGAGGGGAATGTATGAGAGTATAGTTATACCAACGCTCTTATATGGGTGTGAAGCATGGGTGATGAATGTTGCAACGAGGAGAAGGCTGGAGGCAGTGGAGATGTCATGTCTGAGGTCAATGTGTGGTGTGAATATAATGCAGAGAATTCGGAGTTTGGAAATTAGAGGAGGTGCGGGATTACCAAAACGATTGTCCAGAGAGCTGAGGAGGGGTTGTTGAGGTGTTTGGACATGTAGAGAGAATGGAACGAGACAGAGTGACTTCGAGAGTGTATAAATCTGTAGTGGAGGGAAGGCGGGGTAGGGGTCGGCCTAGGAAAGGTTGGAGGGAGGGGGTAAAGGAAGTTTTGTGTGCGAGGGGCTTGGACTTCCAGCAAGCATGTGTGAGCGTATTTGATAGGAGTGAATGGAGGCATACGGTTTTTAATACTTGACGTGCTGTTGGAGTGTGAGCAAAGTAACATTTATGAAGGGATTCAGGAAACCGGCAGGCCGGACTTGAGTTCTGGAGATGGGAAGTACAGTGCCGGCACTCTGAAGGAGGGGTGTTAATGTTGCAGTTTTATAACTGTAGTGTAAAGCACCCTTCTGGCAAGACAGTGATGGAGTGAATGATATGAAAGTTTTTTTTTGGGCCACCCTGCCTTGGTGGGAATCGGCCGATGTGTTAATAAAAAAAAAAAATATATATATATATATATATATATATATATATATATATATATATATATATATATATATATATATATATATATATATATATATATATATATATATATATTCACATGTTGAGGTGGTTTGGTCATTTAAGATGGGAGGAGGAGAAAAGTGGATGAACAAGAGGGTGTATAAATCTAAGGTGGAGGTACGGAGGAGTCAAGGTCGTTCTAGCAAGTGTTGGATGGAGGACATAAAGGAGGTTGTGAGTGCTGGGGGGCTTGGGCGTCTAGCAAGGTAGTGTGAGCGTGTCAGATCGAAGTGGAGTTGAGTGGTTTTTATGACTTGACGTGATGTCGGAGTGAAAGCAACATTCGTGAAGGAATTCACGGAAACCTGGTCTCTCAATGATGAGTTTGGAATGATGCATTTCAGAGAATCATTTAAAATGTAATTTCCACTCACTTCAGGTAAGGTAGTTACTGAATAAATGATGGGAAATCTTTCCTTTTTAGGAGACTGTACCTACCTTGGTTACAGCACATGCGCAAAACCCATATTCAACACAGGCAACATATGCAGCTAAAAACGCCAAACAACTGCACCAACAATTTCCATTTGGGTCATAATGAGAAACTCGCCGTGAGCGAGTGTTATGGCCACAATAGGAGTGAGCTATGGCCTCGTGGTCTGTCATGGCCCCTCGCTGTTTTACCGACGTTAATTCTCCTAATTCCTGTTTGTGTCGCTACCTCGTTGCCATTTACCACCGCCCATCACTTTTGTTTCACGCTCTCCTGCTGCTCTTGTTATTAACCCCTGTGTTTCTATAACCTCTCCCCTCCCTCCAAGCCCCCATCATCCCCTCATCACCCCTTCAACCCCCCGGTCTCCCACTGGAATAACAATATAGAACTGGTGGGAGAGGACGAGTGGGATGGGAGGGAGGGAGTGTCATTGCATTTGTTGCGTTCACGATTTTTATAACTGATAAATCTCTCTGGATGAAGTGTATATTAGTGTGTTTTTACCATTACAGTTGTAATTGGGAGGGTGCTAATGTTGTCACGTAAAACGTAAGTGTCAGCTGAGGAACCCAGCCGTGTGTGTGTGTGTGTGTGTGTGTGTGTGTGTGTGTGTGTGTGTGTGTGTGTGTGTGTGTGTGTGTGTGTGTGTGCTGAAGTAAGCCTACATAGGTTGTTTTTCCTTGTTTAACCTTACTGTCCCTCGAGAAAAAACTGCGTTGAGTTCAATTTGTTTTTTTTACAAGAAATCTCTTTGTCGATATCCTGAGCGAGCAAATAACTCATCCGGAAGATACCTCGTTGCTCCAACCTAACTTATAATTGATGATATGGAGAGCTGCATACTTTTTCAATATTTACCTGAGCAACTCCGGGTCGCTCCGAGTTAATTAGTTAAGATGAATGGTTCTTTGAAGCGATTATACGCAGGGTTGGGTGGTGAAGATATGCCGGACTGAGTGGTGAGGGACATGTTGACTTGAGTGGTGAAGAAAGATCGAGCAGTGTGATGCTCTTGTCCTAAATTTATACACACTGCCTCGACATAGTAAGTAAGATTGCTCCCCCCACACCCTTGTGCACTTAGAGGTGGATCATTAGTGGAGATATCATTAGTGTTTGTGGCTATCGTACTATAACCTCCATTCACGAGGTTTATATCTTAGTGCTGAATGTGTTTAGGTGATACTGTGCTGGTTAAGAGCCAGTCACTTAACCAGTTTGGTATTACAGTCTCTCTCTCTCTCTCTCTCTCTCTCTCTCTCTCTCTCTCTCTCTCTCTCTCTCTCTCTCTCCTTATCTCAACATTACGATGATGACTGGGCCCCGTCCCTCTCCATGGCATCATCAATATATTCCCTGATTTATCACCTCCTCTGTATCTCTCCACTTCTTCATACTTTCCTCCTTCCCAAGTCGTGCGTGAACCTTTAAATTGAACTCACTGTTTTTGCGTATACACCATCATATTTTATTTGCTTTGCTTATGAAAGAAAACACTTAATTTTTTTCCCTCGTAGAATGTAATATATACGTATTGTTTTTGTTATGTTATTTTATTCTACATCTAGTGTATGTTTTATTCTAATAAAAATATTGTTTTGTCTATGTTATTTGTGAATAAATTTTCATAATTTACTTTACTAATGTATTTGCAGTTAACTGAGCTTGTAGCACCGGGATATATACACAGATACGCCGAGAGGTGTATATACCCCGGTGTATATACACCGAGAGGTGTGTATACAAAGAGATCTCGCTGCATATATAGTGAGAGTTTTAATTCTTATTTAAAGGATTTAAGACATCTTTGTCTGGTGGTGTACAGGCACTGGCTACCCTGCAGCGTTAATGATCCTCTTGGAGATGACATGTTCCGACCCTAATTTACTACTCAACTAACCAACCGCTAATTTACTAACCAACTAATCGACTTGTGTTAGTGAGAGGCAAAAACTCCAACTCCCGGATCTACCAATTTACTTTTCGAATGGTTCTCTGATATTTACATATGAATCCTTGAACGTGTTTATCTTCTGTCTTGTTTCTAAGCTTACTTTTTTTTGACTAATCACAGGTTGTGAAGATGGTATCTAAAGACTCTTTGACTTATGTGATTGGTCGTGTCCCTCAGTGTAGTCCCTTTTTATTTCAAATACAAATTACTTAGGCAATTTATCTTTGAGCCAATTTCTGCAAGGGGTATTAAGAGGCTCGGACTTCCGTACGCTAATTGTTGCCCAATCTTTATCCAGTCGGACTGTTGTCGATGACATCCATGCTTAGGGAGATTCTGGACGTCGGGTTCTTCAAGAGGGGTGCCTTGACACTGGTGAAGGGCTCTTGATTCAAAGAAATTAAGCTACCCTTCCATCCTTGTAGCAAATCTGATACCCTTCCAATTTTTTCCCCCAGGCAATATATGAACTCTATGAGTTCAACACTTCCTCGCGATAACAATAATAATAATAATAATAATAATAATAATAATAATAATAATAATAATAATAATGGTAAAAATAATGATGATAATAATAACAATAATAATAACAATAATCTAATATTTGGTGGTGATCTTTGCGCATTTTCTCGATTCTCGATTTTCTCGATTCTTCTGTGAGCTCACAGATGATAAACATCTGTGAGCTTTATAGATGTTTATCATTCTGAAGTACGCAGCTCGGGTTATTCTATTCAGATGTGTCCCCGAGACCATCTGGGTGTGATGGTAACCCAGGTTCGTTTTTTACGTTGCAAGACTCTTGTTTACCTATTTATCTTGTTGACCTGCCTACCTGTTGACCTGCCTACCTGTTGACCTGCCTATCTGTTGACCTACCTACCTAGCTGTTGACCTACCTACCTGTTGACCTACCTACCTGTTGACCTACTTATCTGTTCACCTACCTACCTACCTGTTGACCTGCCTACCTGTTGCCCTGTCTACCTGCCTATTGACCTGACTACCTGCCTGTTGACCTTCCTGCCTGCTTGCCTAATTGTTGATCAGCCTACCTGTTGACCTGCTTGCCTGCCTAATTGTTGACCAGCCTACCTGTTGACCTGCCTGCCTGCCTAATTGTTGACCAGCCTCGCTGTTGACCTGCCTGCCTGCCTAATTGTTGACCAGCCTACCTGCTGACCTGCTTACCTGTTGCCCTGCCTACCTGCCTGTTGACCTGCCTACTTGTTGACTTACCTACCTGTTGATCGTTCCAGGACGAGTGAATTGTCCTCCACCCAGGCCGAATCATGTTTCCTTTTTCTTGCTCAAGTTTATTACTTATAGTTGCTTAGGTGGAATTCTAGAAGCCACTTGCTTGACCATTCCTGTGCAGTTTCCCTCCCCTCCTCTTCCTCCCTTCTCCTCCACTTCCTCCTCTACCCCTCCTCTCCCTCTATCCTCTCATCCACTTAACACACCATGAAGACCGTCACTCCATAATGAAATAGAAGAAGATCAGTGTAAAGGAAGCAGTCCAGTTTATCCACGACGATGGCCCCTGAGGACCACCTAAAAGTGACCCAACCATCACGCCTGAGAAATATTGAGGGGTTCCTGCCTCACTCTATCTGCTTAATTAAGCTCTCCCCAATCTGTGTCTCGGTAGGGAACGGGTTGGAAGGGGAGGAGGAGGAGGAGGAGGACAGAGCAAGTGACTATGATGGGGATTGGTTGACAAAGGGTAAAATGGGGGGAAGAAAGAGGGAAGGGCACAGCTAGAGTGTACAGCTAACCAGTTCTGTCCGGTAGCTACAGCAGAGTGTTGTTACCATAATCTATATGATAGTAACTTTGGAGGAAACGCTCATAGTATTCACCAAATTGTACTCACATAATTGGGGTTGAAGGGTCAAGTCTCAGCTCCTGGCGTCCCCTCTCTGCTGGCCGCTGAAAGACTTCAGTAGAGGGGAAAAATAGAGTGGGACACAAAAGATAAAACAGTGGGACAGAGAGAGAGAGAGAGAGAGAAACAGAAAGAGAGAGAAAAAAAGACAGAAAGAGAGAGAGAGAGAAAAAAAGACAGAAATACACATAAAAGTGAGAATAAACATAGACAGATTTAGATATATATGAAAAGAAAGACAGAGGTAAAAAGTTATCTCTCACAGATGCAGTCAACAGTATCATAATTTGAATCCAGTAAAATGACGTTTTAATGCAACTAATTACCAGGAATTTGTTCCTAATTGAAGATAAAAAAAGAGGCAGATGAGGAGGGAGAAGGGAGGTGGAAAAGGAGAATAGTGAAAACGTAAAGAGATACGGGGGATGGGGGGTTTAGCGTGGTTGAAAGTAGAAGAGGGAGAGAGGAAGGAAGGGGATATGAGTGAGAGGGATTGAGAAGTTATCAGATATGATCCAATTTCTGTGGATCAAAAGATCTTCACTAGCATCAAGAAAAGTCCTTAATGAGTAATTTTTTTTTTATAAAAGCTCTAGGATCCCTGTTTGTCATTGCTCTTCCTCTGTGTTACAGAGCCGCACACACATACACACACACATACACACTCACACACACACACACACACATACACACACACACACACACACACACACACACACACACACACACACACACACACACACACACACACACACACACACACACACACACACATACACACCAACACAAACATCAAAATATCTTCGTAAACATCAACTTCCGCTGAACCAACTAAACTAAATTGAATAATTCATCTTGGCCAGCTGATTAGTTCCTAAGTTAGCGAAAGGAGAGCAGCGGAGATGCGAGAGATAGATAGATTGGATAGATAGAGAGAGATAGATATAGATAGATAGATAGATAGATAGAGAGAGAGAGAGATAGATATAGATAGATAGATAGATAGATAGAGAGAGAGAGAGAGAGAGAGAGAGAGAGAGAGAGAGAGAGACGCGAGGCAGATAAACACCGTGAAAATTGAGAGAATCTACTAACGTGCAAAGCTCAGTCAATTTAATTTGGAAAGAGGTTTCGAAATGTCAGAAGAACGTATTGTGAAGAGACAATAATATTGTTACAGTATTAATACTAATAATTGTAATGAAAAGTATAGAAATAGTCATTACAATTTTTTTTTATTATTAACACATTGGCCGTTTCCCACCAAGGCAGGGTGGCCCGAAAAAGAAATACTTTCACCATCATTCACTCCATCACTGTCTTGCCAGAGCTGCAACATTAACACCCCTCCTTCAGAGTGCAGACACTGTACTTCCCATCTCCAGGACTCAAGTCCGGCATGCCGGTTTCCCCGAATCCCTTCATAAATGTTACTTTGCTCACACTCCAACAGCACGTCAAGTCTTAAAACCCATTTGTCTTCATTCGCTCCTGTCTAACACGCTCACGCATTCTTGTTGGATGTCCAAGCCCCTCCCTCCAACCTTTCCTAGGCCGACCTCTACCCCGCATTTCCTCCAGTACAGATTTATACACTCTCGAAGTCATTCTATTTTGTTCCATTCTCTCTACTTGTCCGAACCACCTCAACAACCCCTCCTTAGCCTTCTGGATAATAGTTTTGGTAATCCCGCACCTCCTTCTAATTTCCAAACTATGAATTCTCTGCATTATATTCACGCCATACATCCACTGCCTCCAGCCTTCTCCTTGTTGCAACATTCACCACCCATGCTTCGCATCCATATAAGAGCGTTGGTATAACTATACTCTCACACATTCCCCTCTGCTTCCATGGACAAAGTTCTTTGTCTTCACAGACTCTTCAGTGCACCACTCACCTTTTTTACCCTCTTCAATTTTATGATTCAACTCATCCTTCATAGACCCATCTGCTGACACGTCCACTAAATATATGAACACATTCACCTCCTCCATACTTTCTCCCTCCAATCTGATATCCAATCTTTCGTTACCTAATTTTTTCTTATCCTCATCAACTTACTCTTTCCTATATTCACTTTTAATTTTCTTTTACATACCCTACCAACCTTTGCAACTTCTCTTCAGAATCTCCCAAAAGCACAGTGTAATCAGCAAAGAGCAACTGTGACAACTCCCACTTTGTGTTAGATTCTTTATTTTTTAACCCCACACTTCTTGCCAACACCCGAGCATTCACTTCTCTTACAACTCCATCTATAAATATATTGAACAACCATGGTGACATCACACATCCTTGTCTAAGGCCTACTTTTACTGACGGGTCAAAAAACGACATGGGTTCGAGTCCTCGGCTAGTCGCAGTGTTGTTATTAAGTAAATACCACTCGTTCGTGGTTACAATAATATATATATATATATATATATATATATATATATATATATATAGGCGTCCGTCTCCTTCGTTATACATATAAATCAAAGTGTATATACAGTATAAATACTGGTGTTTCTTCCTCTTCACAAAGAAGGAATCTTGTTACCAAGTTACCCCTGAATTAGTTAGAGCCTCGGAGTTGTACCACAAGTTCCTCTGGGGGTAACAGGCAATTCTTGCACCTTGTGCCGCCTGCTGAGAGATGCTCAGGTGGGGCTCATGCAAGTTTACCAAGTTAGCTTCCAGTGTTGACCTCAGCTGCGCTCTCTCTCTCTCTCTCTCTCTCTCTCTCTCTCTCTCTCTCTCTCTCTCTCTCTTCTTTCTGTCTCTTTCCGTTTCATCATTGCACATTTTCATGCCCTTAAATTTACATTTCTGTCCTTTTGCTCCTTCTTCTTCATTGTTTTTCCAACGCGTCTTACTCCTTTTGTTCCACCTCATTCTCACACTCCTCTCCTCTCCTATCTCTCTCTTCCCCCAACAACACGTGAAGAACCAACGTGATACCCATTAATTCTTTATAGAGAGTGAGACACGTCAGTCACTGTGAGTGACACGGACCTTCTGCAGTGCTTCTCTGAGTGCCACTGCCTATATTTTCTCCCAGACGTGTGGCTGGCACGATACGTCCGGCTACCAGAGAATACTCCACGAACAATACTCTGACCCTTACAATACCTAGATCAGAACAATATCCCCACGCGAGCAGTATCTGATCTGTAGGCTATCTTCATCTGAACGATATCCCCACCAGAAAATACTTCTAGTTATAGAAGGACAATATTTTCTCTAAGGTAATGCCTCCATATTCAGTACCTCCACATACAATACACTCGCGAACGATACCACTAGACACACATTACCTCAGACAATACCACCACGTACAATAACAGACATTACAATAACTTACATTATTATTTCCTACAAAAGTACCCCAAACAATACCTCCACGTACAATTTAACAGAATACAATACAAACTTAAGCATCACCTCCACATCCTAATATTACTCCCTCTGGAGACAATACCACTCTCTTGAAATATCCCTCGAGTATTACTCCCTCTCGAACACAATGACCTTCCCATATCACCCTCTCCCCACTGTCCAATATTCCTCAGACAATATTCCTCCCATTCCACGTGTTGGTACGGCTTCGAATACCCTGCAAAATATTAATTATGGTAAAAGTTTTGAGTTCTATAATTACTCTCTTTGTCCAACTCTGACTGGATATAATTTATAATAGCACCCTCTGTCCCCCACCCCCATATCTACCAGCAATATAATTAATTAACTAAGCTCTTAGCGCTCATTAATCTCTATATACATAAAATATCACGCTTTCCACAACCATATCTCTCACAAAAATATATAACCAGTGATTTTGATATTTTTTTCACAATTGTCGATGAAGATTTTGTAGCAAAAACTTTTTTTATATAAACTAAACAATTGTTTTTTTTTATATATATATATATATATATATATATATATATATATATATATATATATATATATATATATATATATATATATATATATATATATATTTTAATATGTCGGTTGAATGTTTCAATAAAACATTTTTTTGGTCGTCGTTCTGAGGAAGTTGTGAGACGTAGATAAGAAAGCTGATATAGTGTGTGAAAAAATTATTTTAATTTTCTCCGAGACGACTTTTGTTGTGATGTGTGGTGGTGGTGGGTTTGTGACGACTACTGTTGTTGTTGCTGATGCTGTTGTTGCTGATGTTGTTGTTGCTGATGTTGTTGTTGCTGATGTTGTTGTTGCTGATACTGCTGTTGCTGATGTTGTTGTTGCTGATGGTGCTGTTGCTGATGCTGTTGTTGCTGATGTTGTTATTGCTGATGCTGCTATGGCTGCTGCTCTTGCTGATTCTGCTATTGTTGCTGCTGCTTTTATTGTTGTTGCTGCTTCTGATGCTGAAATGACTCGAAAGCCATGTAATCTCACCTCCCGCCTCACCAGAGAATCAACTTGGTATCTATTTAAACACACACACAGAGGAGCTGTGAATCGACCCCTGCTACCACATACAGGCGAGTACACACATACGAAAGCATTAAAAATATTATTTTTCACTGTGTTACATCGCATATTAAGACATCACCTCTGTCTTATATATATATATATATATATTATATATATAAGTCGAACTTGCAAATAGGCTGTACTTCCATATTAATTGGACTTTACTAAAACGTTATTACAGATTGATAGATATAATTCTTTTATTGGCAATGATGTAAAAAAAACTTACTTTTTGACCTAACCTAAATTAGAAACCTCACCTAACCCAATGTCATTAATCAGTTAACATCAATTTTATATTAGTTACAATCAATGATATATTTTTTTTCGTCGTGTTTAGATTGATTTTCGCAGATTTATGGCATAAACAAAAATTCCTTCTGTTTATTTGACAGAAAACCCTCTTGCTTTTTAGGCCTAACTCGCCGGCAGTCACGTGAGTGATAATAATGCAATTAATCATTCAAAAAAAGAAGGTATAAGGAGTTCAATTGTTCCTTCCAGGTGAGAAATATTAACAGGGAGGGAAGGAAGGAAGGGAGATGAGGGAGGGATGGGCAATGGGGGAAAGAGGTAGAGAGGGTTTGGAGGTGGGAGGGAGGGAAGGAGGGAGGAAAGGAGGGAGGGAAGGTGATAGGGAAGGAGGGATGAAGGGTGGGAGGGATAGAGTGATGGAGGGAGGGAGGGATTTAGGGAAGGGGGAAGGAGAGAGGAGAGGGAGAGTAAGAGGCAGTGAAGGGGGGAAAGAAAAATATATTTGAAAAATTGAGAACTGAAAACCAAGACCAGCAACGCCAGCAGCGGAAGCAGCAGCAGCAACAACAACAACAGTAGCAGCAGCACTAATAACAGCAGCAGAAACAACAATAGCAATGACAGCAGCAAAAATGAGAATAACAGCAGTGGAAATAATAACAGCAGCAGAAGCAGCAATAACAGCAGCAGAAACAACAGTAACATCAGCAGGAACAACAATAACAGCAGCAGAAACAACAATAACAGCAGCAGAAACAACAGCAACAGAAACAACAACAAAAGCATCAGAAACAGCAACAACAGCAGTAGAAACAACAGCATCAGAAACAGCAACAACAGCAGCAGCAGAAACGGCAACAACAGCAGCAGAAACAGCAATAGCATCTGCACAGACAGCAATAACAGCATCAAAAAACAGCAACAGGGTAAGTAGTAAAGGGGCAGCTGTGGCCAACCACGCAGGCAGCCGGGGCCGATCACGCAGGCTTCAGGATGCACAGCCTCTGGCCAGAGATAATTGAAAATTAAGTACCTACTTAGGTTGTAAATTTGCTGGTGAGAATCATACCTTCGATGCAAGTCTCTCTCTCTTCGACTCCACTCATTGATACTCTCATGATTTATTTATCGTTTATTATTTTATTATTGTCGTGGGTACGGGAGTAAATTCTTGGATAGTTTTGGGTAGGGGTGGTTTTGATAAGGACCTGCCTTGTATGGGCCAGTAGGCCTTCTGCAGTGTTCCTCCATTCGTATGTTCTTAGTAAAATCTGATATATCAAGCAGTGTGCTGGTGCCCGCTTCTATGTGACAGTTACGAAGTAGGAATACCACATAGCTTTATTTATCTCTCGTATTCTATCACATAGCATAACTTACGAAATCGTAATGACACGGTTTGTTTTCACTCGCGTTATTGCGATTTCGTGAGTCATAGTGGCGGCTTCGAGGAGACATGAGCTAGAGTGCGCCACAGCCACGCTGGTGTGGGATTCGTCTCTTAAAAATCTCATTCGTGGTCGCAGTGGTGGCCCTTGGTAACATTCCTGTGGTGTATAGAAATATACCCAGTTGGAGGAGTCTTGTTAGGCCGGCATGAACCAGTGGCTGAAACGCTGACCTGAGAGTTTTAGGACTTGCTTACCACGGGGTTGAGTCATATCCGCTCTGTAATTGCCATCACACAGGATACGTTGCATACAACAACTGTTGAAATGTGTCAGCCTGAGCTGGGAAAGTTCAGTAGGGCGATGAAGATATCGTCAAACATTCCACTGAAAGTTCAACTGTTACTGAGGCTGGAAGGGCGATGCGGCTACCATCATACCTAGGGTTCACCAACTACTAAAGCTTCAAAGGTGATGAGGGTATCAAATATTCCATTATGGTTTCAGTAGCTACTGAAGCTTCAAAGATATCTTTTTCTCGGTGGCTCGCTGTAATTGAGATGCAGTGTTATCTTGGATAACAGGGTCGGTGTTATCTTGCACACAAATCGGTAAATACGATTCGGCATCGAGTCTTTCTCGCGATTAGCGCATGGAGGATCGATCCTTCATCAATTCTTGACCCGAATGACAGACATGGATTCAATGCTTCAAATTAAACATTAATGTCTTGGGATAGGGAGATCAGAGTGCAAGAAGAAGGGGGATAAGGGAGAAGAGAGAGGGCGCAAGGGTGAAGAGAAGGGAAGCTAAAAGCAGGTTGGGGCGTCTAGTATAATGAGGGTAGTTACGGGAAGATGGTGTGTGATAGTTGTGATAGATGGTAATGACTGTGATCGATGGTGGTGGTGGTGGTGGTGGTGGTGGTTAATGGTGATACTAGTGAGCTCTCATAGTGGTGGTAACAGTAAGCTTTTTTTGGTGATGATAGTGGCAGTTAAGCTTGAAACCCATCAGCCCTGACTGTGGTAGTACGGAGCCCTGATGGTGATAGTAGTGACGATCCTCAGATCTGATGGTGATAGCAGTGACGATCCTCAGGTCAGATAGTGATAGCAGTGACGATCCTCAGGTCAGATAGTGATAGCAGTGACGATCCTCAGGTCAGATAGTGATAGCAGTGACGATCCTCAGATCTGATGGTGACAACAGTGACGATCCTCAGGTCAGATGGTGATAGCAGTGACGATTATCAGGATGATGGTGACAACAGTGACGATCCTCAACTCTGATGGAGGCGGTGAACTCTGACGGTGATACTTTTCGCCACAAAAACCAGCTTCAATTGAGCATTTCAACAAGACCACAATCAAAACCTATTCGTTCAAATTCCTCATTTATGACGACGTTTCGGACCATCAAGAACCATCATCCAGAATTCTTAAATAAAACCAAGTTTCTGAAATATTCCAATCAATGGCCATAACTAAGCCCAACTAAGACTGGAGTTCACACCAGATATATAAACCGTAAACAGTAAATATTCCATTTTAAGGGATTAGAATATTTAAAGACAACCTTAAAACCCTCGTGTAGTCGATAAACTTTAAGCCCCAACGACCAACCAACCACTGAAGTTGAAAGACATTTCGCTTCCTATCGAGCGACACAGCCGAAACATCACCAGAAAGCTTCCTCTGCCTATCTGTTTTTTTAACTATCTTGACGACGTCTCGACCAAACATTTAGGTGGTGATCTTTGATATGGGATACATTATATATCTTCTGTGAGCAGGAAAAAAATCGAAATTCGAATATGACCTAATTAATATGTTTCAAAGAATAGCAAAATAAGAAGAATGCCAAAAGATCATGGAGGAGAAATATTCTAAGTGTCTAAAAGAGGTACTTCTCCCACCCCCACTATGAGCGATAAAGCTCCCCCTCCCACCCCCACTTTAGCATTTTGGAACTTAGTAAAAAAAAAATTGCCGAAATGGGTATGTGTAGAAATATATTTCTGCAACATTTTAACTCAAACAAAAAACTTTCGCTACTTTTTTTTTTGTAATTGTTGCCGACAATTTTTTTTCTTTCAGAAAAAAAAAATCTACGTATGACAACTTCTGACAACACCTGTTACGTTACCGGAGACAGTAAGGAGGAAATGATAATAAAGGAAGAGAAGAAAACTAAAAAAAAATATATAATAAAAAGAGAGAGGGGAAAAAAAAACAGGGATATTTAAGATAATTTTTTTTTTTGGGGGTGAAAGATTTCGATTTGTGTTGGAAGGGGTAGTTAAAAAATGCTTAATGTAAGGTTAGCTTACGCCTGTTACAAAAAAGCATAGATTTTCCCACAATACGAATAAGCAGAAAAAAAAGTCTTCCTAGAGAGCCGTAAATATAAACCTCGAAAAAGACAGGCACTTTAAAAAAAAAATCTTAAATAATTTCAATAATTGTTAATGAGCTACATTTTTTTTTATTGATCTGTAAGAAACATGTGCAACACCTGAGTTTCTCTATCATGAAGACGTTTCGCCCACCACTTGTTTTATCAGTTCAATACGGAAATTATTTGAAGGTGTTGTGGGTACTGTGTTTCATTACTGCTACAATGCTGCAAGTTATGTTAACTCTAAAATATACGTTTTTTACATGGATTTTTGTTTTTGTGAGGGGAGGGGAGGTGCTTTTTTGGGTTCAGTCCCCATGATCAAGTCAGCATATGTGAAGGGTTCAGTCCCCATAATCAAGCCAGCACATGTTAAGGGTCCAGTCCCCATGATCAAACCAGCACATGTTAAGGGTCCAGTCCCCATGATCAAACCAGCACATGTTAAGGGTTCAGTCCCCATGATCGGGCCAGCACATGTTAAGGGTTCAGTCCTCATGATCAGACCAGACTCTAATGACCCCAAACTACGTTCAGGGAACACCATAAATTATAACTTTTTTTCCCCTTTATACTTTTTGATGCATTCGTGCAAACTTTTTTTTTCCGGTAATGATTTTAGACACGGACTAAAACATTTGATTAATTAGTTATTTTTTGTATTTTTTTTTTCTAAATGGCAGAATGAGATTAATTTTTGGTCAGGTAATAAGAGATGTTTCGGTTCTAGTGAGTAATGAGTGCATTCGTGTGCTTATTGAACTCAATGAGTACATTCACTGAGAACTCATTGAGTACATTCATTTGCTTATTGAGTTATCAGTTATCATGGATTACATACATGGTTTGTTTGTATGGTAAATATACTAAGTGAATCAGTATGATCGTTGAGTACATACATTTCCTCAGTGTGCGTACTCAGGCGGCTTATCCATGTACTCCCTCAGCTCATTCGTGTATTTATATAACTCATCCACGTCCTCAGCTCGTCCACGTAAACACTGAGCTCATCCACGTACTTACCGAGCTCATCCGTACATTCACCCCATTCATGCACTCGCTGAGCACATCCCTGTACTCATCTCCCTCATCCACGTACACGAGTTCACAGGATGTGGAACACATGTAGGAGCTAAATTGTTCTCAGCAAGGTTTCACTATGGGGTGTTTCAAATTGATGGACACGATTTGAAACCGTAACATGTTGAAATTGGGTCCTTTTATTTGAAACACCTGTGTATTTTACCCAGCCTCGTGAGAGAGGTGCGGCTGTTGCTGGAATTTTTATTCCTAGAAGGTAAGTGACCTTTCAGTGAAACGAATTAATATGATTTTTTGCTTGATGTGAACATGAGAGGTACACGCAAGTGCGTATGTCGACACAGGCACACACAGTCACATGTGTAAATGTGAACACTAGTGTGCAGGGTCATGTGTGCAAATGTATCGTTTGACCGACGTTGACCTTTAAACCTAGGCTAGGTTGAACAAGTGGAGAGTTCAACTTACGCATCGAACACCGTAAACATTGTATTGGTTGGTTATTCTGTGGGTTCAGCGTGTGGTCTGAAGCCTAAACGTAGTCGGGATTCACTAGAGTGTGGCTAACGGCTATTACCGCATCCTCTCATCTGTCGTACCAATGCTAGCTATCGTCTAACATATGTGGTAACGGCTAACATCTATCGTGCCTGCTCATGCTGTCCTCTAAAACCTACGCAATCATCTAAGATCTGCCACCTCAAACTAACTTCTACGTTACCGACTAATATTCATCGTATCGACTCTTGCTATCGCCAGAAAGAGTTACTTAGTATCATACAAACTCCTTTTATATCTATACCCGAAATTTACAATTTAGTGAGGACAGACACTAGGAGACGGAGGACCGAGCCTCCACCATTCCTTGCAGTGAATGATATTGATGAATTTAACCCTCCGGGAAATGAAATATATGCGTTTCCACTAAGCGTATATAGTTACCTGCGCCGTATCTGTACTTATAACTGTGTATAAATTATGGATCCTAAATGGACAAACGAAATCAAATCGAATAGCATTATTCTCCGGGCCATAAACCCGACTGGATTCCTCTGTAATAAACGTCAATGAATCAACTCCTTCTTAGGGTTCTTAGACAGCAGAAGATGATAATTGAGGTTATTGGGTAATCTAATGAGACGGGGAAGGAGAAAAAGTCAGATGGGGATAATGGGCACTTTAGTTGTCCCTGACCAGTGAGGGAGAAGTTGTAAGTGGTGGTGGTGGGGGTGGTGGTGGGGGTGGGGGTGGTGGTGGGGGTGGGGGTGGTGGTGGTGGTGGGGAGGATGGTAGTGATGATGGTGGTGGTGGGGGTGGTGGTGGTGGTGATGATGGGGTGGTGGTGGGGAGGATGGTAGTGATGATGGTGGTAGGGAGGGTGGTGGTGGGGGTGGTATTAAAGAGGAAAGGGACCATGAAAAAGAAGAAGAAGGAAAGGCAAGGAAAAAAGAAGGGAAAAAGGAGTAAAAAAGAAGGAAAAAAAGAAGAAAAAAAAGAAGGGAAATAAGATGGAAAAAAGAAGAAAAAAGAAGAAGAGGGGAATGAACGAAAAGTTAATGAAGACATCTAATATCAATAGCAATCACTGGACAAATGTATTCCGATAAATAACGCGAAGAAAACAACGATCCAGAAGGAAAAAACAACAACTTGACGCTTCCTCACGTACTTCCAGAGCAATTTTCCAGGTGGATCTTACGAGGCTCAGCGTAAGTCACCTACTGTTCTACCTTCGTGAATCCAGTTATTAGGTGAGTCCTCCTTGAGAGATGAACATTATCCAGTCACAATACCGTGACTGGAACAATACACAAATAACCCGTACATAGGAGAAAGGAACTTACGACGACGTTTCGGTCCGGCTTGGGCGATTTACAAAGTACAAATCGGACCGAAACGTCGTCGTAAGTTCCTCTCTCCTATGTTCGGGTTATTTGTGTAAGAATGGTAGTCGTCGGAAAAGCATCCTAGTCAGTGACACTTGTTATTTAAAGTCCTTTCTCTCTTAGCTCTTAAAGTACAGTTCTTGTACTGTATTGTGTCTGGGAGCTGAGGTGAGTGGAAGGAGAATCGAGTCTACACAGCTCCTTGTCTTGAACGATTTAGCGTTTCATAATAATAATTATAATAAAATATTACTACTACTACTACTACTACTACTACTACTACTACTACTACTACTACTACTACTAATAATAATAATAATAATAATAATAATAATAATAATAATAATAATAATAATCATAATCATAATCATAATAACAATAATAATTATAGGAATAAATATTATTCCTTCGTAGTTTACACAAAGTTAAAAAAAATGACAATTCCGTCCGTGAGCGTTTAGAGCAACAGACTTCATTACCAGCTGAGTTAATCTTAGATGACAGTCGTAGAATTTGTTTTTTTTTTGCCTTGTTTTGGTCGGTAGCGACCTCCTCCCTTGTACCGTACGTGATAAATCCACTTACGAGCGGCTCCATAAATCCTCCCCCTCCACGACGCAAGATAAACACCAGTTAATACACTAATTCCTCACTGTCGGTAGTTAGATTAGGAAACAACTAAGGTGAAATATTCCTCCAGCGTCGCAGGTATAATTAAAAGCCGCTTTGTTACACTCGTAATTTGTAACGAACGAGCCGAGGAGCGACTCGGAGAGGTGTTGCGAATGGCATGCATATCCCCTTCCCTCTCCCCTCCCCCTGATAGTTCAAATAGATTTATAATTACGTGCAAAGAAAGAAAAGAATGCAAGAAGACGTAACTATGATTGATGTTAGTGCGCCAGGTAGTGTTAAGGGGGAGTGGGGAGGGAGGGGGTTATGGGTGTTATGGGGGAGGAGGAAGTGGGAGAAATGGGATAGGAAGGAGAGGGAGGGAGAGAGAGAGAGAGAGAAAGAGAGAGAGAGGATAATTATCACAGTACTTATACTTACACTGATAAAAAATGTATAAGAAATTAGTTCCAGGGAAGGACAAGAAGATGGGTAAGTCTTCTTACTCATAACTCTTGTCCCGACTGCTCCTGTTTACCTAGCAGAAACACGCACACACACACAAACACACACCTAGTAGCGACCAGTGAAGAGCCAAGGCCAGGAGCTATGAATCGACCCCCTGCAACCACAATTAGGTGAGTACACACACACTCAAACACATGCCCACACGAAATTCACTGGAGTGGATCAAAGAGTACTTACGGGAAGTAAATAAAGTGATTGTCCACAAGAGGTATCAGAATGAGCAAGTGTAACAAGAGGGGTTCCACAAGGATCAATGTTGGGACCTGCACACTTACTTGGATAAGTGAATAACACAATAGAAGAAATAGGAGTATCCCGGTTTACAGAGGTGGTGCAGCCTCTTAATCAAAGTCAGTATTGCACTGTTTCTGAGACAGTCGGAAGGGTAACGGTTAATGAGCTACAAACAGTGATTATCTGACTGTGTTGAAAAGTGTACTTTCTATTCGCCCTTCACACAATTTCATCGCCTCTATGTAAAACTCAATCAAAATATCACCAGTTTAGAGGAAAACAACGCCAGTTATAACCAAAGAAAACGGTTGAAGAAAATTATTTCATTGGGACAACGTTTCGCTCTATATAGATCTTCATCAAGTCACAGAGTAAGATGTTATACCAATGAAAGGTTCTTGGAAGGGTGTCCTTCCAACGGTTGTTTTTTAACAAGTTGAAGAACAACGTGTGAAACTGAACAAAATAGCTTGGATGAAATGGCTTGGAAATGGATAAAATGGCAATAAGTCATTTCATACAAGTGCAGCCATCTCTCTCTCTCTCTCAAAAAAAAAAAAAAAAAAACACTTGATAGTTCATAGCACACCAGACCTCTTCCCTGAAGAGCATACGAACCGTATACACCGTGTTCACTTTATGCACACAGGATATATACACCAATAGGTGTATATCCGTGTATATACGCTGACATTTAACTTGAATCCCTATGTTGCAAGGATTAAAGTATTCTCGACTGGTAAAGACCAGGTGACATGCAGCCGCATTAATGACCCTTTGAGTGGTCGATAGGCTTGAAGCCCAATTAACAAACCAATCAGTTTACGTAAGACTATCAATTGCGAACGAAGACTTCTTTCGGAAGCTTTATTAAAAACGCTGTAAGACAGATCATTCATCGAATATGTATTATCTGTGCATTTAATCAAACAAGAGAAATTAGAGATAGTCGAGAGGTTTCCAACAAGGCCAACCTAGGAGTTGAGGCGTTTGAAAAACAGAGAAATTTATAAAAAAAAATAAAAAAATCGCCTTTACTACAAAAAAAAAGCTAAGGGGGGGGGGTATTGAAGATATGGTCAGGATATTCAAGATACTTAGGGTGTTGTTGAATGGGTGTGTGGGTAGTTCGTGAGGTGTGGTGGAGTGGGTCATTCGTGCAGAAATGTCTTTGTATGTGGGGTGGTGAAGGTAACGTGGGTCGCTACTTCACCACCCCACAGTGTGTGGGGTAGGGGGTGGGGAAGGGGGTGACAGTAGCGTGGGTCGTTCCTCTCAGTCGTCTTCACACCTACAAACACTTTTATGGTCGTTCTTATCTGTAATTGTACCACTTCCTCAGCAACATTGTGATTCAGAGCGATAACCTTGAGAGCCTCGCCCTTCCCTCCACCCCGAGACCTTGGCACCGAGACCCTCGAGACCTTGGCAGTAAGACCCCGAGACTTTGGCACCAAAACCCCGAGATATTGATATCAATACTTCAAGACCCTGGTGCCAAGACTCAAAGGCGCTGCGTTATAAAGGCCTTATCAATATTACATTCTTGGAGATCCGCTCAAACCTGGGGAGGACCACATAACACCTGGGGAAAGAGGAGTAATCAGGTTTGATCCGAGGAACAGAAGGCAATGGCTTCTATTGCAAGAGCCCTTCACCAACATAAAGGGACCCGCCTTGAAGGGATCATGAAGGTAACACATGCACCTTGACGCTAGACAGACAGATCAAAGAGTCGCACCGACCCTCAACCAAGAGACAATTTACGCCAATTACCTTAGTTTATGATCGTTATGACGTTTTTACCCGCAGCTTCCACGCACTAGTAGTGCTCAGGTAGGAGGGTGAAGTGGTAGTGAGGATGGTGGCAAATAGGTGAGGATGGTGGATAATGGCAAGAATATATACGCAGCAGGGATATTTATTGTAGGGATTATAGTAGTCTTGACTGGTGGTGGATATGTTACATGTTGCCTTAATGTCTTGACCGTCGTGTAGTCGATAGTCTTTAACCCCAATTAGCTATCTGGTAACGAAATAGGTGAGAACGCTGGTATAAGAAAAGATTTTAAAGGGATTTATTTTAATACATGAGTGCCCTTCGTAATTTTTTATGAATTTGCTAGTAAGGTGTTGAACTATGGCAAGCATTTCTGCCCAGGCTATATCGTAGTCTGAGCGCTAGGCTCAACAGAAGGGACACAGGTTCCAGTGAGACGTATGGAGAGGCTACGTTAAACCTGCTCCCCATATTCACCTAGCAGTGGAAAGGTACCTGGGTGTTGGTCGACTGATGTAGGTTATATTCTGAGGAAAGGGGAGAGATTCATATACTTTAAATCTGCCTTCGCTTGGAAATGAACTGAGGTACGATTACAGCTCTGGCCTATACATTCATCCGATAAAAAAAATCGTTCCTTTCGCATACTTAAAAGCAACGGTCTTTGTTTCACCAGGCTGCTGGTGATCATCATAGAATCCCAGTGGTTACCCTCGTCAGGAATTCCTGAAGCCTTATCCAGGACGCGTGAAGTATTGGGATAATTACTGGCGTTGTATACATGCTGCTGATCACCGCCGCGTTTGATCTTCACCTGCGTTATCTCCTCTCTTTATCACGTCGCTTTCGGCGAGTTTTTTGAAGGCGTTTTGTAACAAAAGGATTACTAGAATGCACAATTTTTTTCCCCATAAAGGTCTAGGTATGTTAATAATAACTAGCGTTTCTTTTCTCTCTCTCTCTCTCTCTCTCTCTCTCCTCCTCTCTCTCTCTCTCTCTCTCTCTCTCTCTCTCTCTCTCTCTCTCTCTCTCTCTCTCTCTCTCTCTCTCCACACACACACACACACAAAATTCGATTTAATGTGAATTTTTTTTTTAATTTTGCGATTTTAAGGCTTCCATGTTTTTGATTGTTTAGTTGCGTGTGAAGTTCATTTCTTCTTGTGTTTTGTTGCGTTGTGAGTGAAGGTGTTGAAAGGTTTCTTCTCTGTTCGTTTTTAATTTGACCGTCGGCCTCATAGATCGTTTCTATGAACAATTTCCTGAATAGTTTTTCTGAACTGGTTTATAGGTCATCTGCACGTTGCTGTGGTTTTTTGATGCTGTGGTTTTTTGGCACTCATTGTTGATAGAATCAGCGTTATCGGCACTCGTAGGTGGCATTTTCTGTAGTCCTGACACTCCTCAGTGGCACCATCTATGCCCCTGGCATTCCTTGCTGGCATTAGCTGTCCCCTTGGTACTCCTCAGTGGCTTCATCTAGGCCCTGGCACTACTAACAACAGATTGCAAAGGTGAATTTTCATCCTAGGGTAACGAAAAGTACGCCACCACAGTGCCTAAGATGGGGTCGTAAGATATTGCGTAAATAAGATAAGCAGGTAAATAAGTAAAAACAAGTAAGAAAGTACATACAATAGACTCACGAAATCGTAATAACACGGAACGGGTGAGGTTTGAACCCAGCTGGCCGAGTGGCTTACGTACTGGCCTGGAGATTTACGACTCACTTGTCAGATTCAAACCCCAACCGTAACGTAGTTTGATTACAGCAACATTAAGTCTGTGTCAATGTCTCTGAAGTAGAGCGGGCGTCCTAAGCTCACTGGTGGCGAAGTCAGTGGCCAGCTGTGGGCGACAGCAAATGGCGACTGAGGCTACAGCCAGGCGAATGTGGGGCGTCCCCATCGCGTGACATAAAAATAAATATGATAATAGACTTTCCAGTCATGGATGTGATATATGAAGTCTTGTAGAGGGTTCCGTGCATGTGTGAGGCTATATTTATGCGTCAACCTCCTGCTCGTATCTCCTTGACGAAGACACAACCCTCGCAATAACCCACGAGGGAGTAGTTGCAGCAATGGAAATACACATAAATGTCACGTTCAGTTAGTAGTGTTTCTTGTTGCATCAGTGAGGGTTGGTGTGTCAAGGCACAAGCACTTACACCTGAACTTATACCTGTACTTAAATAGTCACACATGCAGTAACACAAACACTTTGCATTAGCACTCTCGCAAGCACTCGCGTATGCACACACACACGCATACACACATACACATACACACACACACACACACATACACACACACACACACACACACACAAGCACACACAGGAAGCAGAACAATCTAGAGGGTGAGGTTACAGAGGCTTATAGCTTTAAGATGAGTTACGATAAGGCTCTTGGAGCCGGCAGTGAGTGGACCAGCAAATAAGCGCGGACCAGGAGCTGTGAATCGACCTCCAGCAACCACATGCAGGTGAGAACATCTACATACCTTCTCAGCTGGACAAACACAAACACTCCGCAGATTCACGACACATTCCCTCGAAGCTTAGCAAAAAAACACAGACAATAGAAGCTTGAAAGCTAAATAAGCACTCTAAGCTTAGCAACGACTCAGCCAAAGCTTGAAAACGACACAAACATTCAAAGTTCTACAGTGACACCCGAGCTAACTATGAGATTTATTCTCACATGAAAGAGTAGTAAGACTCGAAACTCATCAAAGGTATATCAAAGGTACGAAGCTTGCTCTGACGACTTTAAATGTGCTCGAAGAACACTGACTTGAGAGGGAGAGGAGGAGGAAGAAAGGGAGGGGAGGGTGAAGGTGAGGCAGGAAGCGAGGGGGAGAAAGGGAGGAAGTATGAGAGGAGAGAAAGGGAGGAGTGAAAGGCGAAAGTGGAAGGGGTGAAACAGTGAGGGAAGGTAAGAGAATGTGTGAGAGAAGGAGAGAGATTGTAAGGTGAGAGACGATGGAAGGAATGAGGGAGGCCAGAAAAAAAAACATAAAACATAAATCAGTGATTTTTGTGTTCAAGAGAGAGCAGAAAATATCACTCAAAGGAAGAGAAAATTGAGGCTGTGGAAGGTGAAGAGAGAGGTCATATATATATATATATATATATATATATATATATATATATTATACATATATATATATATATATGCTTATCCGTGTTCATGACCAGCTATATACATGCCTGTTCGTATAAATCTTAATAAATATTTATGTTTATCTATATTCACGTGTTCGTTAATAATATTGGTGTTCATCATTTCATCCATATGCATTTGTACTCATTTACATTTTTTCATTTATACATAAAGATGTTTTTATCTATCCATCTTCATTTTCACCCATTTGCATTTACAGCCATGTTAATTTTTAGCCATATATATTTTTTTAGATATAATATAGCTGTTCATGCATATTTATGTTCATCCATATCTATGATCATCCATAACTATATTTATTAATTTAGTTATCAGTGTTGCTGTTTTCACAAACATCTGTATCTCTGTATTTTATTATCCGTCTTTCTGTAAAAGTAAATAAAAATATCCTGTATACTAACAGTGGTTTGAACCTCGCAGTGAAGTGAACATAAAAACTGAGCTTTGAGTACTTCAAGGCTCGAACCTGGGGGTTCTGAGGATTCTCAGATTCAACTGCTATTCACTATCTTGTTTCATTCTTTCTAAATACACCAAATTATCTCAATAAAACCTTTTCTGTTCTCTGAATTATATGCTTCATAACATCACGGTATCTTTTAGTATCTCAAACCCGTTCTCTGGTCTGTTTACAATCGTGTTGTTACGCTCTCGCAAGTTCTAATATCTCCAATCCTCGTTCATTGCGTAATTTTACACGAAGCAGTTATTTCATAAACGACATTTCCACTGTCTCTAATGTTCTGAAGGTTAGGTTAGGTAAAGTTTGTCAGGAAACAGGACAAGTGTTTCCTGACGCGGGTCTTAGATGATGACCCGCCGTTGGAGCTTTTGGTCATCTGACCGAGGCCTTCCGCTGGCTTACCGGTCCACCCCTTTAAAAATTAGTTATAACCATTTAGTTATTAAATAATGTTCTCAATGCACCCAATCTCTTCTTATTTTTTACCGATATTAAGACGTCGACACAGCAAATCGCTGAAACGTTCTAATTATTGCATCTACTTTAAAACTTCTCTTCACAAACTCTTCAGCAATAATGCTACTTTCTCTCAGTCATCTTTACTGTGATTCACCTCATCTTTCATAGATTCCTTTACTATCACATCGTCTCCCATATATCTTCCATTTACTCTGATTCTGCTTACTCTCATCCTCTTGCTCTTTTCTGCGTTCACCTCGAACCTTCACTCGCACGCTCACAGTAACACTGTGTCATCTGTAAATAGTAACTGTGATAACTCTCCATTATATCAGATACGTCATCTCTTAAACCCACACCTCTTCCCAACACTCTAGCAGTGACTCAGCTTCTAACCCAACATATAAACATATTAAACATCCTCGGAGACATCACACATCCATCTTTATTAAAACTTATACTTTTATCTTCACCCTCCCTAACCTGATCTTCACCCTCCCTAACTTGATTTTCACCCTCCCTAACCTGATCTTCACCCTCCCTAACCTGATCTTCACCCTCCCTAACCTGATCTTCACCCTCCCTAACTTGATCTTCACCCTCCCTAACCTGATCTTCACCCTCCTCATAGAAACTTTAAACGGTTTTCAGTAAATCATCTTATACCATATCAATGTGTCGTTCACACACGTTCTTGACTGCAGGTACTTGATCCATACATCCCCTTCCTTTCTAATCCACTCTCCTCTTCTCCTCTTCTTCATGCCTTTTCTCTTCCTCATGACTCAGTCAGTCGCAATCTTGAAACACATTTTTACCTGGCAAACTCAACTAACTTATAACCCTATAACTCTTACACTCTCTCTTATATCCTTTTCCCTCATACAAAGGAGTCCCACATGTTCTCTCTGTCCTCAGTACCTTCTCTTTCATTCACACATTGAATAAATGCACTACCATCCCCACACTTTATCCCCAACTGCTCCCAGTATTTCGGTCTTATTCCCATCTCTACTTACCGCGGTTCCCGTATTCAATCTTCTTATTGCTTCATTCATTTGTCGTTTTCGGCTCTTCTTTCTTTCTGTGACGACCAAAGTGCTCTGTAAATATCACTACTACTCCTCCTCCTCCTTCGTTCTAACAAATGTAACTCCTCCTTTACCTCCTCCCTCCCGTCCATTCTCTCCTGCAGGGAAAATTCTGCATTCAATATTCAAGGGAAAACGGTAAACCCGCAGAAGTTGCTCAACGTCTTTATGATTGGAGGTTAGTTACATTTAGTCAGAGGTTGGGGGATGTTGCTTCAATTCCTGAGACTAGGAGCACCAGCATCCACGTACACGTATCCCTTTCAATGGTCTGCATTCAGTACCTTGTGAGAACCCAGTATCCCTCTCTGATACATCTCTGCCTTCTTGTCTAGCATCTCACAACTTTCTCAACAGACAAACCATTAGATCCCTTGATTTCACCCCCACCCCCTCCACGTCATTTATCTCTCAAAAACTGTTTAATATTCTCAACGAAATTTGCTGACAATGCCTCAACTATTTTTTTTTTCGTTTTATCTCCTTTGCCACTCTTTGAACCTCTTTCTTCTTCTCTATACAGTCTGCCTTCCTTGCCCATTATTTTTGCATTTCAAATATCTTTCATACATCAACCAATTCCCCTTTGCCTACTATTTTCATACCACCATTCCATAAATAATTTATCATATGCAAATTCTCTCTCTCTCTCTCTCTCTCTCTCTCTCTCTCTCTCTCTCTCTCTCTCACTGTTTTTATCAATACATCTCGTCTTCACAAGCTCCCAAAAAAATATTTCTTCAAATAAAACGTAGCTCAGAACGAAAGAAGTCCAGACCATTAGGGGTCTACGCCCTCTATCCTGGCTACCCCCTTTTCTCCAGCCACCTCTATTTTTCCCCTGCCTCTCCCCTCCCACCCTTGTCCTTCCCTTCCCTTCCCACCCTTGTCCTTCCCTTCCCTTCCCTTCCCCACCCCCTTCACGGCGGCGCCTCGTCAGCGAGGGGGTAAATGGGGGGAGGAACACCGTGCCCTACTCAGCCGGAGAGATGGACGGCGTCAAGAGTAATGTTATGTTTCACTGGCCCCTAGTCCTGTGTGTGTGTTAGTTACCATTTTGTCCTAGGCACATGTCGATTATACACTAGGCCTGTTGTGTTTGTGTGTGTTTGTGTAACGAAACACTTCGAAATGTTTCGGCCCCGCCGGGAATTGAACCCGGGCCCTCCGTGCGTGAAGCAAGAGCGCTAGCCACCATGCCATTGGGGCGTGTGTGTGTGTGTGTGTGTGTGTGCGTGTGTGTGTGTGTGTGTGTGTGTGTGTGTGTGTGTGTGTGTGTGTTACCATTTTGTTAGTTACCATTTTGTCCTAGGCACATGTCGATTAGACACTAGGCCTGTTGTATATGCGTGCGCGTATGTGTGTGTGTATGTGTGAGTTAGTTACCATTTTGTTAGTTACCATGTGTATGTGTGTGTGTGTGTGTGTGTGTGTGTATTCACCTAATTGTGGTTGCAGGGGTCGAGACTCAGCTCCTGGCCCCCTCTTCACTGATCGCTACTTTGTCCTCTCTCTCCCTGCTCCATGAGCTTTATCATACCTCGTCTTAAAGCTATGTATGGTTCCTGCCTCCACTACATCACTTACTAGACTATTCCACTTCCTGACTACTCTATGACTATGTGTGTGTGTGTGTGTGTGTGTGCTAAGGGGTGAAGGTGTGCGCGTGCTTGCCCATTTGTATACACTTCTTTTTGTAGTTGGAGGGGTCGAGTCTCAGTTATTGGCCCCTTCTTCTTAGCTAGACGTGAGAGGGTTCTTTCTCTCCCTCCTAGCCTTATGGGCCATGCCATACCTCTTCCAGATGCTCTGTGTGGTATGTGAGTGTGTGCAACAGTCGAAACAGCGGGATGAGAAATATGAGAAAAGAAAATGTATTAAAGAGCTTGAATAAGGAAAATAAGAGAGGAGAAATAATGAGGGGGGATAAAAGTATTGGGAAAAAATTAAAGGTACAATGTATGAGCAAAGAGAAAAGTTGTAAATAATAAGAAAAAGAGACTAAAATGGTGGAGAAAAGGAAGGAGAAGATGATTAGGTAGCACGATATTTGAATTGTTCTATATGACACACACACACACCTAGTAGCGACCAGTGAAAAGGCGGGGCCAGGAGCTGTGAATCGACCCCTGCAACCACAACTAGGTGAGTACACATTCAAATATAACCAAACACACATCATTATAGCATGCAAAATGTTCTTATCAAGAAGTGGCCAAGACGCAGGTTCGGTGCCAAGAAGAGCAGAGAGAATCTTCAGACTGACGATATACCTGTCAGCAAAATCCGTGGCCGCAAAAAAAAATAGTTTTCACTGCCTAACTTACTTGAATTTGCAGGCGTGGAGAGGCGCCCAGATGTAACATTATTTACTAGATTCTTCAGGTGGATCCACAAGATGGGAGATTTTTACATCTGCTGATGCTGCTGGTGTTGTTGATGCTGCTGCTGGTGTTGCTGATGATGCTGCTGGTGTTGTTGATGATGCTGCTGGTGTTGTTGATGATGCTGCTGGTGTTGTTGATGATGATGCTGGTGTTGTTGATGATGCTGCTGGTGTTGCTGATGATGCTGCTGGTGTTGTTGATGATGCTGCTGGTGTTGTTGATGATGCTGCTGGTGTTGCTGATGATGCTGCTGGTGTTGTTGATGATGCTGCTGGTGTTGTTGATGATGATGCTGGTGTTGCTGATGATGCTGCTGGTGTTGTTGATGATGCTGCTGGTGTTGTTGATGATGCTGCTGGTGTTGTTGATGATGATGCTGGTGTTGCTGATGATGATGCTGGTGTTGCTGCTGCTGCTGCTGGTGTTGTTGATGATGCTGATGGTGTTGTTGATGATGCTGCTGGTGTTGTTGATGATGCTGCTGCTGTTGCTGATGATGCTGCTGGTGTTGTTGATAATGCTGCTGGTGTTGTTGATGATGCTGCTGGTGTTGCTGATGATGCTGCTGCTACTGCTGCTGTTATTGTTGTCTCTGTTGCTGCTGCTGCTACTATTGTTGCTGCTGGTGTTGTTGTTACTACTATTGTTGTGCTGTTGTTGCTGCTACTGCTGCTATTGTTGTTGTTGCTGCTGCTGTTACTGCTGTTACTGTTGCTACTACTGCTACTGCTCCTTCTTCTGTTGCGGCTGTTTTTGCTGTGGTGCTGTTGTATATTCTATCAACAGGGGGAGAGGAAAAGAAACGGTGACTTCAGACTGAAAGGCTCTTGATCGGCGGAATGGGAGCTACCCTCCATTTCCCTGGATCAATCCTCATTACCTCTTCCATTTTCCAGGTGTTGCATGACCCATACGCGTTTAGCACTTCCCTCTCAATACAGTAAGAGATACAATAATATGGTGGAGATGCTTCATCTATCGTTGATCTCTCTCTCTCTCTCTCTCTCTCTCTCTCCCTCTCCCTCTCTCTCTCTCTCTCTCTCTCTCTCTCTCTCTCTCTCTCTCTCTCTCTCTCTCTCTCTCCTCTCCCTCTCCCTCTCCCTCTCTCTCTCTCTCTCTCTCTCTCTCTCTCTCTCTCTCTCTCTCTCTCCCCTTCTTTCGCCACCATTGTCTCCTTAGAATAGGTTATTACGATCAGAGGAGCCGCCACAAAGGCTACCTGACAGTGTTTGAAGGAAGAGAAGAGAGAATGAGAGAGAGATGAGAGTGAGAAAGAGAGAGAGAGAGAGAGGAGAGTGAGAAAGAGAGAGAGATAACAAGAAACCGTAGACAGACACATAGAGCTGGCAAGGAAGAGGGCAAAACATTGTATACTAAGAACAAAAAAGGCTCAATACCGTGACTTGAACAGGCAACTTATTCCGTCAGTGTTCACTTTCTTATATTCAATACACAAATAACTCGCGCTTAGGAGACTGAGACTCATAAGAACGTTTCGTGACTATTTGATGGTCTCCCATATGCGGGTTATTTATATACTAAATACAAGACAGTGAGCCCTGAATGAGTGAGCTGCCTGAGCAAGGATTCAGCAGTAACTCCATACAAAGGGGAGATTATTCCCTCTAATGAAAGTTCCTCAAAGACTCATTTGATGTTACCAACTACAGCCTGTGTGTAATGTCTGTACACTGTGTACACTGTACGGTGGACACACACACACACACACATGTTCAACGCTTAAAATATTGCATTAATTTAGTAGACATATTTGGGGGCCTAAGGCCTTTCTCTCATGCCCTGAGCATTGTACCCATCGTGCCCGAGAGATGATCCACACCTGGATACAGGAGGAGCTACCACATTCATTATTCTTAACCCAATTTAATTTACCATCTGCACATTTTAGGTAATAGATTAGATTAGCGTGACATACCTATTATCTGAATATTCAGCTACGACTATATATATATTTTTTTAAGGTCCAAGCTCTTCAAAATATGTATAAAACATGAGGGAGGGGGGGGGGGAAATATTAAAGCAGGAATGTCAAAGAAGATTTTGTTAATTATGGAAATTTTGAGAAGGACGACTCTTGAGCACATTAGTAATGGATGAGAATATTTTTTTTTCGGGGAAAACCAAAAATATCAGTGTATTTTGTAGTTAAAAAATCTACTTTGTAACCATCTGAAATGTGTGAAGAAATATATATTTTTTTTCCACTAATAACAAGTTGATATTGAAGCCAGTCGAAATTGTTTTGTAAAAGTATATAATATTTTTTTTTATAGAAAAATCACTTCATTCTGGAGTTAAGAAATGTGTGCAGAGGTATCTCATTTTTTTTAGAAAACAATTTTTTTTTTAATTAAGAAATCGACTCTGAGACCTACTTTGTTCTCTGTATGAGAACACCATTTCTAGAAAATCACCAGCCATCACAAAAACTAAAAAAGAAAAAAAAATGAAAATTCAACTTTTAAATAAACATTCAACTCTTCCAAAAAATAAAGTATCACATAAACTCAACTACAAAGTGAGAATTTTTGCAATTAAAAATAATTAAATGACATTTCTCTTAAAAAAACAAAACATAGAGAGAGAGAGAGAGAGAGAGAGAGAGAGAGAGAGAGAGAGAGAGAGAGAGAGAGAGAGAGAGAGAGAGAGAGAGAGAGAGAGAGATTGAGAGAGAGAGAACGAGAGAACACACAAACGTAAACTAAAATAAAATGCAAATCGTTGTCATGGAGTGAGTTTAAAAACTAAAATCTAAATTTAAATTGCGACTTTCTGGTCTGACGCTAAAACCGGCAACACACACACGCCAGGGAGCAACACACACACGCCAGGGAGCAACACACACGCCAGGGAGCAACACACACACGCCAGGGAGCAACACACACGCCAGGGAGCAACACACACGCCAGGGAGCAACACACACACGCCAGGGAGCAACACACACGCCAGGGAGCAACACACACACGCCAGGGAGCAACACACACGCCAGGGAGCAACACACACGCCAGGGAGCAACACACACACGCCAGGGAGCAACACACACGCCAGGGAGCAACACACACACGCCAGGGAGCAACACACACGCCAGGGAGCAACACACACAAGCCAGGGAGCAACACACAATGTTCGCACAGTTTCAGATGATAATATGCGGAGTTTGTCCAAAGAATATGATATAGACTCTCCAGGAGCTCTGAGTGTTCGTTTTTTTTTTTTTACCGAATCTTTACCAAACGTTTCTCGACGGTTCTCAGCCAAGATTGGTGAAACGTTTCTGAAATGATTTTATACGAAACGTTTCTGCATGGAATTCCATATGTTTCTGGTAAAGGTTTCACGAAACGTTTGTGCTAAAGATTTTTATAAAACGTTTCTAATATATGATTTAGTGAAGGAAAATATTTAACATTTTAGTAAGTTTTCTGATTCAAATAAATTAATTCCAAATTTTCCTAAATTCATTTGTACACACACACACACACACACACACATGTTAAATATTTTCCTTCACTAAATCATATAGCATTTAATTATCCAACTGAGTAACGTTATGTGATTGTGTTACTCAGAAGGAAGAACATAACAAAAATATAAGAATCTAAAAAACTATGCACAAATTGTGATTTAGCATACATAATTTAGAAAGGATTTAACATATGTAATTTAGAAAGGAAGAGATCTTTGACCTAAGTTCAATAAACCTAATAAAAGGCTGTGAGGTTTACTTAATATCTCTGCTATGTTTCAGCCTTTCCAAAGCAGAAATATCAATTTTATCTCTGGCTAAGTTGAAATAATCCATCACACGAAGTGCAACTACAGCAGAAAATGTCAGTCTTGTTTGGTAAAAGGTATTCTGAGTTTGAAGGGTCAGCGGAGACCTGTTGACATCACGAAGGCTGGGGTGTTGATGCTAGTTTAATCGTCAGGAAAAAAAACGCCTGACATTGTCTAGAACTGAGCTGCAATGTAACGTAGAGCTCTAACATAATATAAAACCTTGGGTTGATTTAAAAAAGAAAAATAGACAAATATGCGAGTGATCAGGAGTACAGCTTGAGATCTTGGAGAGTCTTTTAATAGTTCTTATGTACGAATGAATGCAGAGACGATGACCCATTCAGAGGTGCCGGCCCTGTTGCAGGGAAAGTGGGGTGAGGTGCCAAAGACTGAAAGTTAATAACGCAAAACCTCACCTGGAATACGTAGTTCCGTTCTGGTCCTGATGCTTCATAAAAGACGAAGATAAAATGAAGAGGGCGCATACAATATCAACAAAGCTCGTATCTTCAATAATAAATTCTTCAAGAAGAGGGGTATCTTGAAGCTAGCAAAGGGCTGTTGATCCAAGGAAGTAGAGCTACCATTTTCTTCCTTGGTTCAAACCTGATATTCTTCCCATTCACTAGAACACCGAGATTACAAGATCTGATTGAAACCTTTAAAATATAAAATAAATTTGATGCTTATACATAAAGAAAACGATTTCAGATAAGCATAAAAAACTTCATGAAACTACGAGGCAAAAGGTGCAACACAAATGTGAGTAAGCTTTTTGTAGACTGAAAGAACACTAGAACAGGCTGTCATCTGAAAGGGTATGAGCATAAAATCATAAAAAGTCTTTAAGAACTAGCTAGACAAACTGTAAATATTACTGCAGGTTTAATTAGATTGTGGTCAATGGAACCCTGACATTAGTTCAGTAAACTACCCAAGATGACAACGTGATACTAGACCATCTAGAGCATGGTAGTAATAGTAGTAGTAATAGTAATAGTAGTAGTAGTAATAGTAGTAGTAGTAGTAGTAGTAGTAGTGGTAGTGTTACCTCAAGTAGTGTTAAATATGATGTGGCAGCTATAGTAGTAGTATTAGTATTAGTAGTGATAATAGTAGTAGATGTCCAAAAACTGTTTCCACTACTTATGTTAGTAACAGCTCACAACCACAACCTAAGTACCCACCCTGACACTAACTCTCACATCCTCTCCTTTTACACCACACACGCAAACAACACCCAAGCACACACTACCCACATCCACAGTAATACCATGACGGCTGCGAAATTACCTGCAGCGTCCTTTCCCATTATGGATCTTCCTCAACAAAATTACCCCCTCAGTCTATCCTGTCATTTCCACTTGGTATTGTGAGGTACATCTGGAGGAGAGTAATGACTTGTCTCATTCCCGTAGTGAAGGGAAGACAATGAACAACATAGACTCTGGTTACCTCTCTCTCTTTTTGTCCAGCTGATATATTTCTCATAGACTTCCACAGTCCCTTCTCATCTATCTTAATTTAACTAGTTCTCTCTCTCTCTCTCTCTCTCTCTCTCTCTCTCTCTCTCTCTCTCTCTCTCTCTCTCTCTCTCTGGGTGCCGGACCTGGCGTTATTATTATTTTCCTCAGCCCCCTCGTTTTCCCAATCTGTCAGTGTCTCGTGGCGTCTAAGACGTGTCTGGAGGGATTTGGTCTTCAAGGTTAGAAAATACATTTACGTAAAGCTTATAACGAACTGTAAATACGCCCAGAATTTGTCATCTATAATTTAGGTTCTACGGGTCCAGATGGACATTATTAGGTTAATTTGGTTAGATTAGGATAGGTTAAGGTATAGGTAACGTCACTTAAATAAATTTAACAATTATAACTCACTATTACATAAAATAATTACAATGATGCATAAACTGTTGCGTCACATTGGCTTTAACTATGGTTTCGATACACCGTAACACAGCGACGTTGGCTTAGTAGAGTGGTTGAATCCCTGATATTATTGTTCACATCCCAATTGTAAATAATGACGCTTATGATGACTTCGGTTCGACCTAGACCATTATCAAGTCACAATATTTATCGTGCAAGTCAAAAGTCAATAGGAGGACAAAATTGCTGTTGTCTATCTCAGAATTCTTTTTTTAATTACCTTGTTTACTTCAATGAAAAGAAAATAGAACCTGTTGAATTTTTTTTTAGTTTATTTTTACGAGTTTTCAACTTTTCAGTTTAAGTTAGGTGGTTAATTTTTTTTGTGTGATATTTTTACCCATAGTCTTGACGAGGGTTATTAATTAAGGCTTCATGTCACCTGTACACCACCAGTCAAAGATACTTTAATCCATATAATAGGAATCATATTAACATTATATTATTGGTCTATATACACTAATAGTTAGACACCTCTCGGTCTAAATACAGTGAGAGATACACAACACTCGGTCTAAATACACAGAGATACACAACACTCGGTCTAAATATACAGAGATACACAACACTCGGTCTAAATGCAATGAGAGAAAACACCTTTCTGTATACACACTTAGAAATACACGACACTAGGTCTATATACAGAGTTGTTTGCCTATTCTTCAAAGGGGGCAGCTGGCGAATGGTTCCTGAACCAGGAAACTGAAGCTACCTTCACCTTCCTCATATTAAACATTCTCACCCACTTCTCGGGGCGCTTTATGAATCCCTACACGTTTAGTGCTTTAATGAATTAGCTTTCATTTATGACGTTTAATTTAAATCCATCAGAGATTCACATTGCCTGAAACAATTAATTATATCGCAATATTTATCGAAAAAAATCCGTAATTTCAAAATTATCAATCACTTACCTCTCACAATATTTGGGAAATTGTTATTGATTTAGCCTTTGTGTATATACAAAGGAGAAATTATTTGCGAGAGATCCAAGGAACGCCCTTCAGCTCTGCGCGTCTTTGTTTGAGATCAGTCGAGCGTAACGCGTACGATCAGAGAGAATCGATCAGAGGCGCAATTAGCGCAGATGGTATTGAGGTTCGGCAAAGACTGCCACCAAAACACCAGATAAAAAAGATTAGGCGCTAATGATATCACGAACTGCAATCTGTGTGTGTGTGGTATGTGGTGTGTGGTTTCCTTCTCATGACAGCCATTTCTCAGTCTTCAGCAGTTGCCAGGGTTTCACACGCACGCTCATTATATACTCCTTAGTCGGCGTCCGTGCACGTCCAGTGGGCCCGTCGCGTACGCCCAGCGGCTGATCACGTCAACCTAGGTGACTACGGCCCTATGGAGTAATATATATTTCTGATTTTTTTTTCTTGTCTATTACTTCCGAGAGAAAGAGCTACAACATTCAGTGTACACGTGACCTTACTGATAACTGAATACTCTGCAAGATTATATATATATATATATATATATATATATATATATATATATATATATATATATATATATATATATATATATATATATATATATATATATATATATATATATAATATGCTTCCTACGTTACTTGACGTCCTCCACTGAAATAATATTATCCTGTTAAATGAAAGGGAAATGAAGTTTGTTGGACTTTTATTACTATATTAATGTTACTGTTCTTTCTGTCCCATGAAGACTCAGGCAAGCCTCATTATCTTCTATTTGTATTCATTACACAATTACCTTTTTCTCTTTGGGTATTTCTGACGTGCTTCTTATTTTGTTAAGTGTACTCGTAAGTGTACTTTTTTTTATATAGTTCTTCTGTGAGAGTCGAACTTGACACACAAGGTGACTCAACTGCCTCGGACAAAGGTTTAATTTCAACTTTTACTATATTTAATAGCTAGTATGCATTTAATTCCAGAAACAAAATTAAAATATTTTGATTAATTTTCTTTGGAGTTTATTGAAGAGATTTTCAAAAATCACGTCTCCTTTCCATGGTTTGGAAGGAACAATGCAGAATTTTTCCTGAAAATTAATGAAAAATGGAACGAAATATTGTCTATTTTTTCTTATTCTCGTTACTGAAAGTATTTAAGTCATATGAGCACTAAAACTATTAGATGGGTAATACTTTCTATCATCGGCTTATGTAGTGTGTGTGTGTGTGTGTGTGTGTGTGTGTGTGTGTGTGTGTGTGTGTGTGTGTGTGTGTGTGTGTGTGTATGTGCCCTTAAAACGAAAAACCCTTCTCATCTCTTTTCAAAACAAAAACAAATCTGAACATACAAGCAAACACGTTCACAAACACAGCAACATTTCTGAAAGAAAATAAATAAATTAAATCGGAGCTTTCTCTTTGCTTGATAATACGAGTCTTGGGATTAATCCAACTCCTTAATTTTCCTAGGCGCGACTAAGAACCCAAGAAGAGCAGAATTCAATTTTCACTCCAGCCCGGTAATTAAACTCAATGGATTCAAGTGAGGAAGTATAAAACAAGAAATCGTGCCGGCGCAAAGCCCCTGTGACAGTTTTGACTGATGAGGCTGCCATGAAGATGGAAAACTCTCCTGAGAGACCACCAGAAACACCCTTTCTCAGTTATTTATATATATTTTTTTTTAATCTTGCGTAATTTGTCTGTTGAGAAGGATTTCTGGGAGGCGTTTTGTTTTGTGTGTGTGTGTGTGTGTGTGTGTGTGTGTGTGTGTGTGTGTGTGTGTGTGATGTTTAGTGTATTTTAATGTATTTAATGAATTCTAATGAAATAAAAATATTCATCTTTGTATGTGTGTGTATTGTATATATGCATGTATTGTATGTACGTATTGTATGTATGTGTGTATTGTATGTATGTGTGTGTGAATTGTATGTATGTGTATGTATGCGTGTATTGTATGTGTGTTTTTTGTGTGTGTGTGTGTGTTGTAGAATATTTTTGGTGATTAATCAAATTCGTAACCAAGTTTATTTTTTATCATAAATTATTAACCAAAATAATTTCATTTACCTACATGGAGTCTTACTGGAGAGTCTGATCAACCAGACTGTTACTGTTGGCCACACACAATCCTACGAACAAACCACAGCCCGGCTGGTCAGGCACTTATTTCGTTCCTGCATTTATTATTTATTTTGAAAAGTATTTCACAACATTATTTATCTCACATATAAACAAAAGTATTCATCATTATTATTATGGCAATTTTTATTTTTGCGTTCATTTTGGGTAAGTAATGTAAAATTAATATAAATTTTAATTTTATACTAAGCAATGGAACTACAATATTTGCAAACTAAATACGAACCATAATATTTCTCCAATCTCTCTCTCTCTCTCTCTCTCTCTCTCTCTCTCTCTCTCTCTCTCTCTCTCTCTCTCTCTCTCTCTCTCTCTCTCTCTCTCTCTCTCTCTCTCTCTCTCTCTCTCTCTCTCTCTCTCTCTCTCTCTCTCTCTCTCTCTCTCTCTCTCTCTCTCGCCTACCTGTCATATACACTTCCCCAACACTTTCATTTATCACTTTCTTTCTCGTGTGTTTTGCAATTTTTCACTTTCACGTACACGCGTTGCCGCCCCTTCCTTCTCTCCACTCTTTCTCTCCTCTCTCCCTTTTCCCTCTCTCCTTTCATTATCCTCTCTTCTCACTCCCTCCTATCTCTTTTCTCTCCCACCCCTCCTCCATTTCTACTAATTTTCCATTCATCTTTAAATTACTGAAATCCCTTCTCTCCCCTTCCTCTAAATGTTTAAATATCTCCCCTCCTCCTTAAATTTTTTACTCCCCCTTCCTCTGAAACACTTCCCTCATCTCAAATTCTTTCTTCTCCCTCTTCCTTTATACTCCCTCTCCTCTCTAAATTTCTTTCACAAACTCACACACCCTACTTTCCTCCCTCCCTCACTTCTTTCATACCTCCCTTCCGCTCACAATCATTCGCTCCATCTCCCACTTCTCTACCTCCTCATCTCCCTCCCCCAACCATTTTTCACTCCCTTCAGCCCTCCGTCCATTCTCTCTCCCTATCTTCCTGTTCCTCTACTTGGCATTAGATGTTTGGGAATGACAGGCAAATATTGCCTAGGCTGAGTGAGGGAGGCTGTGCCTCTTGGTCTCGAGGTGCCCCAATCATTCTGTGGCCTTCAGGTCCTTGTCGACCCTAAATCATTAGCGGCTTCTCGGTCTATTTGACCTTCTAAGCTTTCAGGTGGGCCCCTAGGTGTCTAATCCTTTGCGGACTCCTAGATCTGGGAGCCCTGCTTGAGGTTCTAGGCTTCTGGGGCCCTTAGCTTTCTGGACGGTCTCTAGAACTCTGGGGACTCCTATTGGATTTCTAGGCATTAAAGAGCCCGTGGGTCCCCGAGGGCCTACTTAGCTATGGTGGGGGGAGGAGCACTTGGCAATAGGGACCCCTTTCCAAAATGAATTGGGCCACGGTTAGATTTTTAGAGGCTGGAGGAAATGAGCTCACGGGCGGTATACAATCATCAGGAAGATGTTGTTTATGTCTGGTAGCAGCTGTGTGGTGGCTGGTCCTTGTATGAGGGAGCGTGAGAGGAAAAGAAACTGGGGAAAGGGAGGAGTAAGTAAGGATAAAGGGAGGAAATATAGGAGGCTCAAAAAAATAGAGACAGTGGAGAAGGAGAAAGAGAACGTTAAAAAGAAATAGGGAAACAAGAGAGAGGAAAGGAGTAATCTGGAGGCATTTAGGAAGTTTGTGAGGAATGAATCTAGCATGGAGAGGGAATAGGCAACAGGAAGAAGGGAAGCAGGCCAGAAGTGGGGAGGAAGGCAAGACCATACGCATGCAGGAAGGGAGGAAGGACCCTAGGTAGGTAAGGAGAGACAGGACCATAGGCTGGCAAGTAGGTAAGTAAGTTTGTTTAGGTACAAGTACACATAAGTACACATATCATACATAGTGTAAATTACCTAGGATAACCCAAAATATGCAGACAAAATGACTTATTTCCACTGGGGCAGGACTGTAGAGAGGGAGATAGGCAAGACTGTTAAATTAGACACATATGCAACACTTGGGTATCTTTATTGAGGAAACGTTTCGCCACACAGTGGCTTCATCAGTCCAATACAAAGAAGAAAGTAGTAATAAAAGGAGGAGTTTGAGGTAATCAGTCCCTCGGCCTGGAGTCGATGTGTTCAGTCCATCAATCTTGAAGTAAATACAACATAAGGCAAATAGAAGTTGCTTATATACTGTAGACAGGTGAGATGAAGCAGGAGGAGGCGGGGTCATAGTGGTATCATCCACTAGTCGAAGTAAGTCCTTGTCCAAAGGTTTGGACAAATGTTGAAGAATCCCTTTGTATCAAGATCCCAAGAAGTTGCTGTGTCAGACAGGATGTAGATGAATGGTTCAGAGAACCGACAAGTTGTTAAATTAGACACATATGCAACACTTGGCGAAACGTTTCCTCAATAAAGATACCCAAGTGTTGCATATGTGTCTAATTTAACAACTTGTCGGTTCTCTGAACCATTCATCTACATAGGCAAGACTGTAGCGAGGGAGGCAAGGCCGTAGATAGGTAGGTAGGTAGTTAGGTACGTAGATATGCTGAAAGAATTCCTTGCATAGGGAAGGAAGGGTTTGAGAGCTATACACAGAACACAAGAATTTATTTACATTGTTATACCCTGACGTCACCTGTCGTGGCCCTTGTATACATACATACATGCATTTCTGTCCATGTTCATGGGGAACCATGCATAGGCCTTCCCTGGGTACAAATAAACTAAGTTTTACATATCGCATACTCCCTCACGACAGTGCACATGCAGTCTCTATACAAAGAAATACAATGCACAGTTTCAAGAAGAGGTACGATAAGATCCAAGACGCTAGAAACCAGGAAAGCCAGTCGAAGTAGTCTAAGAGTCGTGGACAGGAGCAGGGGGGCGACTACCCCCATGAATACATGCAAACTAGTAGAACACACGCACACACACACACACACACACACACACACACACACTCACCTTACTGCCTGTAACGAACGTGTTTCGTACACGAGAAATGTTCAGCGCAGAGAATTTCGTCAACATAACTTTTTTTCTCCCCCCTTGTAAATCGTGTCCAATTTCCCATTTTTAATACTGGGAACTTGTAATTAAGCTGCCAGTGTGAAATGTTAACTTTAATCAAATACACTGTGCTATCCGACACGTCGCTGTGCGTGCCTCTGCATGACCGTGTGCAACACTGCTTGCGTACTTTGTCAAAGTTTGTTTAGGGCATTGTTGTGTTGCATTGTCCATCACAGTGTTGTATTGTCCATCATTGTGTTACATTGTACGTCACTGTGTTGTATTGTAAATTCTATGTGGTGATTTGTTGTGTTACATTGTACGTCACTGTGTTGCATTGTAAATTCTTTCTGTGTGGAGATTTGTTGTGTTGTATTGTAAATTCTTTCTGTGTGGTGATTTGTTGTGTTGTATTGTGATTTGCTGCATTGTGATTTGTTGTACTACATTGTGCTTTGCTGCGTTGTATTGGGTTTTGTGTTGTCACTGTTGCATTGCGCATCACTCTGTTGTATCCTGACTCGTTGTGTTGTATCCTGCTTTGCTGTATTGTATTGTATTGTACTGAATGTAAATATTTCTTTGTGTTTTAATACGATGAGTTATGTTGTCTTGTTTTGCCCATTGGTATCTGTGTTGAATTGTGTTCTTCTTGATAGGCTAATTTGTGTTGGTCTTTTTTGTATTGCACTACGTTTTGTTCTTCTTATTTAGTGTATTAAGTGTTCTTTGCTGTATCTTGCTATGAATTAGTGTTGTGTTGTGGTGTAGTGGATTTTGTTGCATTTTGGAATTTTGTTGCATTTTGGAATTTTGTTGCTTAGTGTGTTATTGTACTGTGTTGTTCTCCATTACGTCGTGTGTTTTGTTGCATTGTCTTGTGTATGTGTATGAGGGTTTTCATATGAACGTTTGACACAAGATTATTAATATTATTATTATTATTATTATTATAATTATATGATTAACTCACTGCAAGGAGCCGTCGAGCCCCTTCAAGAAGGTCGCCTCCTTGCGGTGGGTTCCATTGCAAGGAGACGTTTAACCCACTGCAAAAAACCCGTCGAACCCACTGCAAGGAGAAGTGAAACTCGCTGCAGGGAGAATACTCTCTGCCAAAAGACGTGGAACCCCCTGCCGGAAGACGTGGAACCCCCTGCCTTAAAGACGTGGAACCCACTGCCAGAAAAATTAGTTGGTGGAGTCATTCAACATACGAAGTTTCAAGAACGCCTTTCTACAAATTTTAGTGCATTTCCCCCTCAGTTTAACCAGCCCACCAGCATTTCCCACTGAATTTCATTCACAGCTGCCCCCTTCTGCCTTTGAAGCGCTCTCTTCACAAACAGACACACACAAACAACCCGGAAAGCAACACAACTGAGGTTGTCGTATATTTCAGCAAAATCAATTTCTACACAAGAACATTTCCAGTCTTAACCTCGTACATTTCCTGGTGTTTTTCTCTTCTGGATTACTGTATATATAAGCATGACATAAGCACCATGTTCTTCTTTTGCTCCATTCGTTTTCTGACGCGTTGCCTATTACGCTATTACCAAATGTAAGAGAATAAATAAAAAAATTAGGGAAAAAGGAAAAAAAATATTTTTCCATTTATAATGGCAAAGTGCAAATTCCGGAAAGGCCATAGAGCACCTGGGACATGGGAGGTAATCAGGTTTGATCCGAAGAGGAGGATAACCCCAATTTCTTGAATTAAGAGCCGTTTGCCAGCTCATAAGACATGAGTGAGGTCATGAAGAGGTGAAGACTGACCGGACATCAGATCAAGGTTTTGACTGGACAGGTCAAGACTAATATGTGGAGGTTAGTCAAAACTTCAGGATTTGGTCAAAGCTTCTGGACTCAACCCACAGTCAAGACTTAGACAAGAAAACACGTCAAGACATGACAATACGTCATCAAGTCTTAGATCTGAAATCAGGTCAACACTTTACCTCTTCTCAGTTCAAGGCTTTGAAGACTTTAGCCAGAAGTCAGGCCAAGGCTTTGACCCCCAAGCTAGGTCAATACGTAGAAATAAATCAGATCAAGACTTTTGACCTGAAGTCACGCCAAGACTCACAAAGCAATCAGGTCAGGCTTATGTCTGAAATCTTCAATCCAAACTCTTCTAATGTATGTCCACTTATTTAAAAAAAATCATACGAGGCTATAATAACAAAAATAAATACGGGCGAATTATAGCTACTATAATTTAAATATGTATTTTATTCCAGCGGGAATATTCAAAGAGAATGGCCAAATGTTAGTGATTTAATAATATGTTTTCCAGTCGTAAATTTACAATGGATTTAACATGGCCGTCGTTTACACTGCCTAGGTCCAATTCACAGCCTCGTAAATTCTCAATTGCGCATAAAGAGTTGTTGAGACGAGGGGAAGGAGACTCTGCTGCAGGTGGGGGTGGGAAGGAGAGGAATAAGAAGTGATATGTAGAAAGATGGGAAAAGGGGAATAGTGGGTAAAGAGAGGGAGAAGAAATAAGAGGAGTTTTTGGAAGAAGAGATGGCGAGATTCTTCGTTAATCAAGAGAAGGAAAGACTGGAGGACGATGAGGAGAGAACAGAAATGTGAGTGTGTGTGTGTGTTTAATTCCTGTTAAGAGCTTTGAGTCCTCCCTCATCACCTTCAGAAGTCCAGCTTTGTCCTTGCGCCTTAGCTTATTCCTTTACCTTTGTGTATAAAGAGAAGTCAATATTAACAAAGTTTCTTCGCTGATTTAATTCCTTCGAGAGTAATGAGCACTCTCCAACTTCGAAGAAAAAGGAACACTTCCGGAGCGCTACTTTCCTTCGAAGGAAAGGAGCACTTTCTCTCCTCGAAGATAAGGAACACTTCTTAACTACAAATAAAGGAATGGACACTTCCATCGTAGCTGAAACATCTGTGTTCAAAATGAGAGCCACACCCCCTTACATCAAAGATGAGCAACACATTCTCATTTAGTAGATAAGATACACACCCTCGCTTAGTAAGCAATGAGCATTTTCTCAGATGAGGAACATCATCAAAACCCAGAATCTCCCATCACTTCAGATACAGTATATATATATATATATATATATATATATATATATATATATATATATATATATATATATATATATATATATATATATATATAATATATATATTATATATATATATATATATAATAATATTATATATCTTTCCTACCTTACCTAGCTCACTATCCTCATAAAAACTCTTCACTGCTTTCAGTAACCAAATAGGAGGAAGGTTACTGAAAGCAGTGAAGAGTTTTTATGAGGATAGTGAGGCTCAGGTTAGAGTGTGTAGGAGGGAAGGGACTATTTCCAGTAAAAGTGGGCCTTAGACAAGGATGTGTGATGTCACCGTGGTTGTTCAATATATTTATAGATGGGGTTGTAAGAGAAGTGAATGCGAGGGTCTTGGCAAGAGGTGTTGGGCTAAAAGATAAAGAAGCAAATACAAAGTGGGAGTTGTCACAGTTGCTTTTTGCTGATGACACTGTGCTTTGGGAGATTCTGAAGAGAAGCTGCAGAGGTTGGTGGATGAATTTGGTAGGGTGTGTAAAAGAAGAAAATTGAAAGTGAATATAGGAAAGAGTAAGGTGATGAGGATAACAAAAAGAATAGGTGACGAAAGATTGGATATCAGATTGGAGGGAGAGAGTATGGAGGAGGTGAATGTATTCAGATATTTGGGAGTGGACATGTCGGCGGATGGGTCTATGAAGGATGAGGTGAATCATAGAATTGATGAGGGGAAAAGGGTGAGGAGCACTTCGGAGTCTGTGGAGACAAAGAACCTTGTCCATGGAAGTAAAGAGGGGAATGTATGAGAGTATAGTTATACCAACGCTCTTATATGGGTGTGAAGCATGGGTGATGAATGTTGCAACGAGGAGAAGGCTGGAGGCAGTGGAGATGTCATGTCTGAGGTCAATGTGTGGTGTGAATATAATGCAGAGAATTCGGAGTTTGGAAATTAGGAGGAGGTGCGGGATTACCAAAACGATTGTCCAGAGAGCGGGAGGAGGTTGTTGAGGTGGTTTGGACATGTAGAGAGAATGGAACGAGACAGATGACTTCGAGAGTGTATAAATCTGTAGTGGAGGGAAGGCGGGGTAGGGGTCGGCCTAGGAAAGGTTGGAGGGAGGGGGTAAAGGAAGTTTTGTGTGCGGGGGGCTTGGACTTCCAGCAATCATGTGAGCGTATTTGATAGAGTGAATGGAGGCATATGGTTTTAATACTTGACGCTGTTGGAGTGTGAGCAAAGTAACATTTATGAAGGGATTCAGGAAACCGGCAGGCCGGACTTGAGTTCGGGAGATGGGAAGTACAGTGCCGGCACTCTGAAGGAGGGTGTTAATGTTGCAGTTTTATAACTGTAGTGTAAAGCACCCTTCTGGCAAGACAGTGATGGAGTGAATGATGATGAAGGTTTTTCTTTTTCGGGTCACCCTGCCTTGGTGGGAATCGGCCGATGTGTTAATAAAAAAAAAAAATATATATATATATATAAAAAATAGTGTGTGTGTGTGTGTGTGTGTGTGTGTGTGTGTGTGTGTGTACTCACCTAGTTGTTGTTGCAGGGGTCGATACATAGCCCTGGCCCCGCCTCTTCACTGGCCGCTACTGGGTCACTCTCCCTGCGCCATGAGCTTTATCATACCTCTTCTTAAAGCTATGTATGGAACCTGCCTCCACTACATTGTTTCCCCAAGCTATTCCACTTCCCACCACTCTGTGACTGAAGAAATACTTCCTAACATCCATGTGATTCATTTGAGTCTTCAACTTCCAACTGTGTCCCCTTGTTGCTGTGTCCCATCTCTGGAAAAATTCTATCCTGTCCACCTTGTCAATTCCTCTCAGTATTTTATATGTCGTTATTATGTCCCCCCATATCTCTCCTGTCCTCCAGTGTCGTCAGGTCGATTTCCTTAACCTTCCTCGTAGGACCTACCCTTAGCTCCGGGACTAGTCTTGTTGCAAACCTTTGCACTTTTCTAGTTTCTTACGTGCTTGCTAGGTGTGGGTTCCAAACTGGTGCTGCATACTCCAATATGGGCCTAACGTACACAGTGTACAGGGTCCTGAACGATTCCTTATTAAGATGTCGGAATGCTGTTCTTAGGTTTGCTAGGCGCCCGTATGCTGCAGCAGTGATTTGGTTGATGTGCGCCTCAGGAGATGTGCCTGGTGTTATACTCACCCCAAGATCTTTTTCGTGTGTGTGTGTGTGTGTGTGTTGTTAGTTAGTTGTACCATTTTGTCTAGGCATAGAATATAGGGGGTGGTAGAAGACAATATTCAAACGGCTCCAGGGAGAACCTTGAGTTTTCCCTGAAGTAAGTTTATTCTTTTCTCTGAGGATGAGGGTCCCCAGTACTGCTATTTCTAGCAGTCAATTAATTCAGTTCTGACTTAGATCAAAGCTGATTTATCTCCTATTTCCCAGGCGATTCATAACTCCTACGGGCTTAACGCTTCTATAAGAATATGTTAATAATGATGAATTGTAGCTGGCACGAGTGAGTTCCTATTCTAAGGAGGCAACACCCGGTACATCAAAAGCGCTGAACACATTCTTGAGATAGGAAGCATGATCGCGCATCAACGTGGCATCTCTGTCTCTCTCTGATATAACGCGAAATACAATAGAAGAAACATACGCAAGGAGAAGGGAAGTCTTTTTAAGACATTACACAAAATAACCTAATAAATTTAAGGGTGAGTTATGGGTGTGTTATTGGTGAGTTACGTGTGAGTTACAGGTGAGTTTCTCGTGAGTTACAGATGAGTTATGTGCACGTTACGGATGAGTTACGGGTGAGGTCAAAATGCTCTACGCTACGCCATTAGTGAATTCCCTGTCTAGCCAGATAAGCTACTAAAAAATGAAGTCTCACTAACCTTTACAAGCGTTCGAACACCATTTGTGGTTTTCGCACGAAGGTTCGACTACCACCCAGCTCTTTGAGGAACTTTAGAGCACACTTGCCCCATGCTTCAAGGGTCTCCGACCCTACTGGGATGAGGTTATAGCAAGGGTGAAGGCCTTCATATATATATATATATATGAAGGGGTGCTTTACACTACAGTTATAAAACTGCAACATTAACACCACAGTACAGGTGTAAAGGAAAAAAATATTGTCTAGCACAGCTCTCAATCTTCTAATAAAGATGTGGAAAAAAAAATATTACTCTGCTTGGAAGACCAACACTGACTGTGTGATGATTTTTATGACTGGTATTGTGTATAGCATGCAATGGTGGGCTGGCTCCTTGTGATGGAGGGGTCATGCTCTGTGATGGAGGGGTCATGCTCTGTGATGGAGGGGGTCATGCTCTGTGATGGAGGGGTCATGCTCTGTGATGGAGGACCTATTCCTTGTAACTGAGAGCTCAGTCTTCATGATTGAGAGCTCATGATGCAGGAGCTCAACCATCGTGATGGAGGGCTCAACCATCGTGATGAAAGGACATTGCTGGCGTGCCCTCGAGTTCCCTGGATCAGAGTCACTACAGTATGGACACAGAGTGGCTTGACAGTCCTCGCCACCATCAACAACTCAAGTCACTGTAATTTCATTTGATTTGTGGTGCCATTCTGAGTTTTACGTCGAAAGTGACACTATTGGTATATTCTGTTTACATGAGTGTGTGTGTGCGTGTGTGTGTTTTAGTTACCATTTTGTCAAAGGCACTTGTCGATAAGACACTTGGCTAGTTTGATGTTTGTAATTACTAGTTGTCAAAGGCACTTGCTGATAGACACTTGCTGGTTAATTAGTTACCATTGTTGTGCGCGCACACACACACACACACACACACACGAGAGTGTACTCAGCAAATTGTACTCACCTGATTGTACTGTCGGGTGGTCGAGTCACAGCTGCCTGCCTTAAATTACGTCGATACAGTGTGAAATCACCTATTTGTTTCTTGTGGAGTCGAGTTTCCGCTGCAGATTCTGTACCAGTCTAGGATAACTGATGTACCAGTCTAGGATAACTGCTGTACCAGTCTAGGATAACTGCTGTACCAGTCTAGGATGACTGATGTACCAGTCTAGGATAAGTGCTGTACCAGTCTAGGATAACTGCTGGTTCCCTTTTTTTAACTTTTAATGAAACTTGAAGGATATTGAATATCCTTCCCCATTACCCTCCCTACCCCCCCCGCGCCTCCTTTAAACCTTCCCTTTCCTCCTTCCCCTATCCCCATCCTTCTCCCCTCCCCATCCAACTCCTCCCCCACTTTCCATCCCCCTTCCTACCTTTTTAAAAAGGAGCATTTCCCCTAACCCCTCCCCCCCTCCTCCGAAAAAACTTTTTGATTACATTACAGTCCTTTGCCAGTTATGTTATTTTTTTCGAGCGTTTTCTTTTTGTATGTAAATTTTTTTTTTTGTCTCTCACGTTTTCGAAGTTGGTTCCAAAGAGTATTGGAAGCCAGAGACTGTTTATGCGAATTTTGTATATGATTATTAAGAATAAATTCAGTTTTTTTTATGTGTAGCAGGAAATGGTGGTTGAAAAATTTAAAAATTTCCTAAAATAATTCTGGCGGTTAATGTGTGATTACAGAGCGATTACCAACTGATTATTATTATTATTATTATTATTATTATTATTATTATTATTATTATTATTATTATCATCATCATCATTTTTGTTATTATCATTAATATTTGTTATTATTATTATTATTGTTATTATTATTATTATTATTATTATTATTATTATTATTATTATTATTATTATTAATATTACAATTCAACAAGTTCAAAACCCGTATGAATCAAAGAGAGAATAAATGTTTATTATCCTTGAAAATTAATATTAATAAGGAAAATTAACAAACAAAAATATATTAGGAAAAAGAGAAAGGTAAACAGAGCAAAAATGTCAAAAATAACATAAAATGTTCAGGTGGAACAAATGTCCTTGTACTTACGGTGGCACTAAATAAACCTGAGCAGAGAGTAGACGTCCGTAGATACTTGATGGTATTAAGAAAATGGTGTTGGAGACACGGCTGTGACATACCTTTGACGGGTCTCCAGGGTCCTTGGATAAATGGTGGTACTGGATAAATGTTGGCACACTAAATGCTGACAGAGAGAGAATATTAGGAGAGCAAATTTTGGCAAAAATAAATATTGTTTGAGCAAATATCGTCTGATACAGAGTAAATGCTGGCAGGGTATTTGCTGATGGAGAGAGAGAGAGAGAGAGAGAGAGAGAGAGAGAGAGAGAGAGAGAGAGAGAGAGAGAGAGAGAGAGAGAGAGAGAAATTTTAGGAATAAATGAATAGATTGAAAAGTGAATATATTGATGGATATTTGTAACAATGTATGACAGAACCCGTACCTGTGTGGATGCAGGTGAATTAAATATATCAGTCAGTGGAATCAATGTGGTAGCGAGGGGTTCCGGAGAGCCTTGTCTTTTAAGGAAAAGACTGGCAGGGTCTGTCTTTGAGGAAAAGACTTACAGGGTCTGTCTTTGAGGAAAAGACTGGCAGGGTTTGTCTTTGAGGAAAAGACTGGCAGGGTTTGTCTTTGAGGAAAAGACTGGCAGGGTTTGTATCTGAGGAAAAGACTGGCAGGGTTTGTCTTTGAGGAAAAGACTGGCAGGGTCTGTCTTTGAGGAAAAGACTGGCAGGGTTTGTCTTTGAGGAAAAGACTGACAGGGTCTGTCTTTGAGGAAAAGACTTACAGGGTCTGTCTTTGAGGAAAAGACTGGCAGGGTTTGTCTTTGAGGAAAAGACTGGCAGGGTTTGTCTTTGAGGAAAAGACTGGCAGGGTTTGTCTTTGAGGAAAAGACTGGCAGGGTTTGTCTTTGAGGAAAAGACTGCCAGGGTTTGTCTCTGAGGAAAAGACTGGCAGGATTTGTCTTTGAGGAAAAGACTGGCAGGGTTTGTCTCTGAGGAAAAGACTGGCAGGGTTTGTCTTTGAGGAAAAGACTGGCAGGGTTTGTCTTTGAGGAAAAGACTGGCAGGATTTGTCTCTGAGGAAAAGACTGGCAGGGTTTGTCTTTGAGGAAAAGACTAGCAGGGTTTGTCTCTGAGGAAAAGACTGGCAGGGTTTGTCTTTGAGAAAAGACACATTTTACAGAATAAACTTTTACTGGAGGTCAAAGTTGCCTTGTTAGAGCTTTATTAAGACGCTCAAGCAGAGCGAAACGTTGCTTCAATAAAAGCTTGATCTACCAAACGTGTCTTGCTTCAACAAAATCGGCAGTAAGACCCTTGGATCAAAAACCTTATTTAGAATGCTCTACAAGATCTTCTTTGGGGAAATAAAGACGGATAGAGGAGAATCCTTTTAAATACAACATTTCGCCCACAGGCTGGGCGAAACGTTATACTGGAAAGGATTATCGACTTTCGGGATTGCCTACATAGGGTCTCAGTTACAGTGGCTCCCAGATAATTAATTATTACTTTGTGTGACAATTAATAATCTATTACCAAGGTTTGCACTATTTCTTATATTAAACTCTCCTATATAAACGATTGTTTCTCTTTCCAAGTCTGTTTACGATAACCAACAAACAGAAGACGAGCAGAACACACAGAAGAGGAGCATTTCGATTAGATTTTGCCATCGAAGTGACTAGTTTTTTGTGCTCACCATGTCCAGCCTGTGGACGGTAGCGCAAGACCATATGGATACGCAAAAGACCTAGAAACTACGCCCCAAAACGGTTAACACGTGTACATCTGGATTTAAAGAACAGAAAAGCACTATACTGTGACTGGAACAATACACAAATAAACCTTGCATAGGAGAGAGAAACTTACGACAACGTTTCGGTCAGACTTGGACCAGTGTGACTTTGTAAAGCGGATTATCTGTGTATTGTGCATCTGGATTTATATCCACAGTTCAGTTATCTGTCACAAGCAAACCACTGAATTAAATAATTGCTTCATAACAAATTAAATATATATAAGTATACAAAATGCAGCTACACCACCAACGGGGGATTTAACTAAGCAGAGAATATTACGAAGAATAGAGTATGATGAAATATCAATGTTAATTAACTGCCAAGTTAATGTAATCATGTTTTATACTGTGAAGATAAAAAAAAACTATAACATTTAAAGTAATTAAGCGAATAATTATATACATGTATTAGGACAACTAGGGTGAGAGATGATATTTTAAAATATATAATAATAATAAAAATAATAATAATAATAATAATAATAATAATAATAATAATAATAATAATAATAATAATAATAATAATAATAAATAATAATAATATTAATAATAATAATAATAAATAAAATAATAATAACACTTACCCTGGGATGTAAATACTTATCCTCATCAAAGTGAATAGCAGTCTATGATACCTGACTTGGTATGACTGTAGAGGACACAAGGACAAGGGTGACATGATTACAACGTAGAACATACTGATAGGAGTAGACTGAATGGATAGAGTGGGTCTGTGAGGTAGGTCTCAGGTACACGAAGACACAGTTGAAAGCTAAAAACACAGACGAGTCGCAGGGATGTCAGGAAATACTTCTTTAGCCTTGCAGTGGTCAGGAAAGTGAAACGACCTAGACAGGGAAGCAGAAGAGGCATAATTTCGAACCCTGCGACCACAAATAGGTGAACACACACACACACACACTGAACTATTCCATAAAAAATCTGAAATAACGTCAGTCCAATAACTGTTTGGCGAGAATAAACACATTGTTCTGATAAACACAGGAAGAGTATAAATAGACGGGGAACACAAAGGGATGATTTAAGTGACTAGGAAATCCAGCCATACATAGACACACACACACACACACACACACACACACACTCACACTCACACACACACAACACACACACACACACACACACACACACACACACACACACACACACACACACACACATCGGAAGAGGACCAGGCAGGGCTGCAAACAGACCTGGACAAGCTCGACATCTGGTCTAGCAGTTGGCTTCTCGAATTCAATCCCTCCAAATGCAAAGTCATGAGGATCGGAGAAGGGCAAAGAAGACCGCTGACAGAGTACAAGCTAGGCGGACAAAGGCTACAAACCTCGGCAAAGGAGAAAGACCTTGGAGTGAGTATAACGCCTAGCACGTCTCCGGAGGCACACATCAACCAGATAACTGCGGCAGCATATGGGCGTCTGGCAAACCTTAGATTAGCGTTCCGTTACCTTAACAAGGAATCGTTCAAGACACTGTATACCGTGTACGTCAGGCCCATACTAGAATATGCAGCACCAGTCTGGAACCCACACCTGGTCAAGCACGTAAGGAAACTAGAGAAAATGCAAAGGTTTGCGACAAGGTTAGTTCCACAACTCAGGGGTCTGTCTTATGAAGAAAGGTTGAGGAAATAGGACTAACAACACTGGAGGAAAGAAGGTCAGAGGAGACATGATAACGACATACAAAATACTGCGGGAATTGACAAGGTAGATAGTGACAGGTTGTTTCAGAGGAAACACAGAAACAAGGGGACACAACTGGAAGCTGAAGACTCAGATGAGTCAAAGGGATGTCAGGAAACATTTCTTCAGCCACAGAGTAGTCAGGAAGTGGAATGGACTAGAGAAAGATATAGTGGAGGCAGGAACCATACATAGTTTTAAGACAAGGTATGATAAAGCTCATGGAGCAGGGAGAGCAGAGACCCAGTAGCAGACAGCGAAGAGGCGGGGCCAGGAGCTGAGTATCGACCCCTGCAACCACAATTAGGTGAGTACAATTAGGTGAGTACACACACACACACACACACACACACACACACACACACACACACACACACACACAACGGAACAAAAGAACCAGTGAAGAAAACGAAAGCGCTGGTTATACAGTTATACAGGCTCTATGATGACATGTGGGAAGGTGAGCCAGACGTGAAGATGACATGAGCACAGGGTAGAGGATGGGAAGAAAAGTGAGGGGAAGAGATGAATGAGGAGGAGGAGGTGGAGAAAATGAGTTAAATGAAAATAAGAGAATAAGGAAAGGAATTGGATGGATTAAGCAAAGAGAGGGAGAGTCATGGAGAAAGGAAAAAAAAAAGAGATGGATCGAAAAATAAAAGGGAAGGTGAGAGATAGAGAGAGGAAAGGATCTGGATATGTCATGTGACGAGGGATGAAACTAGAGAAAGGGTGAAAGGGAGACGCAGGGGAAAGAGAAAGAGGTGGACAGGAAAGGAGGAAAGGAATTGGGAGAGGGAAGAGAGGGCACACAAGGTGAAGAAAACACTAGAGGCAGTCCACAGGGGACCGAGGGGGAAAACAAAGGGAGGAGCTTTGATAAGAGGGGAGAGAGTAGAGGGAAGAGATTGATGGGATAAGGCGGAGTGGAGGAGCCACACAGAGAGAGAGAGAGAGAGAGAGAGAGAGAGAGAGAAGAGAGAGAGAAATGAATGGCCAAGAGATGGAAATGCGATGGAGGGTTGGTGATGAGGTGTTGTACCCTGGACAGGCCCTGGGCGAGGAGATGAAACAGTCGTAATTGGAATCTTATACAGGAATCGCCTCCCCCCGAGGGACCCCCTGAGGGACCCCCTGAGGGACCCCCGAGGGACCCCGAGGGACGCCCCGAGGGACCCCCGAGAGACGCCCCGAGGGACCCCCAAGGGACCCCCGAGGGATGCCCCGAGGGACCCCCGAGAGACGCCCCGAGGGACCCCCAAGGGACCACTGAGGGACGCCCCGAGGGACCCCCGAGGAACCCCCACCTCCTCCCCCTGGCCCAAGACGAGCAACAAGAAGAAAATGAACAAAAAACAAGACAGGAAACGAATGAAAACCAGAAGGAAAAATCTTAAAAAAAGGAGCAGCAGAGGCAATAAAAAATAACAGGTTTATCAGTAAAATAACAGATTTTTAAAAGAATAACAGATTTGTCAGTAAAATAACAGATTTGTCAGTAAAATAACAGATTTATCAGTAAAATAACATATCAGTAAAATAACAGATTTATAAAAGAATAACAGATTTGTCAGTAAAATAACAGATTTGTTAGTAAAATAACAGAGTTATCGAAAAAAAACAGATTTATCACTAAAATAATAGATTTATCACTAAAATAACAGATTTATCAGTAAAATAACAGATTTATCAATAAAATAACAGATTTATTAGTAAAATAACAGTCTTATCTATAAAATAACAGATTAATAAAATAACAGATTTTTCAGTAAAATAACACATTTATCAGTAAAATAACAGATTTATCAATAAAATAACAGATTTATCAATAAAATAACAGATTCAGCGGTAAAAATAACAGATTTATCTGTGAAATGACATATTGTAAAATGGAATATTTATCTGTAAAATAACAGATTTATCTGCAAATAGCAGATTTATTAGTAAAATAACAGATTTATCAATAAAATAACAGACTTAAAAATAAAATAACAGATTTATCAGTAAAATAACTGTTTTCTTTCCGTAAAATTACACATTTATCAGTTAAATTACACATTCATTAGAAAAATAACAGATTTGTAATGCAAAACCTGATCCATTAATAAACTAACAGATTTATCAATAAACAGATTTATTAGTAAAATAACGCTTTATCAGTAAAATAACAGGTTCAGCAACAGTAGTATCTAATTATTTATATATATATATATATATATATATATATATATATATATATATATAAAGGGGTGTGAGGTCAATGTTAAATTTTGACGAGTAAATTAAAAACAGGAAAAGCTAAGAGTAACTCTGAGAGGAAATGGAATAGATGACCAGATGCCTAAGCGAGGGGGAGAAGCAATATTGGCAATAAATAAAGCTAGATTGAAGGCATCAACGTGTATGATAGCACGAGAAGAGGATGGGTGGATGTGTGTGTGATGATGGATATAGTAGTAGAGTGAGACGAAAGAGGAGGAGGGAGAGAGAGAGAGGAGAGAGAGAGAGAGAGAGAGAGAGAGAGAGAGAGAGAGAACAAAAAGGCACAATACCGTGACTGGAACAATACACAAATAACTCTCACATAAGAGAGATGAGAAACTTACGACGACGTTTCGGTCCGACTTGAATAATTTACAAAGTGACTTTGTAAATGGTCCAAGTCGGACCGAAACGTCGTCGTAAGCTCCTTCGCTCTCCTAAGTGCAGGTTATTTGTGTAGAGAGACAGACAGATGGACAATGAGACACAGAGACAGAGTGCAGAGAGAGAGAAAGGGAGACAAGAGAGAGAGAGAGAGAGAGAGAGAGAGAGAGAAACTCTTGCTGATACTGTCCAAACACGCCACGATGGAGACCTAGGGTAGTCACGTGACCCGAGCCATTACATCACCACATCGTCATTAATTACGTCACTGACACGTGTTACCCAGCAAGTGTTGCCGACAGAGGGGGTTTGTATTTGTTTCGACAAGGTCGTTCCATAATACCATCATAGGCAGAGAGGCAGATGACAAGGCTGTCTCATAAACACCTTGTGTATACTCCCCAATGTTTCTCTTGCTATTTATCCTGTTTGTCTAGCATTAGTCGTGTGATTAGAAGGCATTGGTGAGAGGTGATGGAAGTATTTATTTTGTCACAGGGAATGGGATTTTTTTTTTCTTCCGGACGTGGGTCTGGGTTATATGATGACCTGATCAGTGGAAGTTTTGGTCATTTGACCGATGCCTTCCGCTAACGTACCGGTCCACCACGCAAACAAAATAAGCACTATATTAAAAGATGTGATAGTAGGATTTAAACCATATTTAATAAAAGGTCGACACACAGTAGAGTCCTGGAGTGCACTTACGTGCCTGGAGATCCGTGCTTAACACTCAGGAATGACGGTGATATTACTACCGGCGTGTCAACTATTTTTGCCGATATTATGCACAGGACAAGTGGCGCTGCCCAATAAACTCGCCCTTCTGGGCAATAATGTTATATTAAAAAATCTTCTTTTCCATACTCTTATAACTTAAGACAATCGCAAATACACACACAACCCGCACATATAAGAAAGAGAGGAGCTTATATGTGCGGGTTGTGTGTGTATTGTTCCAGTCACGGTATTGGCCTTTTTTTGTTAATCGCAAATACTTCGGGTAAAACACTAACCCTTGGGACTGCTTTTCTCTCCTCTCTGGGTCTGTCCTTCAGCCGACAGACGTAATCAAATCTGGAATATGAAGTCAGCAACGACCGGACACTTTTCTGGAAATTGTTCTCGTAAATTGTGTTCCGCGGTGGGCAGTAACAGAGGAAGGGGGGGGGAGGGAAAGCTAGCAAGCAGCTGGCATTAACACCAGCCTCCGCCAATCACAACCTCGGGTCCTTCGGCCGCTCCGTTCAACCAATCACAACTTTCGTTCGGTTCTCCCATCATTCGTGTTTACTGTCTCGCTTAAAGACTGTCAAAACATTCCCAATGAATGTGTGGCTTAGACTGTTAAGGCAATAGGAGAGAGTCGTTCATGGCTTAAATAGCATTACAGTGGTTCTCGTCTGAGGGTTGTAATGAAACATTGTGGCTTGGCTGATGACCACTGGATTTTTCTTCCTGATGGGAGTGGAGCTCATATGAGGGTCTCTCTAGGGCCACATCTTCGCCGTCTAGGAAAATATTTAGCGAAAACCTATCAATAAAGGCGGTACAGGGACGCTACGACGGGGAAATGAGAAGGAAGGAAATGACGAAGGAGGTGTCCAAGATGGTCTGAGAAGGTGACCAAGGGGGAATAAACTGAACAAGAAAGTGAAGGAAGGTGACCATGGAGATGCTAGGGAGTGACCAAGATGTGAATAGGTGAAAGAGGTACGAGATAACCAAGAAAGGTGACAAAGGTGATTTAAGAAAGGGAAGTAGGCTTAAAAGGGAGGATATGAAAGGAACTTAAGCAATGCACACATGGAATTTTCATCGAGACTTTCTGTATTCCAGGCGATCAAAGAGGAAATAATCTATGTCACTCAAACGATGCTTTGGAAAAGTCGATGCAACATTAACATAGTGGAACATTAAGACGATGGAATATGTAAATAAGACACGTGAGCAATAGTAGGATATTTATTGATATTTATAATCCAGTGATGGACTAGCAAAACGATGGAACAGTAAGAGGATCGAATAAACGTTGGAACAAAAAGAAAACGGAACAGTTACAATATCTAACAGACGATGGAACAGGAACACGTTGGAACGGCACATGCAGAATACGATTCTTGTTCTTAATTTTTATAAAAATAAATATTAACGAGAAACACAACACTCGCCTCCGAAATTGCAAAACAACGTAGAGCCAAAGCTGAGCCTGAAGTCCCTGTGGCACATTCATTATCACTTAACTCATGAACATTGCAGTTTAGACTTTAGATTTTTTTTGAGGGGGAAAGGGGAGGGAGTTTGTAGCATTTGGAATTATCTCTGTACTTTTCTAAAATATCTTTGGTAATTTCAACTGTTTCTTTTACGATTTTCTCGTTATCGTTTTTCGTTAGTAAATATGGAATCGCACACACACAACACACACACACACACACACACACACACACACACACACACACACACACGCCCCAATGGCATGGTGGCTAGCGCTCTTGCTTTACGCACGGAGGGCCCGAAACATTTCGAAGTGTTTCGTTACACACACACACACACACACACATACATACAACAGGCCTAGTGTCTAATCGACATGTGCCTAGGACAAAATGGTAACTAACACACAAACACACACACACACACACACAAGAGAGAGAGGGGTGGGTAGATTGCATATTCTTGGACTGTAAGAAGGCGTTTGACACAGTCCCACACAAGAGATTAGTGCAGAAGCTGGAGGACCAGGCAGGGATAACAGGGAAGGCACTACAATGGATCAGGGAATACCTGTCAGGAAGACAGCAGCGAGTCATGGTTCGTGGCGAGGTGTCAGAGTGGGCGCCGGTGACGAGTGGGGTGCCACAGGGGTCAGTCCTAGGACCGGTGCTGTTTCTGGTGTTTGTGAACGACATGACGGAAGGAATAGACTCCGAAGTGTCCCTGTTTGCAGATGATGTGAAGTTGATGAGAAGAATTCAATCGGAAGAGGACCAGGCAGAACTACAAAGGGATCTGGATAGGCTGCAAGCCTGGTCCAGCAATTGGCTCCTGGAGTTCAACCCAACCAAGTGCAAAGTCATGAAGATTGGGGAAGGGCAAAGAAGACCGCAGACGGAGTACAGTCTAGGGGGCCAGAGACTACAAACTTCAATCAAGGAAAAGATCTTGGGGTGAGCATAACACCAGGCACATCTCCTGAGGCGCACATCAACCAAATAACTGCTGCAGCATACGGGCGCCTAGCAAACCTAAAAACAGCATTCCGACATCTTAATAAAGAATCGTTCAGGACCCTGTACACTGTGTACGTTAGGCCCATACTGGAGTATGCAGCACCAGTTTGGAACCCACATTTATCCAAGCACGTAAAGAAACTAGAGAAAGTGCAAAGGTTTGCAACAAGACTAGTCCCGGAGCTAAGGGGTATGTCCTACGAGGAGAGGTTAAGGGAAATCGACCTGACGACACTGGAGGACAGGAGAGATAGGGGGGACATGATAACGACATATAAGATACTGAGAGGAATTGACAAGGTTGATAGAGACAGAATGTTCCAAAGATGGGACACAGCAACAAGGGGACACAGTTGGAAGTTGAAGACTCAGATGAATCACAGGGATGTTAGGAAGTATTTCTTCAGTCACAGAGTAGTCGGGAAGTGGAATAGCTTGGGAAGCGATGTAGTGGAGTCAGGTTCCATACACAGCTTTAAGAAGAGGTATGATAAAGCTCATGGCGCAGGGAGAGTGACCCAGTAGCGGCCAGTGAAGAGGCGGGGCCAGGAGCTATGTCTCTACCCCTGCAACCACAACTAGGTGAGTACAACTAGGTGAGTACAGAGTTGTCAGGAAGTGTAATAGTCTGGGCAGAGACGCAGTGGAGGCAGGAATCATACATAGTTTTAAGACGAAGTTTGATGAACCTCATGGAGCATGGAGAGAGAGGACCTAGTAGCCACCAGTAAAGAGGCGGAACCAGGAGCAATGAATCAACCCCTGCAACCACGAATAGGTGAGTACACACACACACACGCACACGCGCTAGATCTTCCACTCGCTTTTATGTATCATAACATGGTCATGTGGTGCGGGTAACCACCCATGAGACCTCTCTTCATGATCATCCTCGCTTACATTCCTCCATTATTATCTTTCTCTTTATTGCACTAGCAGTTGTTCTTTTCTTTATTGCATCACCAGTTGTTCTTTTATTTATTGCCTAGCACTTATTTTTTTTATATTACTTGGCAGTTGTTTAGCTCTCTAGTGCTTAGCAGTTGTTTTTCTATTTATTACACTTACAGATGTTTTACCAAACATTTGTTGATTCGTTTGTTTGGTTTGAAGCCTCTCCACTACACGAGGGTCATTAAGGTTGTTTTTAACTTGCTCACCACCAGACTAGAATACTTTAAAAGCAAACTCTTAGTGAATATACAGTGAGGGATACGAGTCCATAGCCTCGGAGAAGTAGATAAAAAGGCTTCCTGGAAAAATATTTGGATGTCATCCTGAGATCGTTTGAAAATGTTTGGATGTCATCCTAGAGGCGTTTCAAAATATTTGGATGTCATCCAGAATCCATTTGAAATATTTGGATGTCATCCTGAAGCCATTTGAAAATATTTGGATGTCATCCTGAAGCCATTTGAATATTCCACTTCTACCACTCAACCTTTTTTCACAGCACTAAAAGATATATTTATTTTATTATGTGGTACACAAAACTTAATGGATACATTGATGGTATAAATATGGAGTTCACAGAACATGAGGTTTAAGGGACACACTATAAATACACCTACGAGTGTGTCAACAATAACATTTCAAATATCTCATCCAGCCGGGTCGCGTACCCATGACGCAGCAGGCATCACCTCTCTGAACCGCAGCACTGGCTCGCTGGAACAGAAAACAAGTTGTCCTTGGATCCTCAGTTGTCACGATGAGTCTTTTGCCTAGCTCATGAAGGAACATGGATGCACTCTTTTCCTATGGGCCGAAGGTCTCCGAACCTATGGGAACAAATATATATTGATAGGCAAAAGTTCACTGTATTTTCTAGACTTCTGAAACTCCCTGGAGTTGGCAGCTGCCCCTTCTTCCTTCCTGCTGAACTGGAGAAAGGTATCAGTCAGTGTGGACGCACATGTGTAGTCCCACACCACCTGCTTGCCGTCTGTCCAGGCTTTGGATGCTTTTTGGTTGCCATCGAATGTGCATAGTTGGGGTGGCTCCCTTATTGCTGGACATCCGGATGTTGCAAGGCTAGTCTTGATAAAGGTGTTAGCTTCTTCATACCTTGCAATTTTTCCCTCGTATCTACGGTAAACAAGACCATGTTATCCAAATCAGACCGCCATTGCGCTATCGCAGATACTCCTGTGTTCGGCGAGAATAAGGGCGACAAATCGAAGGGCAACACCACTGCAGATAGTCTATGGGTCAAGGCGAGTGTCAAGGAAGGAACTGGGGATAGCCAACAGGCAATCCTCCGCATGATCTCTCACTGCCATGAGACGAGCTTTGTCCTTCCCCGACACATCCCAGGCATTGTGCATTGTTGAGGCTATTATATTCTCCTCTACTGGACAGGTCTTAATGAGTAGCTTATTAGATTATTCCAGAGTCTATCTCCATCAATGAACTTTTAATCACGAATCAGTAAGGTGATGAGGGTGAATCCCTGCTACAAGTTGACTGGATGCCACATATGAAAACAAGAATATTGAGTACTTTTGTAAATATCTGCCTCAGGATAGTGTAGTATTCATGTAGTTTTGGGTTGTCATATTGGGAGTAAACGTCTTAGTGAAATTTCTTAGCCTGGGCAGAATCAAGCACTTGGTGAGAAAGAATAAGGCATCATGGGTGTCTAGAGCGTCAATTCGTCTAGTTTGCCTTCAATAATTGAATAATTGGCATCAGTTCCAAGATGTGTTCCATGCAGAACGCTGTTGGTGAGGGCAGTGGTTGACACATCTGGTAACATGGATTTCAATGCATCGATCACCCTTTGACTGAATGAGACAATTTCGTTCATTGTTTTTTGTTGGATTTCCATCCCCATGTGGCTTGTTTTGCCACATGGTGTGTGTGTATGTGTGCGCGCGCACGCGCGCGTGTGTGTGTGTGTGTGTGTGTGTGTTACCATTTTGTCCTAGGCACATGTCGATTAGACACTAGGCCGGTTGTATATGCGTACGTGTACTCACCTAGTTCTCACCTAGTTGTGGTTGCAGGGGTCGAGTCATAGCTCCTGGCCCCGCCTGTTCACTGGTCGCTACTGGGTCACTCTCCCTGCGCCATGAGCTTTATCATACCTCTTCTTAAAGCTATGAATGGATCCTGCCTCCACTACATCGCTTCCCAAACTATTACACTTTCTGACCACTCTGTGACAGAAGAAATACTTCCTAACAGCCCTGTGATTCATCTGTGTCCCATCTCTGGAACATTCTGTCTCTGTCCACCTTGTTAATTCCTCTCAGTATTTTATATGTCGTTATCTTGTCCCCCCTATCTCTCCTGTCCTCCAGTGTCGTCAGGTCGATTTCCCTTAACCTCTCCTCGTAGGACATACCCCTTAGCTCCGGGACTAGTCTTGTTGCAAACCTTTGCACTTTCTCTAGCTTCTTTACGTGCTTGGCTAGATGTGGGTTCCAAACTGGTGCTGCATACTCCAATATGGGCCTAACGTACACAGTGTACAGAGTCCTGAACGATTCCTTATTAAGATGTCGGAATGCTGTTCTTAGGTTTGCTAGTCGCCCGTATGCTGCAGCAGTTATTTGGTTGATGTGCGCCTCAGGAGATGTGCCTGGTGTTATACTCACCCCAAGATCTTTTTCCTTGAGTGAGGTCTGTAGTCTCTGGCCCCCTAGACTGTACTCCGTCTGCAGTCTTCTTTGCCCTTCCCCAATCTTCATGACTTTGAACTTGGTGGGGTTGAACTTCCGGAGCCAATTGCTGGACCAGGCTTGCAGCCTGTCCAGATCCCTTTGTAGTTCTGCCTGGTCCTCGTCCGACTGAATTCTTCTCATCAACTTCACATCATCTGCAAACAGGGACACTTCGGAGTCTATTCCTTCAGTCATGTCGTTCACAAATACCAGAAACAGCACCGGTCCTGTGGAACCCCACTCGTCACAGGCGCCCACTCTGACACCTCGCCACGTACCATGACTCGCTGTTGTCTTCCTGACAGGTATTCCCTGATCCATTGTAGTGCCTTCCCTGTTATCCCTGCCTGGTCCTCCAGCTTTTGCACTAATCTCTTGTGTGGGACTGTGTCAAACGCCTTCTTACAGTCCAAGAAAATGCAATCTACCCACCCCTCTCTCTCTTGTCTTACTGCTGTCACCCTGTGTGTGTGTGTGTGTGTGTGTGTGTGTGTGTTTATTTTTTATTATAAATTATTTTCTTGATAAGAAAAATCTTGAGCGTTTTCCTGTTTGAGATCAATGAAAACTTTAATACTATTTTTTTTTATATTTTAGTTTCCTTACTTCATCTCTTGTCGGTCTTTCGTGTTTCTCGTAAAATTTATTATATTTTTTTCTCTCTCTCTCTTTCTCCTTCCTTTTTATAACCATCCGTCCTGCTTCACCCTCTTGTTTTCACTGTCCTATGCACCTCAATTATTACCCTTTGTTCTTTATGTGTCCATGATATATTTCTGCTTCTTCCAACTCTTTATTAGCGTTTTTTTTCTTATTTCTCATCTTTCATTCATCATTCACTTCTACTGTTTTTTCTCTCTCTCTTCTCTCTCTCCTCTCTCTCTCTCTCTCTCTCTCTCTCTCTCTCTCTCTCTCTCTCTCTCTCTCTCTCTCTCTCTCCCTCTCCCTCTCTCCTATATAATCGTTGCATGCTATTTACGCAGTCATGGCAAATAATTTATTTGCCTCGAGGGAATGTGATGAGAGTTCGAGGAGTGTGAGTGGGAAAGAGAGGGAATGGGGGGGAAGAGAGGGAGAGGGGGAAAGAGAGGAAGAGAGGGGGAGAATGAGAGGCAGAGGGGGAAGAGTGGGAGAGAAGAAAGAGAGGGAGAGGGGGAAAAGAGAGGGAGATGGAGAAAAAGTAAGGGAGAGGGGAACAGAGACGGAGAGGGAGAAAAAGAGATGGGGAGGGGGAAAATAAAAGAAGAGGGGAGAAGGAAATGGGAAGAAGTGAGGGAGAGAGTTAAAGAAAGGGAGAAAGTGGGAAAAAAGAGAGAGGGAGTGGAAAAAAGGTGAGGAGAGAGAGGAGAAGGAAAAGGAATACATGAAATGGAAGGAGGAGAAGAGATGAGAAGGAGGAGAAGAGATGGGAAGGAGAAGAAAGGGAGAAGGAGGAGAATAATAATAAAGGAAAAAAGAAACAGTTGGGAATTAATACGGAGGAGACGGAAAGGGGAGAGAGAGAGAAAGAAAAGAGGACATGCCGAGGTAGATAAAGGAAGCTAAAGAGAAGAAAAACGAGGAGGCAAAATATAATGGGAAGAGAGAGAGAGCGAGACAGATAAAGAAATAAGAGAAACAAAAGATGAAAAGAAAGCAAAGGACACTGGCAGAGATGAAAAGAAAGAAAAGGGAGGAATAGAGAGAGAAAAGTGACCAACAGCGAGAGCTGTAAGGAGAGAGAAAGAGAGAGAGAGAGAGAGACGAAGCAAGCAAGTCAAGAATTAAACAGAGGAAATGAGAATGGACGAAAGAATTAAAGAATAATAGACTTTAGATTTAGATTTAGCCTCAAAAGCGGCTAGATTATTGTGCGCGTCATATCCATCGTGCGGACACAACAACAGGTAAGGACCAGCCCCGAAAAGGTCCAACAAGAGTACATTTGCCTCAGGAAATTGTATTAACACAATTGCAAAGAAACCACGATACGGATGGGGATTGAGTTCAGTCCCCACCCGTACCGTGGTGAGAGTACATTTGCACATACCGTATTTACCGGCATATAAGGCGCATTTTCCCCCATCAAATCTTGTAAAATCAGCCTGCGCCTTATATGCTCAAGGTCGGGGTTAAGGTAGGCTCTGGGTTACTCTTTAACAGTTGTTTACTCATGTTACGTTACGACTGTTTGTAAAATATAGTTTTATAGGTTTCAAGTGGACGTGCGCCTTATATGCCGGAAAATACGGTATATCTGCAAATTTATGTTGCATGTGTTGCAAACAAAGTTAAGATATTTGCTTAAAGTGTCATGTATCCGTTGATGTTAAGAAAGAAGATAGGTAGGAGGAAAGGGGGTGATAAACAAGTGGATATAAGGTAAACGAAAAAATCAAGAATACGTAAGAGTACGTACATGGTAGTGATGGTGATACTTGTTGTTGTAGTGGTAGAGTTGATGGTGATGGTGGTGGTGTTTGTGGTGGTGGTGGTGGTGGTGGTGGTGGTGATTGTGGTGGTGGTGGTGGTGGTGGTGGTGGTGATGGAGGTGGTGGTAGTGGTTATGGTGGTGGTGGTGGTGGTGATGGTGGTGGTGGTGGTGGTTATGGTGGTGATGGTGGTGATGGTGGTGGTGGTGGTGGTGATTGTAGTGGTGATGGCAGTGGTGATGGTGCTGGTGTTGGTAACGCTGCTGCTTGATTGGATTTATAACGAGATTAACAATGACATTGGTGGTAAAGGGAATCATGGTAATGAGAAGGAAGATGATAACAGTGACGATAAACGCGATTATTAATATAGTGAAGGAAAAAAAGGTGATAGTGACTATTTCTGATGTTGTTTAGATTAACGGTAAAGAAAAGGTCGAGGAAAGACGTGCTAAGAATTGTGATGAAAATGGTAATGAAAGGTCAGTAAGGATTGTGATGATTGTATTTGTTATAGTTTACCATACCGCGGGGGCGTTGACCCCCGGAACTCTCTCCAGGTAAACTCCAGGTAATACCGACAAGATGAATAAGACACATATGTGTAACACCTGAGGAAACATCTTCATTATAAATATACCCAGGTGTTGCACACGTGTCTTATTCATAAGGTATGATGTTCGATGTCGAGATAGAGAGAGAGAGAGAGAGAGAGAGATAGACAGACAGACAGACAGAAAGAGAGAGACAGAGAGAGACAGACAGACAGACAGACAGACAAAGAGATCACAAGCTTAAGAAAAACAAAAATCATCTCAAGTCGAGAGTCAAATGTTTCCTGTTTTCATTAGCAAGGTGCTGTGTTTTGGGAGCTCCGCCGGGGGTCCCTCCTCACGGCCACCTCGACAGGTGCTCCACGCCCTCTCTTCTGCAGGAAAAACACCCCAAGACAAACGTCAGAGGGCCATGTCAGACTCACACGGGGGGGGGGGGACTCCCTCTGAAGGGGCAAGACGTCGCCTCACGAACCCATCCACTCACCTCGCAGTAAGTGCTTCTTCGTCGGCGCATAAACACTCACCAGGAGGAGGGTCGAGGCTCGGGAAGGGCCTCCATCTGCGTACATAAACACACTTAGTAAGAGTGCAAATAGGCTGCGTGGGTGAGCGAAGGTATTTTTTTCCCTTGCACGCATGCATACACCACGTCTTTCTCGATGCATATACACTCATGGGTCTTTGCCGTATACATACTCATGGACAGTGGAGGCTGTTGGTATACACTCATGCGACCACTGAACCCCGAGTCCGTATACACGATGATCTTAAGTGCATATCTACACACTCTGGGGAAATATTGTCTTTGTCTTAGACTCTGTGTGTGTGTGTATGTGTGTGTGTGTGTGTGTGTGTGTGTGTGTGTGTGTGTGTGTGTGTTAATGTGTGTGAATACTCAAAGAGTTGTTTCTGGGGGTGATATCTAGCTCCTGGCCTCGCCTCTTATATTATTTTCGTCGCCGTCACTGATTTCAAGCTTCTTAGGGGACTTACCACATCTACTCATAAAGTTGCCTTGTCCAAATCATCCCACTTTTCAACCCACCCTGAGATTCTACATGTGTCTAATTCATCAACTTGACGGTTCTCTGAACCATTTATCTACATAAAGAAATGCTGCTTTAGATCCCTGTGGCCCATCTGCGTCTTCCTTCTGTCCTTAGTTCCTTTCGTCTCTCACTCTCTAGCTCCATTTCTGGCATCCTTCCTTGGCTTTTCCTACTATAGATTTTCACTTTCTTAATCACATTTTCCGTTCAAAAATCCTGCCCCTTCCTTCCTTGTATGCCTCCATCCCTCTCTCCCTCCCTTCCTTCCTCCTCCTCTCCCTCCTCTCTCTCTCTCTCCCTCCCAGCATCCCTCACTATCAGAGATCAGGTCCTGGGGGTCGTGGGCTGTGTCTCTGTCACTCGCCACTCGTTCTGAGGCTTTTTCACCTGGTTTTTTATTTGAGTTTTATGGGTGTGTGGAAGATGTATGTGAATTGTTTTTTTAATGCTATGTAAGACAGCCGGGAATTCCAGACTGTGTGTGTGTTTGTTTGTTTGTTTGTTTGTGTGTATGTGTGTGTACTCACCTTGTCACTTATTTGTGGTTGAAAGGGTCGATTTATAGCTCCTGGCCCCGCCTCTTCTTGTTTGTGTGTGTGTGTGTGCGTATGTACTTACTAATATGTGGTCACAAGAGTTGAATCACAGCTCTTAGCCCCGACTCTCGACTTATAGCTTGCCACATTCACTATATTTTAACCTCGTGGGCCCTATCGTACCTTCTCTTAAAACTATGTATGGAAGCTGCCCCCACCACTTCGTTGAGGTCATTACACTTCCCGATCGCCCTGAGATTGAATAGATACTTCCTGACATCCCTGTGACACCTCTGTCTCTTTAGCTTCTAGTTGTACCCCCGAATGCCGGTTTCCCGCCTCTCAATCAGCCTGACCCTGTCTGACCTATCAATTCCTCTGAGTATTTTTAGCGTCCTTCATACCATCTTTCTTGTCTTATTTATTTATTCTTTCGGGGTATATTAGCCTAGGAATCTACCCATATGATTTTTCCTCTTTTGTTTCTTCTCCTTTACGTAATCTTCCCTTTTCCTCCACCTCTTCGCCTCCTTCATCCCCTTCTCCCCATCTTCCTAATCATGGTCTTTATTCTATTATTCCTTTCCCAACTCTTAGTCTCCTCCATCCCTTTTCCTCCATTTCCAAATATCCTTCTTTACCCTATCAGTCCTCCAGTCCTTCTCCATCTCTTCGCCTCCTTCATTTCCTTCTCCATCTCTTCGCCTCCTTCATTTCCTTCTCCATCTCTTCGTCTCCTTCATTTCCTTCTACACCGTCTCAAGACTGGGAATTCCTGGCTCTTCACCAATATTTAGCCAAGAAAGTTTTCCCTCTCACGCAATGCCTCACAAGGGGAGGAACAGTTTTTCATACGAATTTTCTCTTGATATTTGCGGAGGAATTCTCAAGCCAATGAGACCTCAACTAAGACCATAAACATAACGCTTTTCTTATAAATATAGTACTCTATATTTATTATTATTATTATTATTATTATTATTATTATTATTATTATTATTATTATTATTATTATTATTATTATTATTATTATTATTATTATTATTATTTTTATTATTATTATTATAATAATAATAACTGAGTACTCTGTAGAAACACAATGTATGCACTCTGCATTTAAAGTATTTTAAGCATTTTGTCAGCTTGTTTTTTGGTATACGCATTGCTATTATGAGCAGGTTCATTAATAAATTTAGTTACTGAAAGCCTACCTACTAAACGAGGGTTATTTGGGCTAGTTGGTTAAGCTCTTTAAACCACCAGTCAAGGATACTTTAAACCCATGAACAGGGTTTAAAGTATCCTTGATCCCCTCTCAGTGTATATACACTGAGAGAGACATACACCTCTCTGTACATATCTCTCTTTGCAATAGTGTTACTTGGATAATTGGGAGAGTTTTTAAAGCCTCATGTAACCTGCTCATCACAAATGAAGGAGAGTTAAATCCCAACTATGGGATTAAATTGTGTGTGTATACACTGGGATATACACAAGTGTACATGTTTTGTTCTTATCAGTGCAAGAATATCACTGGCAATATATATTGATAAGTATGTGAATAAGACACGTTATAAGGTTTATGACATTTATTGAGACATTTCGTTTACCTAGTGGACGAAACGTCTCCTCAATTAATGTCATAAACCGGATAATGTGTTTTATTAACACATACCTGTCAATGCGTACATATCAAAGGAGATATACTTATCAGAACATATATATATATATATGCTTAAGGAGGAATTGAGGGTAGCGAAGCTTGAGATACGGCGATTGACGGAGGAAAACAAGAGGATTCGTAGTAGTCCTCCTGTTGTGAGTCCTCAGGTCAAGAAGGGAACCTGGGCAGTGGCCGGACAGCATGGGACGAAGTTGAAGATCAAGAAGACGAATGGAGAGGTAGTAACGACGAAGAAGAAAGAGACTGCTGTGGAAACTTCGAACTCCTTTTCTGTGCTACCAGACGAATGTGAGTCGACTACTGGGAACGTCACGACGAACTGTACCAAGGAAGGTAAAAACATTGTTGTTGTTGGGGATAGCCAAGTTAGATATATGGATAGGGCCTTCTGCTTGACAGATAGGAGTAGGAGACAGAGGGTTTGCTTTCCTGGGGCTGGGATGGAAGACATTGTTAGCCGGCTTGACAACATCATGCATGGTAATGGGATCAATCCTATTATCTGCCTCAGTGCTGGAGGCAATGATGTATCCAAGCATAGAAGTGAGGATTTAGTTAGTAGGTATAAGGCAGCAATAGACATCATTAGGAAGAAGGGAGGGAGCCCTGTTATATGTGGCATTTTGCCAAGAAGGGGTGTTGGAAATGAATGGCTGTCCAGAGCGATTGGTATAAATTGCTGGCTGGACAAACACTGTAGGGATAATGCAGTCCCATTCATTGACAACTGGGACCACTTCTATGGCCGAAATGACATGTATGCCAGGGATGGGGTTCACTTATCCAGGGAAGGTGTAAATAAATGGTATAAAATACCGACACAATGGAGACTCACATGCAGCTTTCTCCATCTGACCCAGCATTCTCCACCTGACTGTACCCTATATATATCTCTATGTTGCTCATTTTCCAGGTAGATCTGTCTGTGACTCGATAAAGCCCACTGCGTGGGCGAAACGTTGTCAATAAAGGATCACATTATACTGCTTATGTGTTTATTTTTCCAGGGAAGGTGTAGGATTTCTCGCTAGCTCAGTTGAGGATGTTGTTAGTTAGAGGTATGGGTTTAGGAATGGTAAATAATGAGGGCCAAAATATTGATTCAGGCTTTGATATCATAAATCATAACAATAACAGTAATCGAGTGACACAAGGTAATGATAGTAACAGAAATTGTGTAAAACAAAAGCTGAAAAAGGTTCACAAGAAGATACATATCAATGTATTTTATACTAACTGTCGAAGCGCCAGAAATAAAATTAACGAATTACGTTTGATAGCATGTGCTGGGAACTTTGATGTCATTGCAATAACTGAAACATGGTATAATACCAAGAGTCGGGATATGATTGCTGAGTGTCATATTCAGGGGTTTAAGTTGTTCCATGTAGATAGATATAATGGGAAAGGGGGTGGAGTTGCATTGTATGTACGAGAAAATATAAATTGCTGCATAAAAACAGGCATAAAAATAGATGGATCATTAACAGAATCTGTTTGGGTAGAGTTTCTAGAAGGTCAAGAAAAACTGATTCTAGGTGTAATATACCGACCTCCAGGCTTGGATCACGATAGAGGGAGACTTCTTTGGGACGAAATTGTTAGGGCTTCTAGGCACAATAACGTAGTGATTTTAACTTTAGTCAAATTGACTGGACTTCTTTGACCGGTAATCTGGAGTCCAGTGACTTTATGGAAGTAGTTCAGGACTGTTTTCTGAAGCAGTGTGTGACGGAGCCTACCAGAGGTAATAATTTGCTCGACCTAGTCTTGTCAAATAAAGAAACTCTTGTAAATAATCTGGAGATCACTGAAGAGCTTGGAGCTAGTGATCACAAATCCATTACCTTTAATATTACATGGGAGTACGAGAATAGGGATAATACGGTAAAAGTTCCTGATTTTCGTTCTGCCGATTATATTGGACTTAGGGAACACCTGTCTAATCTCGACTGGGGTAATCTAGCTAACGATTACGATGGGATCTGCGTTTATGATTTTTTTCTTAATAATGTACAACGTGCACAGAGTATGTTTATTCCCCAGAGAGAATTTAGGTCAAATAATAACGATCCCAAATGGATTAACAGGAGGCTAAAACATCTATTAGGGAGAAAAGAGGAATTTATAGGCGCATCAAAAGAGGAGATGTTAACCTTATTGACCAATATGTTCAGTTGAAAAGAGAAGTAAAAAAGGGGATTAGAAAAGCTAAACGTGACTATGAGATTAAGGTTGCTAATGAATCAAAGACTAATCCAAAAGGGTTCTTTCAAGTGTACAGGACGAAGGTGAGGGAAAAGGTAGGACCTCTGAAAATTGGGAATGGACAGCTGACGGATAACGAACTGGAAATGTGTTCTCTATTTAATGACTATTTTTTGTCAGTCTTTACACAAGAAGACGTAAATGAGATTCCAGAAATTAACTATTATTCAGTTCCTGAAGAATTCAAATTAACTAATATTACTGTCACGAGGGATATGGTTATCAAACAGATAAATAAACTGAAGCAAAATAAGTCCCCAGGACCCGACGAGTTGTTTTCCAGGGTACTTAAAGAATGCAAGATGGAACTTAGTCAGCCATTAGTAAGGCCTCACCTAGATTACGCAGCTCAGTTCTGGTCTCCATATTACAGAATGGACATAAATTCGTTAGAAAACATTCAGCGTAGAATGACTAAATTAATACATAGCATTAGAAATCTTCCTTACGAAGAAAGATTGAAGACCCTAAAATTACATTCACTTGTAAGACGTAGAATGAGGGGAGACATGATCGAGGTATACAAGTGGAAAATGGGTATTAACAAAGGGGATATAAATAAGGTCTTGAGGATATCTCTCCAAGAGAGAACCCGCAATAATGGATTCAAGTTAGATAAGTTTAGATTTAGAAAGGATATAGGAAAGTATTGGTTTGGAAATAGGGTAGTTGATGAGTGGAACAGTCTGCCTAGTAGGGTTATTGAAGCTAGGACCTTGGGTAGTTTCAAATTTAGGTTGGATAAATTCATGAGTGAGAGGGGTTGGATTTGAGTGGGACTCGCGCATGAGTGGGTAGAATTGTCAAAGCTTGTTTCTTGGGTAGCATTGAAAATTGGGTTGAGCAAATGTTCTGTTGGTGGGACGGATTGTGAAGGACCTGCCTAGTATGGGCCAACAGGCCTGCTGCAGTGTTCCTCCTTTCTTATGTTCTTATGTTCTTATATATGTGTGTGTGTGTGTGTGTGTGTGTGTGTGTGTGTGTGTGTGTGTGTGTGTGTGTGTGTGTGTAGTGTGTGTGTGTGTGTGTAGTGTGAATATAATGCAGAGAATTCGGAGTTTGAAAATCAGGAGGAGGTGCGGGATTACCAAAACTATTATCCAGAGGGCTGAGGAGGGGTTGTTGAGGTGGTTCGGACATGTAGAGAGAATGGAACGAAACAGAATGACTTCGAGAGTGTATAAATCTGTAGTGGAGGGAAAGCGGGTAGGGGTCGGCCTAGGAAAGGTTGGAGGGAGGGGGTAAAAGAGGTTTTGTGTGCGAGGGGCTTCGATTTCCAGCAGGCATGCGTGAGCGTATTTGATAGGAGTGAATGGAGACAAATGGTTTTTAAAACTTGACGTGCTGTTGGAGTGTGAGCAAAGTAACATTTATGAAGGGATTCAGGAAAACCGGCATGCCGGACTTGAGTCCTGGAGATGGGAAGTACAGTGTCTGCACTCTGAAGGAGGGGTGTTAATATTGCAGTTTTATAACTGTAGTGTAAAGCCCCCCTCTGGCAAGACAGTGATGGAGAGAATGATGATGAAAGTTTTTCTTTTTCGGGCCACCCTGCCTTGGTGGGAATCGGCCGATGTGTTAATATATATATATATATATATATATATATATATATATATATATATATATATATATATATATATATATATATATATATATATATATATATATATGCATACATGCTAGTGATGCCGTTGCAGTATTATTGCACAATCTGCTAAGTAGGTTTCGTGTTTAGAAGGTCATGCATTCATGGTTCTTCGGGACAGTTAGTAAGTCGTATGCGTTGACGAGTCTGTCTCTCAGTTAGTAATACTTGTTATGAGTCTATATCGCACTGAGGAATTCTTGTGTTTACAGGTGCAAGGCACAGTAACTTTTTGTTACAGAGAGAGAGAGAGAGAGAGAGAGAGAGAGAGAGAGAGAGAGAGAGAGAGAGAGAGAGAGAGAGAGAGAGAGAGAGAGAGAGAGAGAGAGAACAGGGAGACATTCCAGAGTCTTGGCGGGCCATTAAGGACACGTATCCGCGTTGTCGTAGCATCTCTCACTATAGACTAAGTGCTTATCATAATACTTGCAAATTTACTAATGGAGAACACGGATTCCGCCTGGCTGGCCACACCCGGCTGACTTGTTTTTTTTTTAAGGGCGTCGAAGTCCGGTTTTCTTGTTTTTCTGCTAAGATACGTCTCTAATACCGAGACAGTATCTTCAAGTTGGTCATTATTCGTTTAGTGCCGGAGACTGGAGTACGAGACTTCGTTAATGGCGTTTTTGTTGAGTTCCATAAATGTGATGATTAGTCTCTGCTACTCACTGTTGTTGAGTTCTGTTAATGTGATGATTGGACTCTGCTACTCACTGTTGTTGAGTGCTGTTAATGTGATGATTGGACTCTTGCTACTCACTGTTGTTGAGTTCTGTTAATGTGATGATTGGACTCTGCTACTCACTGTTGTTGAGTGCTGTTAATGTGATGATTGGACTCTTGCTACTTACTGTTGTTGAGTTCTGTTAATGTGATGATTGGACTCTTGCTACTCACTGTTGTTGAGTTCTGTTAATGTGATGATTGGACTCTGCTACTCACTGTTGTTGAGTGCTGTTAATGTGATGATTGGACTCTTGCTACTCACTGTTGTTGAGTGCTGTTAATGTGATGATTGGACTCTTGCTACTCACTGTTGTTGAGTTCTGTTAATGTGATGATTGGACTCTGCTACTCACTGTTGTTGAGTGCTGTTAATGTGATGATTGGACTCTTGCTACTCACTGTAGTTGAGTTCTGTTAATGTGATGATTGGACTCTGCTACTCACTGTTGTTGAGTGCTGTTAATGTGATGATTGGACTCTTGCTACTCACTGTTGTTGAGTTCTGTTAATGTGATGATTGGACTCTGCTACTCACTGTTGTTGAGTGCTGTTAATGTGATGATTGGACTCTTGCTACTCACTGTTGTTGAGTGCTGTTAATGTGATTATTGGACTCTGCTACTCGCTGTTGTTGAGTGCTGTTAATGTGAAGATTTCCTAAGACCGTTTATCAACAACCCACATTTTCGTGAGGAAACTATGCACAACGTTTCAGTCTGTCCTGGACCAGTGATAATGATCGATGATTGAGCGAAACGTCGTCTACAGCTTACTTGAGGCTTTCATACGGTATTTTTGTGCATATGGGCTATTTTTCATTTAATCCTATACATAGTTTTAAGACTAGGTTTGATAAAACTCATGGAGCAGGGAGAGAGAGGACCTAGTAGCAATCAGTGAAGAGGCGGGGCCAGGAGCTATGACTCAACCCCTGCAACCACAAATAGGTGAGTACACACACATACACACGCGTACAGAAACTCATACATACGAACATTCATATTCATATTTACATAAACACATGCATTTCAAATTTAGAAATAACTTCAACAATTAGACATGAAAATGAAACAGGCATTTATGTCTCCAAAACGAGACATGATAAGACATTACGAGACGCTGCGAGACACGACGAGACACCATGAGACTCGGTTTATGTACCCAGCAAGATGATTCACTTTTGTACACTGAACATCCATTATTATTTTGTCACAAAACCTGCTTTGCAAGGAGTTCATTTCCTCTTGTCCTTCCCCACGGAATTAGATGCCAGACAACCTTTCTTGCTCGTTGTTTATTATTATACTATACATTTACGTAAATTTATATATATATATATATATATATATATATATATATATATATATATATATTATATATATATATATATATTATTGTAACCACGAACAAGTGGTATTCAATCAATAACAACACTGCGACTAGCCGAGGATTCGAACCCATGTTGTTTTAGCCCGCCTCATAGTGAACGAAAATTCCATGACGCTCTAACCCACGGGACCACATATTGTGTGTGTGTGTGTGTGTGTGTATTGTGACTTTTAGTCACAATACACACACACTACGTCTTCAGGCTCACTGAAGACGTAGTGTAGCAAGAGACGTATTAGCAATATGTCTACAAGATCATTAAAAAGCTATCGTATGTCTTGAGGGAAAATTCTTAGATATGCGCCTTGACGGCAACCAAAATTCAACACTCACATCCAATACTCATCCAAGAAAATTGTCAAAACTTTGGAAATGTTCACAAAACACGTTATTATGTACCACAAACATCACTCACTCTCTACGCCTCTGTAATCTATCCTTACCTTGGTATCTGTGCTCGGGGATGGCTTCTGTTACAGGAAATCACTTAAAACATATTGTTACTCGGCTAATATCACCTATTAGAATGTTCACTCTGTCGGGTTCCAGACAACACACACTCACGAAATTTACTGAACAAGCAAAACATTCGTTCCCATTGTGTAAAGCTCCAGCGGCGGGTCATCATGTGACTAAGACCCACGACAGGAAACACTTGTCCTGTTTCGTGACAAACCTGACCTAACCTGTCGAAACCTGACCTAACCTGTCGATGTCAACCCGACGCTCTGATAACCTCATCAGAAAACATAGACACAATACAAAATAAAAACAAGTATCTTTTTGACATACCATAGGTTTGATTTATTAACCTTTATAAAAAAAATCCCATGCCAATAAAAGTCCGTAAAGTATGAAATTCTCCTACCGGAAGTTGCAAAACGTTCCATTTCCGGCAACTGCTTCAGAAATGTTATCAGCCTCGATTTACGAAAGTTCAACATATCATTTGCAGTTTGTTTATGCAAACCAAATAATTATTGATGCTCATGTCCTTATTGTTACCTTTACATTGCTACATCTTGAACTTCATTCTAATTCTGTATTAACTGTTAAAAATGCTATATACTGTGGAACATATATTTTATATAATCTAACCTTCATTAATACATTGTCACGTAGTTTTAAGCGAATTTCAGACTATCTGAAATTCTCTGCCTTACCCGGGGCTTTTCAATAAGTGTAAATCATTTCAAATGCTGAAGAGGGCCTCAGTGGGTGGAGGATCAAGCCTCCCCTACTTGTGCTAAATGACCCATACGAGTTTTGTGCTTCCCGAAATGCAATCCTGCACCAACTATCCTTATCTTGTTTTATTTTCTCCACCTGGATTTGTTCGTAAGCATTATATCTGTGCTCGTCCCTGCAGCCTATCCCCCAGCCAGTCACCAAACCCACATGGTAAACTAGACAGTTAGCTGGACGACCACGCAGATACTCAGCTTAGCCGGCTAACTAGCCAAACAGCTAGCTAGCCAGCCATCCAGCCAGCCAGTCAGCCAGCCTGCCAGCCAGCCAGCCAGTCTGCCAGCCTGCCAGCCAGCCAGGCAGCAATAGTCTCGTAAAAATTCTTGTCCAAATCACTCTGGTGATGCAGGCGAGCATTAACCGGTAGTGTGTATCGCTGCTCGCATCCTAGACGCCTCCTCCCCGGCAAAGCTCAAGTGTTTCAACATATACTCTGGAATTTATTACTCAAATTAGCAGCTGCGATGTTCTAGTAACTATAATTTAGTCCCTAAGATGTGATTTTTATCTCAGAAAGTTGTGTGTGTGTATGAGAGAGAGAGAGAGAGAGAGAGAGAGAGAGAGAGAGAGAGAGAGAGAGAGAGAGAGAGAGAGAGAGAGAGAGAGAGAGAGAGAGAGAGAGTTGGAATATCCAAGACTAGCTGGAGGGAGGAGGTTGTAGCCACTGCCAGGATTTTATCGCTCGGAAGCTGCGACTGCTCATCTCATGTGAGAATAAATGCATCATAACACCTGCAAACAGAATGTAGTGGAAGGCTACACCGCTTTAGCTATTTGAAAAGAAACAAAAATAGAACTTTTCTCTCAAAGTTGATACAGACACCCTTAGTTTTGTTAGAGATTCATGATGATTATAGGGATTTTGATGTGAGCTTGTTAACGATTCAGAATGATTGTAGGGACTCTAATGGAAGCTGGTTAGCCATATTTGATGATTGTAGACACTCTGATATACGCTTATTAACGATTTTAAATGATTGTAGAAATTTTAATATACGCTGGTTAGCGATTCAAAATGACTTGCTCTTGTTAGTTACAATAGAGAGTTTAATTATGGTAACTTTCATTTTTTTTCTCGGCTCAGAAAAAAAAATGTACAAAAAACATAGAGTCAGTCTTATCTACATGTCGAGTCACATAAAAGGCTCCATAAAACGGTGCTCACCTTTTGTTTCTGTCCGACGTGTAAGTTTCATTGTGATCCAGAGTGGTGTCCTAACATGTGTGGTCCAGCGGGTGTTTGGTCCAGCAGATGTTTGGCCTCGCAGGTGTAGGACCAGGAAAAAACATAGTAAATTAATTGCATTTTTCAATTTGTATTTATGAAATTCCATTTTCATTTCTCATTCGAAAGATTATAATCTGAGGTAATTAGGTATCCCCCCGCCTCGAGGGATACCTACAAGGGGTTAGCTCAGTTTATATTTAATTTTATTTTCCCCTGTGGTAACTTGGGTTTGCTTCTTTGCATTGACCTCGAGATTCCAATGAGTGTGTGTAATAGTATACCGATGGCTGGTGTTTAATTGGATAATACTGCTCAGGGGGTATTCCTCTAAGGCTTAGTTACACACACAGTGATCTGTGGATCTCACTGGGAACGTTGGTAGATTTTTTTTATTGGGCTTAAATCTGATCTGATATACGAGGGTCAGTATCCCTTCTGTCATGTAATTCACGTATGCAAGAAACAGCACTCGTCCAAGGATTGATCCTTGTGGAACCCCACTCGTCACATGCACCCATTCCGACCATCGTCACGTACGATCATTCGCTAAAGTTAAAGCTGCATGTCACCGGTTCACCATTAGGCAAGAGTACTTTAATCCCTAAAATAGAGATTATAATGTCTTCAGCACTTGCTTGCTTTTATGCAAAGAAAATACCTTTTTTGTGTGGGCTGAAAGTGGAAGGTTGGATAGAGTGACGATAGGTTTTGTAAGAGGAGTGTCATTAGAGGAAGAGAAACCCGGCTTAACCCGGCTGCCGGGCGGGTTAGGGGACACTCTTGGTGAGTGCCACACTCAGTGGCACTCACCTCTCTATGTACATTCGCTTCTGTGAAAAGAATGAGGAAGGAATTGTTAATTCGGGTAAGGAAAAAATAGTTAACAAAAGCCAGTTTCAGTAAATCTTTTATTAATGAAGTGTTTCAGCCACTGGTGGTTTCATCATCGTACTTGATAAAGCCCACAGTGGGTGAAACGTCGTATTAATAAAAAAAGTTTTTGTTAAAAGTCTTTTTTTTACACCATCCTTCGCCTCATAGCCATTCATTAACATAAGATAATAGTTATGACATATGTTCACATTATAACAAAATCTTAAAACAAAAAGTTCTTCAGACAATCGCTTTTCTTTTATTTCTCTCTCACATTTAAGAATTGTTTAAATACCCATAAAAATTTAGTTTAGAACTAAAAAATTATTTATAGCTATGTCGTATTTTCCATATTTTTAAGACTTTAAGACTTCATTAATTTTTTAAACTCAGTAAATAGTGTAGATCTGTAGTCATTTGGGTAACCTGTTGAAACTAAATAACTAATAATATATTTTTCCCATGTAGCAGGTACAGCTGTAGAGTTATGGTCATGTGTCCTTCGGTGTTTGCTGTTATATGGACATTGCTAAGTTCATGGTTCGCCATCTTTAGTATAATTAATAGCAAAGTGACTTCACAGGCTTTGATAAATTTTCCCAGGACAAATAATGTGGGAGGCGCAGCAATCTGGTGACAGTGATTTGTTCTGCTGTGTGATCTTTAATCTTCCAATGGCTGCTGCTTTAAGACACCTCCTCCTCCTGCTTGTATATGGATCTTTAATGATGACTGCTATGTTGTTCCACTCTCTGGTGCCAGTTTCTTACTGTGTTCGACAAGATGATTAACTATTAGTAAGTTTACTCGTAATATGGGCTTGTACTCTGAAGGCAAAGTTGAAGGAAGGGAAGGGGGTTATGTTGCAGTTTGGAGGATGATCTGTACTGTGATGTCATAGCCCTTCTGGGAAGACACTGAGAGGGACTTCTTTTTCTTTGTCGGGTCACCCTGCCTCGGTGGTCACCCTGCCTCGGTGGTCACCCTGCCTCGGTGGTCACCCTGCCTCGGTGGTCACCCTGCCTCGGTGCAAGATGGTCGGTATGTTAAAAAAAAAAAGTTTTGTACATCAGGAGCTTTATCAAGCCAGTACAAACAATGAAGACAGAGGCAACAATTCAAGGATGGCCTTTCTTTCTTTCTTCTGGACACGTCATTTAAGATTCCTGGCTTGCTCTATGCAAATTGTTTCTTGTAAAAATCAATTAACTGAGTAATTACATACTACAACAACCACCTCCTACAGTAAGTGCTTCTTAACAACCACTTCCTAAATTTTTCACTCTCACCCCTCCAAATGATTCCTCACTCCTCATCTCACATAATCCTACACCTCACTCCCACAGCCATACAACCACATACACTCTCTCTCTCTCTCTCACTCTTGAACCCAACTCACTCTCACACCTGCAACTCACTCTCACACCTGCAACTCACTATTATACATCAACGACTAACTCCCACTCACCTACGACTCGTTTCTAAATCCATTCAACTCCCTCCCATACTCCATAAATCCCTCCCAAATCCCTACAACACACTCCCACACTCCTACAACTCACTTAACTCATGCTGATAAAACTCATTTCCAACACACACACCAACACTCCTTAATTTACAATCACATCTTCATCACAGAAGCTGGAATAAAGAAGGAGGGAAGGCAGAGAAGCAATTCTAAGACTAATTCCTACTATTGTTTCTCTAATGAGATATGCTGGGGCAGGGGAAGGGGTTTATAGGGGCAGGGCTCCTGAGGCAGGCGGAGGGGTCCCTAGGGAAGGGGTTCCAGAGGCAAAGGGAATGGGATCATAAGGAAGAGGTTCAACTGAGATGACGTCCCTGGGGGCAGGGGGCAATGGTACCTAGGAGTATAGGGAGAAGTGACTGAGGGAAGATGTTCCTTGAGGCAGGGAGGAGGGATTCCTGGAGGTAGAGGTAGTTAGGCAAGGTTTCTGGGTGTAGGGAGCAGGGTTCCACCAGTCTTTAAAATCACAACTTTGGTGAAGCTGTGATTTTAAAGACTGGTAGAAGGGAAATGTTGACATGTGACAGGTTTTCCAATGTAAATAGTTTACATGAAAGGTAGACTATATGAAGAAGAGCAAATAACAAAATGGATAAGAACTCACGTTGCAAATGCATTTTTGTCAGTCAGAAAAAGAGAAAATGTCGAGGTGCCGAGAGCTAAGCTTCCGTGCCATTTCCCAATTAACATCAGATTCATTATATATTAAGACGCTCTCAACATCAGCTCTTTGGCATTCACTTCTTTTACCTCCCTATCTAAAATATATATTTAAGACCCTTGTCACATCACGTCCTTCTCCAAGACTCGCTAGAAAAATACACTCCTACCCTACCATCCCTAACCTTACTTTCGTGAGGTTAAGGATTTCGTAATTTCTCATTTGAAGGATAATGACAATGTGAGAAATCACGAAAGCACTTTCAATAATACTACTTTTCACTAAGATTATACAGCATATTAAGATATCACCTGTTTCTTGTGATCTTAATGCATATACATTTATGAGGAAGAAAATACAATAAAACGCGTGATTTCAAATATGAAAAAAATACCAGTGAAACCAGGAAATAAAACCTGAAGATATGAAGATATGTACTTACACACATATCTTCGTATTCCTCTGAAGATATGTGTGCAAGCACATGAAAGCGCTGTTACATTTCCTGTTTTCACTGTGGCACTTTTGTCATAAATTTATATATTAAACACCCCAAGGCCAATTTCGCCTTTCACGAGAAAAGGTGAAATCTGTGCCGTTCACGACTGGGATCGACAACACAGGTCGCGAACGTAAAATTCAATCTCGTCTCGCACTCTTGTGGTAAATTGCGGAAAGTTTGCTTTTAGTGTAGAGTGACAAGAAGCATGTGCTTCGTTTAACTCAGGCGAATCTCGACTGAATGTGATAAAGAGAACAGCAAGAGCCACAAAAGCAGGCATTAGGAACAACAAAAGCAATCAACTACAGCCGTAAATGCAGACAAAAAGAACCACAAATGCAAACAGCGGAAACTAAAAGTAAAAACAGTGGAAAAGACAAAAGCAGATAGTAGGAATCATAACAACAGATAACAGTAACCACAAAAGGAGGCAGTAGGAAGAATAAAAGCAGAGAGGAGGCACGACGAGACAAGCAGACACCAAAAAAGCAGACAGCAGTAGCCATAAAAGAGCAGACAACAGAGAAGCAGAGCCAGACAAACAATGTCGTTACCTAGAGTCTTAATGCTAGAAGCTACTGGGAAGGTAAATAAAAAATTTCAGCCGTAGTCGACGTTGTATCCAAGAAGGAGATGAATGGTGAAGTCTCTCTCATTACACATATAACCCGCACAGAGGCGAAAAAATCTTGTAATTAGTTAATGGTCCAAACTGGACCGAAACGTCGTCATACGTTTCTCTCTCCTATGTGCGGGTTATTTATGTATTGTTCCAGTCACTGCATTGTGGCTTTATAATAATAATAATAATAATAATAATAATAATAATAATAATAATAATAATAATAATAATAATAATAATAATAATAATAATCTTTATTTCTACAAGTACATGTACAAGGTATACAGACCATAGCTGACACCAGTGACATATATAGAAAGCCCCTTCTTATGCAGAGCATTTCGGGCAAATTAGGTTATTTTTTTCCCCAGGATGCGACCAACACCAGTCGACTAAAACCCAGGTACCTACTTTAGTGATGGGTGAAGAGGGACATCAGGTGGCTTAAGGAAACACGTCCTAATGTTCTCACCCGTACCGGGGATCGAACCACGAACCTCACTGTGTGAGCTGAGTGCGCTAGCAATCGACACAACAAAAAAATATCAAGACTTTCTGTAAATAAAAATAAGGTGAAAAGTCTTCAATACGTTCCTAGAGGGTAAATCTGGACTGGAGGGTGTTTCGGGGGTCAACGCCCCCCGCGGACCGGTTCATGACCAGACCTCTTAAAAAAAATTCCCCTTTATTTCCCCATCCCTCTTCCCATCCTCCTTTCCTCCCCTCCTATCCCCTCGGACGACTTTATTGTGAAGGCTACTAATATAAAAATAGTGCGGGGAGAGTTTCTGAGGCAAGACGCAATCATTTACCTCTAAAGTGATATATGGTTGGCCGCTAAGACCAGAGGTATTACACCACGTTATATGACCTAGTTTAATAACATCCTTTAAGCCTGGGTATCATCACTGCCTTTTAAAACTATTGTGGCTCCTTTTTCTCTCTCTCTCTCTGGGCTAAAATTTGATTTATATGGCGGTGAAATTTGTGTCTTTTGTGGGAATTGTTTTTTGGTTTGAAACGCGTCAGATGTGTGTGTTTGTGTGTGTTTGTGTGTGTGTGTGTTTGTGTTTGTGTGTTTGTGTGTTTTGTGTGTGTTTGTGTGTGTTTGTGTGTGTGTTTGCAAGCTTGTGCTTATAACTGTGTTTTTTATCCAAATAATTCCTTCCCTTTTCTTCCCTTCCTATCATTCCTTCGTTTCTCCTCCTCTTCCCTCTCATCTCTCCTCCTCTTCCTTTCCTCCCTTCTTTCCTCCTCTTCCAGTCCATCTCTCCTTTTCCATTGGTGCCATTTTTGCTTCATAGATCCATCCCTACATGATGGCGCTCTCTCAGCTCCATTATGCTTCATGGCACCATTAATGCTGCACAGCACCATTAATGCTCCGTGGCACCATTAATGCTTCGTGGCATTAATGCTTCGTGGCACCATTAATGCTTTATGGCACCATTAATGCTTCACAGCACCAGTGGCATCATTGGTGCCAAAGGCCGCTTGTATCCCAAGCTGTGTCTTCCACTCGTGATATTATTCTGTTTATACGTTTGTGTGTTTGCATATACTATCTCTCTCTCTCTCTCTCTCTCTCTCTCTCTCTCTCTCTCCACAGGAACTTAGTGGACGGAGGTCATAGTGAGAGGTTGTGCCATTTTTGGTATGCATAGGTAATGTTGGGTGGACATAGCTTGTGATGGAGGAGCGGCCCTCCATCCTACAAGGATTTTCTCCATCTTCCTCCTCTCCTTCTCTTTTATCCTGTTTTCATGGAAAGATGCCACTTCGATAAAGGCAGCAGTAATCTTTGATGTTGGTACTCTGCGTGTCTGGGATGATGGGATGTGTGTGTGTGTGTGTGTACTCACCTTGTTGTGGTTGCAGGGGTCGAGTCATAGCTCCTGGCCCCGCCTCTTCACTGGCCGCTACTGGGTCACTCTCCCTGCGCCATGAGCTTTATCATACCTCTTCTTAAAGCTATGTATGGAGCCTGCCTGCACTACATCACTTCCTAAACTATTCCACTTCCCGACCACTCTGTGACTGAAGAAATACTTCCTAACTTCCCTGTGATTCATCTGAGTCTTCAACTTCCAACTGTGTCCCCTTGTTGCTGTGTCCCATCTCTGGAACATTCTGTCTCTGTCCACTTTGTCAATTCCTCTCAGTATCTTATATGTGTGTGTGTGTGTGTGTGTGTTTGTGTGTGTGTGCAGGGAGGGGATCTATGTGTGTGGGGGGAGAGGAGGTGTGCCTCTGTGTGTATTTCGCTTTCCTGTATTGTATTTGTGTATTTCAGATAATTTTTTCAACTTCAGTTCGCCCCCATAATCACAGTTATCTTAGAACTCCCTCTCTCTCTCTCTCTCTCTCTCTCTCTCTCTCTCTCTCTCTCTCTCTCTCTCACACACACACACACACACAACACACACACACACACACACACAAACACACACACACACACACACACGTAAGGATACACACGCAGATTTCCCTTAGATATCTAAATAATAACTCAGTAGAGTTGATAAAAGATGGTGTCCCAGCCTCAAGTGACGATAAAATTATAAGAAACTACAACATAAATAAAGTTAAAAGTCATTAAAAATGATAAGAAAAGCCTCAGTGTTTTTTTCAAAAGACCTGATAGTAATGTGTACGAAAATGACTGAATAATTATACACGCAGAGAGAAAAATTTAGTTCATACAAGCCGCAAGGAAGTTTAAAATTTAATATAGTATTGAAATGTTAAGATCAACCGAGTGAGAGAAAGAATTCTTGGGGTAATATTAAATACAAAAACAATATAATCAGTCGACCACATCAAAGCAGTTGTTGGGAACCATTTACTGCGCTTGCTAGTTTTAAGATAATTTTTAAGATTAGGCAAAAAGACATGGTGAAAAAGTAATTACTTAATATACTAAGCTAAAATTATCTTTTGTAATTGTCGTACGAAGTCTTCACTTGAATAAAATATATATATATATATATATATATATATATATATATATATATATATATATATATATATATATATATATATATATATATATATATATGAAATTAGTTTGGAACTACCAACTGTAGGGACAGGAGGCCACCACCTTTACCAAAGAATATTACTAGAGTAACTGACGAGTGAAATACATCCTAAGAGGAAGCTGAGAGTGCAAGAACGAGGGCGTATTTTAACAATAATTATATAAACTTAAAAGGAGAATTTAGAATAACATGAACAAGGCTTTGCTTCTGTAACCGGAAATAGATTATTAGAATAGATATAATTACATACTTACATATAACAACTTACATAAGAGAAGTACCTGAGTACGAAGCGCCAGCTTGGTGCCCTCACTACGTTAACCATGTTAAGAATAATTCACCAAATATACTACTTCCTTCTTCCCGCTCCCTACCGCATTTTCTTCTGACTTTTCTCTATATTTCTCGGCCCGATTGTGGCTTGTCAATGGAGCAGGACCTACCAAAACGTGGTCATTATGTTCTTCTATGTGTGGGTGTTTGGTGAAGTGTTCCAGCCACGGTATTGTATTCCTTTTACTGTTACTATTAAAATTACCCACACATCACCCTCCGTGTCTCTGTCTACCTCGTACATACACACACACACACACACACACACACACACACAGGCACGCAAAAATCACCAGTCAGAAGGGTGAGAATAAATCAGAAACAAACACAATGTGGTTTATCTGTGACATGTGGAGGAGCGGGCGACGCTACAGGAAGAGCCACGACTTGGAATAATAAACAAGCCAGTGGAAATCTCCTGTTCCCTCGTCTCCATTGTTCGTACTTATCTCAGTGGAACTGGATAACAGCCTCCACTCGTACCCTTAGAGGACGTACTAATTTTTCCCTACCTAGGAAGCCCCCATACAAAACACAAGCTTTGGATATGAAAGCTTCATCAAGTCAGTGACAAAGTGTCATACCACAGATGTGGATCCCCGTAGTTTAATGATTGGCTTTAATTAACTAATGACTAGTCCTTTGCTAATGACCCACACTCTGTAATGGGGTCCAGAAGCCCACCTTGCTTAATTTACAGTGTACTATATTTTCTGCTATTCAGCCACGTTTCCCAACAAAGCTTAAATACGATCCTCACAAAAGCTCTATCCAGAGCGAAACGTCGTCCCGATAAAAAAATACAACTCTTCCTTGTCTTCAGATTTGTAGGCAATACGCCAATTCATCCACAAAATTATGCAACTATAAAGTAATTCCAATAAAAATGCAAATTCTAAAACATTATAGCCCGCGTTGCTTATGCAATTTCATTGAATTATTTATCTGAATGAGCCTCTGGATCGTCTGAAAAGGGAAGCAAACTTTGAAACCCGTGTAGAGGGGAGTGCGTTCGTCTAATACCTTTGCTTTTGAAAAAGACTGAGCCCAAGAGTTAGGGCTCAGCCTGGATCACCCACTGCAGACACAAATAGGCTCATGCAATTCACCAGTCGCAGAGAACCAGTATGAGTTGACAACATCGTCTTGTTTCATCTCAGATTTTGTGGGTTAGTTGTGAATTGTTACAGCCACGATGTTGTTGGTTCGTTGTAAATTGTTCCACCTACGGTGCTTTTGGTTTGTCGTGAATTGTTCCACCCATACTATTGTGCGCATGTTGCCAACTCCAGTTACTGCATTGTGGGCTAGTTGTAAATTCCTCCAGCCATTGTATTGTGGGTTAGTTGTGAATTGTTCTAGCCACTGTATTGTGGGCTAGCTATGAAGTGCTCCAGCCACGGCTTTCTTTGCTTATTGTGAATTGTTCCAGCCATGGTATTGTGAGTTACGAATTGTTCCAAGAACTGTATTGTGGGTTAGTTGTGAATTATTCCAACCACTGAATTATACGAGTGACTTTCACTCTGCCTCCCGCACAAACACTCACGTACAGCTGAGATTATAAGTAATAATCACTGCAGTGACTTCAGCTATACAAGTTATACGTATATCTGCGCCTGGGAAAATGGGATTCAATTAATCTCGATCTCAAGGGAGGCAGAGCAGCATCAATTCCTGAAATCAAGATGTAGATAAAGACACATGTGCACAGTTCAAGACATTTATTGGGGAAACGTTTCGCCACAAGTGGTCTCTTTCGCCCAGCTGTGGCGAAACGTTTCCTCAGTAACTGTGCAGATATGTGTTTTTATCTACTACTGTCGGTATCACCATACCTTTCCAACCTTGAATCAAGAGCCCGGAACGTCTCACACACCCTCGTCAGGGGGTGGGGTGGGTGGTAAAACGCCCACACCCGGTTCTTCACGGCTGGAGCGCCTGCGAAGTCGTTCATCACAGCGAGGCATTTTTCTGCGGGTGTGGACGTCCGAGTAACAGTGTTGGGAGCGTCTCCAGGTGCCTTATCATCCATCATACACTCTGTTTGATTGATTGTGGCAACACTAGCAACCTCCTTCTGTTTTATTCTCTTTTAATCTCGGGGGCTTTTATTGTTTCCGTTGGTTTCGTTGTTTTCGTCGCTTCTGGTTTTCGTTTTCGTTGCTTTTTTTATGTATTATTTTTAATTCTTGATTTTTAGGTTTGTGTTTTATTGGTATGTGTTATTTTCTGTTTGGTTTTTATTTTTTATTTTGTACTTTTTTGTTTTTGTTTTTTGTGTTGGTGGCGTCGTTGGAGTAAAGAAGGGGAAGGGAAGGGGAGGGAAGGGGAAAGGAGGAAGGGAGAAGGGGAAAAGGGGCGACTCATCAAGATCACTCCACTATTTTGTGTGTGTGTGTGTGTGTGTGTGTTGTGTGTGTGTGTGTGTACGTGTGTGTGTGTGTGTCTGTGTGTACGTGTGTGTGTGTGTGTGAAAACAGTGACCCAGCGCCTCCATAAACACACCTCCAGTAATTAAGGAAGGAGGGAGAGTCTGCCAGCTTTTTTTTTTTTTTTTTGCCTCGAAACTCCTTTGTGGTGGACGAGAGGTTTTCGTCATTTTTCCCTCACACTTGTTTGTTCATTGGCGGGTTCATCATCGACTTTTGTCTGTTTTTTTTTTAGTCCGTTGATTATGTTTGTGGTTTAACCCACTGTTGATACTGTTGATGTTGTGACCCACTGTTGATTCTGTTTGTGGTTTAACCCACTGTTGATGTTATGACCCACTATTGATTCTGTTTGTGGTTTAACCAACCGTTGATTCTGTTTGTGGTTTAACCAACCGTTGATTCTGTTTGTGGTTTAACTAACCGTTGATTCTGTTTGTGGTTTAACCAACCGTTGATTCTTTTTATTGATAGATCCACCACTGATTTTTCAAGGCCAAGAGAGTGAACACTTAAATCAAGATTACGGGACCAAACTTCCATCTTCCACTTAACAGTCCCCGTGTACACTGATGTGACTTCTACTACTCCTTTATCACTCCTCTACTTGTACCTCATGCCTCTGTACGAGACTGATAATGCCTGCTATAAGGGCGAAACGTTCCTTCAGTGAATATACCCAGGTTTGTTCAAGTGTCTAATTCATCATCAGATGCCTTCGAATACGCAGGTTGCTGTTCCAGTAAATAATAAAGATGGGGAAGGGTGTCATACACTTCCTGGGGAAAGGAAGGGAATTAGATCTGACCCAAAGAAAAGAAGAGAAGGTAACCCCCAATTCCTTGAAACAAAAGCCCTTTCCCAGCATCAAGAATAGTCAACCACAATATTCGTACAAATTACCCCCAACACATAAAAAAAATCATTCTCGTCTGTATCTCTCCTCACTCACACAATACGGCAGCATCCGCCTCTTCTACTCCTTGGAAAATTGAACCATTTTCTTCAAGAGCGGCGACGCTGCGGAGACTTACGGTCTGAAGAGGCTCTATCTCCTCTTTTGTCGCTGCTTGTTTACCCAGGATCATCGGGCGGGGATTCATGCTTCATCCTGAGTTATAAATTTTCTCCGGATTTCCCGGGATCTTGGCTGATGCTTCTTCAGCATTTGTGTCTTATGAAATTTTGGGCTGGATGCTGTGTATCATTCTCCGTGACTGTTCCTTCCGTGAAGTTCTTCCTGCTGACTGGTGTGTCTTCTGTGGTGTTCTTGTTTCTAGGTTTTCTTGCTCCTCCGTAGATGTCTTTATTCCAGCCTCAATGTTTTTGTTTCTCTCTTGATAGATTTATTACTACCCATAATGTTCTTGTTCCTCCTTTTATGTTTTTTTCTGTAATGTTCTTCTTTTTTTATATATTTGTTAATTCCTGGCTGTGTGCCCCCCTTTGTTTCTTAAACATCTAAGGAAAATTTATTCGTTTGGAGAATAAATTAAAAAAAGTGATACCAAATCTGTCGTAGACAAATAATAAAATATATTATCCTAATGTGGTAGACGTCAATAATAGGTAAATGGTAAGTTTATATTTGCTGAATAAGGTATATTTTGTACTTTATTTTCAGTTGACTCTGTTGAAGGAAAAAGTTAGAAAAAATGTTAATTAATCGACGTTACTCATTGTGGTTCCAGCTGTTCTGCCTTTGATGTTGAAATGTTTTTTTTTTTTTTTTTTGACCAAGTTCTATTTTTTCGAGTATTAATTATTCTCTTTCAAAATTTAAGAAAACAATTTTTTTTAAGTATACGAGAGTTTCACCTCCAATACTTCAATTACACTCACTGGACATGCTTAGCTAATTAAGCTCCCTGTCTATGGGTATCTAAGTTATCGTATAGGAGAGCAATTATTAAAATTTCTTCAGCTTAATTGTGTACATGGTGTGTGTGTGTGTGTGTGTGTTTGTGTAGAGAGATACACAAGAGAGCAGTGATATACCCTTACACAGTGACATATAAATGATGTATCCTGCTCACCCTCCTCATGTTTTAAAAGGCTTGAGTCCCTGAGGATCCTCCTCCTCCCTACACTTGTCCTGTCAGAGTTACTGAGGTGTGTGTTGCTAGATAAAATGGGAGAGAGACAGAGAGTTGCTTACACAAAAGAGTTGTAAACAATTGCCAGGAACACAAATGAACCCATATGAATAGAAAAAGTAGATGAATTAATAATTTTTCGGTATTATACTGATGCCCTCTTCAGGAAACTTTTCATGTGTCTATGATGGGTTTGTTTACGTCAATATAAAAGTTGAAGTGGATGGCAGAGACTAGGACATATAGAATATCCTAAATTCTATTTCTTTTCGATGATAGTTCCCATTTTCCACACTTTGAAGCTCATTTTGTCAGAACTCTGGTTATTATTAAATATTAATCGTCACAGGCCTTAATTTTTCCTCTATAATTTCTGCAATTTCCATTAGTGGTTTGTGTAGCCGTATTCCTGTTGCTTCCTATAGAGAGAACCATGACTGGTGGGTTTTGCCAGTTCTTAAGTTCTCTCCATTAGAAATATTACTTGATGCTCCATGAATGATTCTCGCTCATTATTCATCTTCTAGGAATGCAACACATGCATGACAAACATGCCTTTTCTACACAGGGACACTCCACTAACTCTACCAGCTAAAGGCCACTCTCGCCACGAACGTGAAAAACAAAACTAAACTTGTATATAACTGATATAATGATATCACAATAAAATTGACATGGTTTCATGTACATAAAAATAGCCCAAACTCTTGATCTTTCTGAAAACTGTATTGATGTAGCTTAAATATTAAATATTTTTCAGCGTATGAAAATATAGTTGTCATGGAAATAAGAAGCAGGGAGAAAATATCGGTACATCCAAACACAAGGTTATAAGGCATAGAGGCAAAGAGCTACATAGTGTTTTCTTACGTTTTCTGAGACTACAGTATGAGTTTTTGTCACCTCAGATGGTAGCAACCAAATTCTCAGACTCTTGGACTGTTCCACTCTCCCTTCCCTTTCACGTCCTTCATATCTTTCCTCTTTCTTCTTACGCTCACTCACCCCCCTCCTTCTTCCACTCTCTTCTTACAACCCTTTATTTTCGTTTTATTCCTATTCACCCTTCTCTCCACCTCCCTCCACTCAGTCATATCCCACTTGTTTCTCTTTACTCCTGCTCTTCCCCCTCATTCTCTTTCCATCATCTCCCTCACCCCAGAGAGGGAGACTCATCAGGTCTCTCCCATGACACAGCTTTCCATTGGATGCTGTCGAGACAATAATAGAGATTATATGAAATCCTTTACGAGATAACTCATGAAAATCTGGAATTTATTACTCAGTGGATATAATACACTGCATAATTTAGGGCGTATTATATGGCCACCCTATGAATATGCTAAATACTATATAGCATCTGCAGTCAACACCAGGATATACAGGTAACACGTGGATTAAAATCCTAATGTAAGTTTAGGATATTTTGTTTATAAATATTAGCATGCACATTAATATTTAATCGATATTTGAGATATATTACGCTTCGATAAATATACTATTACACTTTGATCATAACCATATATTATTATTATAATTTTTATTATTATTATTAATATTAATATTATTATTATTATTATTATTATTATTTTTATTATATTATTATTATTATTATTATTATTATTATTATTATTATTATTATTATTATTATTATTATTATTATTACAAAAATCATAGGGAGAGAGCTAAATCCGTAGGAATTTTCAAGTGTACTGGGAATGGGTGGGAATCAGATTCCATCCAAAAACAAGGAGGGATAGTTCCAGTTACCTGGATCAAGAGCCCTTCACTCCGGCATCAAGGCACTTCTCTCGAAGGAAGACTGTCACTCGTTGATGTTCCTTAAACCCTCGTTTCCCGATAACTGTTGAACATCAACATTTCTTCAGCAGTAACAGCAACAACAACAGCAGCAGTGGCAGCTACATCAATGGCGACAATATCAACAACATCATCAACAACATCATCAACAACTTCAGCAACAACAGGGGTCCAGTAACAGTAACAACAGTTGATAACTGTAACAACAATAACAAGAGCAGCATGAGTAACAACAGAATTAACAGTAACAACAGTTACTGTAGCGACAGCAACAGCAGCAAATGCTAAAACAGCTAACAGCTGTGATAGATGACAACAGACATAACGATATTGATAAGAACAATAGCAATACTTATTAAAAAATAGCAACAATAGTAAAAAAAGAACAGATGCAAAATCATAAAAACCACTAGAAGAGGCGCAAAAGAACAGCAACTGAAACAAATAAACAAAAGCCACGAACATAAACAAAAGAATTACAACGTTGTATCCAAAACAAATACAAAATTAAAGAATTGAAAAAAATATAATAACACGGAATAATTAACGTATCTTGTCATCATACCTTCTTCTTCATCTTCTTCTGCTTCTTCTTCTTCTTCTTCTTCTTCTTCTTCTTCTTCTTCTTCTCCACGGCATCTCTTTATTCATCATCCATTGTGCTTTAGAAACCCTTACCACTAATGAGTCCCATATTTTTTTTACTCTCTTCTTTCAGAATTTTTATTTTTTTAAAAAACTTGGATGAGAGAGAGGCGGGAGAAAGAGGGTGAGAGAAAGAGGGGTGAGAAAGAGGGATGAGAGAAAGAGTGGCGAGAGAGAGAGGTGAGAGAAACCCCACTCTCTTCTTACCCAGTGTAATTGGATATTCTCTCACGGTTAGAAAGTCGTTCACCGCCTGGATATGAGGATTAATATAATCATTATTTTATTACTCCTTAAATATAATTTTCCTCGTCCCTGGACCTCTATCACGGTACACATTATGTCAATATTGTCCTATAATTATGCAGATTTTTAACAATTAAAATAAATAATTCTGTGGTAATGCTATTTAGCCTATTGTTGTTTAATATTTAAAAAAATCTATTTTCCTAAGGAGGATAAGTTAAAAATATCGAAAAATTTTACGTTTTGGCGATTTTCTTCAGCATTTACATACTTTTTTTTATATAATTTTCCTAAAAGTGTTCAGTTTTTTATTATTATTCTAAGCAGACTAGCAATTAACATACAGAGTTAGCAACTAATGGTGCTGTGTTCGCCGTCTTGATTTGAGTCATTTCTTTAGGACCCCTTGATCTAATACACTTCTAAATAATGATGAGTAAGACAAATAGGCAATATTAGAAACCTTTTATTAGGAACCTTTATTGATGAAACGTTTCGTCTGCGCAGCAGGCTTCTTCAGTCGATTACGGAGATGAATCGCTTATCTGGAGACATCGGTTCTAGTGGAAGATGAAGTTAACCTTTTGTATGACACCAGAAAGTACTGTTTTGAAGCCTCTCTGTCCCTTTCCTATTTCCATCCTCCGTTTCATTTCTCCTTAGCTATTTTTTTTTTCATACACTTCCTCTTCACCTTACCTTCTCCTCCTCCTCCTCCTCCTCCTCCCCTCCCCCGAAAACAATTTAAAACTAGGAGAAAAATAGCCATTATGTAGCTAAACTGGGTTATTAGGCTCCAGACACTGCAAAAACATGATAGCCTATAAGCGGCCTGGTAGGCTGTGATGTGATATTTAGGATAGTCGTTTAAAAGCGTATTGAAGTTTCTTTTCTTTTTTTTTTTTTTTTTTTTACTTTTTTTTGGGGGGTCGTGGGCCAGGGTCTAGAAGACAAAAAAAATCGACCATTAAAAACAGACTTTCCCACTTTGGCTTCTCTTGAATTAGAGCCTTGGCTCCAGAGCCAAGAATGTCGTCGCCACGACCACCACCATCACTACCACCACCACCACCATCGCTGCCACTACCACCATCATCATCACTGCCACTCCTACCACCGTCATCACTGTAAACACGTTCACTGTCACTACCACCCCACCATCACCACCGCTGCCAGCACTGTCATCACCACTGCCATCACTATCACGACCACCACCACCACCACCACCTCAATTTCCGCCAAGCACTTATTTGACGTGGCTGCCAAGGCTTTTCGCCTGACAAAAAAAAATAGAGTATCTTCAGGAATCCTATGTATTCCAAGTGATGGACATAGTAATGTTAGATCTTCCTGAGCTCATCCTTCTGTTCCTAGCCAGCTGGAAGTGGCTAGCTGTGGTCTCCTTAGGTGTGTCCTCCATAAATTTGACCTCCCTGGATGCGGCATTCCAGCTTCCAGACTCACAGAGCGACTTGCCTTTCTTCCTTCTTCATCCCAGATTCCCGAAGAAGCTTTCACTCCTGGCACATTGTGTCGATGTACAGACTCAGGGCCAGAGTGTTCACACCAGCTAGTTCTCACACGAGTGCATTCAAAACCGGGAGTTCTAAGTCCAGGATGTTTACACCAGTTCTCACCCCCAGAGCGATCACAAAAATATCCGCAGCAAACAACTGAGCTCTGACTTCAGGGCGTTCTCAACAGAGCGTTCTCAACAGGGTGTTCTTTCTCCAGGGCGTTGAAAAAAAAACCTAATCTCATTCTGGAAGCGTGAAGCTGTGGGACTGCAGGGAAGTCTGAGACTAAGTTTCGCTCCTTCACTGTGGTTACCTCATAATGAACCAGGATGGAACGAGAGGTTGTCTAATGCTTCTTCTGTTTAATGTGAATTATTAGTGAAACCTTACAGCCAATGTGTCTGACATTTATCATTAAATTTTAAATAATTCTCCAAGAAGCCTCTTCCACTGTCGTCACCACCCATGTGCCGGTGACCTGTGACTGTTAGAAGCTAAAGTCCTGATGAAGCTTGGGATTGCAGCTACACGTTGTTATGAACCCAGCCTTCAATGCACATTTCTTTTCGCAAAAAATATCACAATTCTGAAATATAATCGTATCTTTTCCTAATGTGTTTTATTTACCACACCTGATGATTATTTTTTTTTCATCGAATGAATAAATAGATGGATGTTTATGATAGTATTTCCTCGTCTTCTGACTATAAGAAAGTTATACAAGCAAATCAGCAGGTGTCTGTCACGGAGGGGCACTGGGATTCCAACCTCATCACCAAGACAAGCCAAAGGAAAAAAAAAGTTAAGTGTTATTCTCGTGTTCAGCGGTCACAGGTCTTACAATAGGGTGCTCTCATCTAGTGAGTTATTCCCCAGGGTGCTCACAACAGATAGTTCTAACCTCAGGGTGCTCAAAATAGAATACCCAAAGAGGCTCAGGGAAGTTAGTTATTACCTTAGGGTGCTCACAACAGTTCTTTCTCTCTATCTCTCTCTCTCCCTAGGGTTTCCATACCCCCACTTCTTTCTCACTCTTTCCTTTTTTTAATAGTAATAAATATTTACGCAACAAACACGAAAAGAAATAAATCAAATATTTGTTTCCATGCACAGAGAACTGGACGCAAAATTTCCGGAATTCAACAAATAATAAAAAAAACGTGTAACAGAAATATTGCCGAAGCAAAATCCTGTGCCAAAACAATTGAAGGATTTACGATAAGCAGCGAAGGATGAAGAAAAAAATGACATTGACGGAACAAGTATGATTTAAAAGGTGTCTAATGAAAACGTAGGAAATCACCAGAAAGGAATATTGTGTTAGGAGGTTGCACTTGACAAGACCCGCTGTGGGGAGGGAGGACAGGGAGAGCGGAATTGGATGTGGCGGACGAGACAAAAAACTTACAGTGGATCAAGAATTTTCGTGTTTCTCTACAATGTTACACGAATTGGAGGCAGACCAGCCATCGGTGTGTGTGTGTGTGTGTGTGTGTGTGTGTGTGTGTGTTTTGAGAGCTGTGTGTCGAGTACTTACGTCCCAACTCCAGCATGACTGTGAGGAAATCCCAAATTTACATTTGGTGAGAGGCTGCTGATCCAGGACATTAATGCTGCCCTCTGTTGGCAAGAATGAAAACTAAGAACTTCCCTTCCCTCAGGTGCTGTATGACCCTCACTGATTTTGCGCTTGACCAATCAGTTAACAATCCGGACACTCAGTGATGTAGACAGCTACACAGCTCGATGCCATCAGACACCCCAGCTGGTGCCACACCAGCTGTATTCAAGGTGAAGCGCTAAACCTACTTCGGTCATACACCGCCTGAGAAATGGGAGTTAAAAAGCCTTGGATCAAGAGCCATCTGCTGGCATCAAATATGGGATTTTCACTTCCCAGATTCTTCTCCGCAGCCGAAAAAAAAACTCGTTTAATACGAAAACAATGAAATATATTTCATGTCACTGCGTGATCAGAAAAAAAGGTATCCCCTTATTGCATAACCCCAGCCCTTTGTATCTCAATGCACGAGTCACTAATAGTACAGAGTACTATTAGCAGTACTCTGTACTGTGCAGCTAAATATTATCACTGAATCAGATGAGACATTCACAAATTGTCACGTGTGGAAACTAATGTCCCAATGACTAAAACTATTTCAAAACTTCCACTAAGAAACACTAACATTGAGGTCAGACTGAAGAGATATTCTCTTCTTATCTCAGAGGGACCTATGTGCTAAAATACGTCAGCACAATGAGTCCGAAGTTCAAAAATTTCATTATCAATTTATCGGTGATGAAGGGACGAAAGCAGTCAGGTGAGGCGCTCTAAAATTATGGGATGACAACCACTATTTTAATATTTCCAAATTCTTCCATAAAAAAAATGGTAAAATGGGACCTACACAGGCTAAAACGTATCCAAACTGTTCTCTAAATAAGATTGACCAAGTTTAAAGAAAGTAAATTAATTAAGCAAGCAAGCAAGCAACCAAGTAAATAAGTTTTAATTAGGCTTTGGGTACATAATATTAAATTGGGTTTTAATTAGGCTTTGGGTACATAATATTAAATTGGGTTTTAATTAGGTTTTGGGTACATAATATTCAATCTATTCTAGTGGTCCTGAGAGCACACAAATGTTATGAACACAAAAAGTTTATTATTTAGTTTTAATCTACAGGAGAATAACCCAATAAAACCAAACATTGTGACTTATATCAGATGAAAAATAATAAAATTGGCACATTGAAAGATACGCATCCTTTATTAAATCAAGAGGAAGTTTCCGTCTAGGAAAAAAAAAAAACATCAATGCATAAAAAGTTTGAAGCCCACCGAAGGATTCATTCTCCAGTTAATGCACAGAACACACACACACAAACACAAATCACCTGTACAGCTTAAACCCAAAATTAGCTTCATGCATTTTAAAATATACATCAGCCATTAAAGTTTCAGATTTGTTTTCTTTTAATGGCGGGAGGGGGAGGGTAGACTTATCCTTCTCTTCCAAGAAAGATAAGGAAAGGAAGGATAATACTATCTCCTGAGATCAGGACACCTCGTCGGCGTCAAGGACCTTCCCCTTTGAAGCACTCCACTAATTTAATACAAAATACTCTAGCACTTCGAGATTAAATATGGGGAAAATAGTACCTACCCACTCCATTAACAATACCAACCTTTATTTTTTCTAAGTTGGCTACACGAGTGCTGTAAATTTTAAAGCTGATTATAAAGAGCTCTTGTTGGAGTAACTGTACATTTCTGGGATCTGGGTTCAGCATTTTCTCTTGATGGGTTTTGAGTTGCATTTCCTAAGTGAATTTCTTAATTAACTCTGCCCGAGGGTGATGAGGTACACTCGTTCAACCTCACGATAACACTCCCCCAACAGCACATTCCACAGCTATCAACACCACAAGCTCCAACAAGAGCACTTTAGACAGCCCTCACCATTAGAAGCTCCAGCAAGAGCACTTTAGACAGCCATCACCACCACAAATTCCAACAACAGCACTTTAGACAGCCATCACCACCACAAATTCCAACAACAGCACTTTAACAGCCATCACCACCACAAGCTCCAACAAGAGCACTTTAGACAGCCATTACCACCACAAACTCCAACAACAGCACTTTAAACAGCCATCACCATCACAAACTCCAACAACAGCACTTTAGACAACCATTACCACCACAAACTCCAACAACAGCACTTTAAACAGCCATCACCATCACAAACTCCAACAACAGCCCATTCCATTGCCATCCCCACCACCATCTCCAACAGCAGCTCTCTCTCCAACATCCCAATCCCTCTCATTCTGTCTCCAACTAATCATTCTCCATAAATCCACCTCTACCATCTTTCCCCCTCCTCCAACACCGCTACCACCAACGCCACCACAACTCCTACCACCATTTCTCTCTCTATCAACTCCAGTACGGCCCGTTACCGATTTCTTAACGAACTGCAATGATGGTAATCCCCCAACTGATGTATGGGATTTCGTCCAAATCCCTGGCTAGATCGCGTTGTCTACGAGCGTCCCTTTGCGAGGGATGAGGCAGGGAATCCCTTGAGAAATGAGGTTGCTGGATATTGTTAAAGGCTTAATCGTTATATACCCTTCATAGTCCGTTATACCCCGCTCAACGCCCTCTGTATATTCCATAATATATCCCCGCTGTATACCAGTGTTATATCCACTGAATGACTTTTATGTAAAACTATACCTATATCAGTATACCGAGCTGAACACTGTCTATATATCTCGTTATACGTATAATTTATCAAATTTTGCTTTGCTATGTTCCATATTTATAGCTATCTAGTGTTATCTTTATTTTTAGCTATGCGTAGTAATTCACAAGTTGTTATAACCGGATACATCCCCGTTATTCCCGTTAAGTGATGTGATGCTATATACTCGTTGATTCTAAATCATGTTTCACTCGATTCTATCGTATTTTAACGAGTTATATCTCCGTAAAAAAAATATTTACCTCCATAATATTTCGCTATACTAGTACGTCAACATTTTATAACGTTATATTCCCGCTAGAGACTTTATAATTCCTTGTACATTGTTATGCCCTGTTATATTCTCGTTATACTCCGTCATACCCGGTACTTCCCCTGTCATACTCTACTGTATAATGGTTAATCTCTAATATGTCAGGATATACTCTTTCTGTTGCCCTTATGTCATATTTTTTTCCATAATCTGCGGTATACCTCATGCTAACTTTGTTATTCCCTGATGTACCCTGCCACACCTTGTAATACCTGCCACACCCTGTAATACCTGCCACATCCTGTAATACCTGCCACACCCTATAATGCCTGCCACATCCCGTAATACCTGCCACACCCTGTAATACTTGTCACACCCTGTAATACCTGCCACACCCTGTAATACCTGCCACATCCTGTAATACCTGCCACACCCTGTAATACCTGCCACACCCTGTAATACCTGCCACACCCTGTAATACCTGCCACATCCTGTAATACCTGCCACACCCTGTAATACCTGCCACATCCTGTAATACCTGCCACACCCTGTAATACCTGCCACACCTGTAATACCTGCCACCCTTTCCCACCCTGTAATACCTGCCACACCCTGTAATTTTTCCTGCCACACCCTGTAATACCTGCCACATCCCTGTAATACCTGCCACACCCTGTAATACCTGCCACATCCCGTAATACCTGCCACACCCTGTAATACTTGTCACACCCTGTTTGTGGTAGTGGTGGTGGTTGATCGTTTATATATATATATATATATATATATATATATATATATATATATATATATATATAAGTACAAGATCTGATGGAGAGGCTAGATTGCGTAAATGAATAAAGAATATATGAGTACTAGTTCTTGTACCTTCACCTGTCTCCTCTTGAAGTATTCATGCAATTAAGCCAAGTGTTCTAATTACAACCTTAATGAGGAACTATTTAAACTTGACGCTAATGATTATAGTTTGTGCTTCGGACACAACGCCGAAGAACTTTCTTTTTTCCTCTGCCATGAGTTATTTTTTTTGTTTGTTTTTTGTTTTGTGAAGTAGTGTTTAAGAAAGAATGTTTTTTTTATTCCTTCTTTCCATTTTCATTTTGTTTTGCATGTCGAAGATTAAAAAAAATATCTATATCAGTGAATTTTCTGGTGAAGTTTAAGCCTGTTTTATGAGGACATTTCGCTCCTTGCGAGCGAAACGTTGTCGTAACAGTCAAGGGTGAGACAAAAAGAGTTGTCATCCTACATCAAGACATTTCTAAGCCCAGTCCCGTTTATGGGGTCCCCAGGATGCGACCCCACAGTAACATGCTAATACGTGACTCACGAAATCGTAATGACACGATTGCAAACAAACCATACCACGGGTGGGGTTCGAACCCGCGACGGTCTGGAGTTTTGAGACTCTCTGACCGCTGGTTCGAACCCCACCCGTGGTATGGTATGCTAATACGTACCTGGGTCCGTGGTGACTTCTAGTTGGCCAGAGGCAACGGGTGTTAGGAAACACGTATATATCTTTTCCAACAGCCCCAGAATCGAACTTAGGTGCTTCTATTGTGAGTTGGTGATGCTGTCATCGCGCTAGTTGCAAAATCAAATATTTTATTCAACAATGACGTAGGAAGAATTAAGACATACGCAACATTTGGGTATGTTTATTTGTAGATGTTTCGCCAGTCAGTGGCTTTATCAGTACAATACAAGGATATAATGTGAAGAATTATATACAAGAGATGAGGTAATCAGTCCCTCGGCCTTAGAGTTGGTGAACGTAGTCCTGAAGACTGAGGCTCAGGGAATGATTACTTCATTTTTCTCTATGATTCTTCATATAATGTATTGATAAAACCACTGGCTGGCGGAACGTCTACAATTAAAGATACCCAGATGCTGCACATGGGTCTAATTCTTCGTCTTGTCGGTACTGTATACCATTTACGTACAACAATGACGTATATCGTAGCGTCGTCTGCTACTTCGAAATGTCTTACGTTACGTTACGAAGATATTTCCAGTGCAGCTTTTTTTCCAATTTCTTTTTTTTTTATATCTTGGGAGACAAGGTGGGGAGCTTTATTTCTGACGAGAGTTTGAGCCATTAAAATTATTCTCACCAAAATTGTCATTGTAGGGCCATTTTTTTTCCCTCCCCGAGGAAGAAAGTGTTTACTGTGTTGACAAGATCATATTTATCCAAGATGGCAGCTTTCTCCCTGTTCAAGAGGTTCTACAAGATGGCAGCTTTCTCCCTGTTCAAGAGGTTCTACAAGATGGCAGCTTTCTCCCTGTTCAGAGTTCAGATAGCTTTCCTGTTCAGTTCTACAAGATGGCAGCTCTCTGTTAAAGGTTCTACAGATAGCTCCCCTTCAGAGGTTCTAAGATGGCTTTCTCTGTTCAAGATGTTCTACAAGATGGCAGCTTTCTCCCTGTTCAAGAGGTTCTACAAGATGGCAGCTTTCTCCCTGTTCAAGAGGTTCTACAAGATGGCAGCTTTCTCCCTGTTCAAGAGGTTCTGCAAGATGGAAGCTTTCTCTTGTGTTAGAAGCTCTCCGAATTCTCTGAAAATTCTCGAGTATCCTAAACGTTTGGATTAGGTCTCCTCATAGTCTACGCTTTTTAGAACCAAAAAAATCATTGAGGTCAGGAGAGAAAATGGAGCAATTAAGGAGGAGAATAAGACAAAGGCAAGGATTAGAGTTTAGATTAGATTTTGCATACGACGCGGTTAGCTTACTGTGGACTCCACATCCATCCTGTGGACGCTAGTTTATTGCGCACCTTATATCCATCCTGTGGACGGTAGTACAAGAGCATATGGATGCCCAAATGGCCTAGGAACGAGGCCCAAAAAAAAGGTTAACAGGAGCACATATGGGTTTATATCTACAGTTGATCTACGTTTTGCAAGCAAATTTAGGATATTTGCTTAATATGTCTGGTATCGTATTTTTATTACCAAGAAAGGCAAAGAACAGGTGACGATCAGTTTCTAGAATATCATGATGGGAACTGAGGGTCGTTTGTGGAGAGAGCTGAGTGGGAAGTGGGTGCTAAGTGGGAAGGGGTACTGAGTGGGAAGGGGGTGCTAAGTGGGAAGGGGTACTGAGTGGGTAGGAGGTGCTGAGTGGGAAGTGGGTAGGTAGGGAAAATCGAGCAAATAATTGGAGAGGACAGCGGGGTAGTGACCGTAAAAACAAAGGGTTATTACCCCTTTTCCCAGTATGCTGCCTTCTCCCTCTCACCCCTTCCCCCTGGGTGTTTGTGTGTGAGTCATGTGGGATGGATCTAGAGAAACACTCCTGTGAAGGAGATAAAGGGGATTGTGTGTGTGCGGTGTGGAGATGATCAGACTGGTGCTCTCCCTCCCTCTCTCTCTCTCTCTCTCTCTCTCTCTCTCTCTCTATCTCTCTCTCTCTCTCTCTGTAAGTTTATCTGTTTATCTTTAAAATCTATCTGTACCCTGAGACGGGATGAAGCTCTCGCTGATGCAAGATTAATATTCTAGTACAGTGTGTACAGCAAGATGCAAGTTGCAGGGGATGGCTCGGGTCTCGTCACAGTGCCACCTCCAGAGTGCAGGTAGACAGGCGCTAATGACCCGCTTCATGACTTAATTAGCACATGTGTCCTCTGGGGATGCTGACAGGAGCAATTATATATATATATATATATATATATATATATATATATATATATATATATATATATATATATATATATATATATATATATATATATATATATATATATACGATTCTAGGCTACGAACCAGGGCAAAGCTTTTATCCCAGTGTGAATTAATTCACACTGGGATAAAATTAATTCGCCCAATGTATGGGCGAAACGTTGTCAACAAAGAATCGCATTATACTAACTAACATCTTGACGAGGTTTGAACTAGCATCGTCACGAGGAGGCAGGTGAGTAGAGAGACAACATTCTGCCTGGGTCACTAAGGACTAATTAACAGAGATTATTAGCTCACTATAGGATAATTATCAGCCAAGGTGTCCTCATTGATGATTAATTACCATTCATTCTTCTCGTGATGTGACTTACTAAAATGCAGTAAATAATTAATGCTCCATAATGCAAATAATAATAATAATAATAATAATAATAATAATAATAATAATAATAATAATAATAATAATAATAATAATAATAATAATAATAATAATAATAATAATAATAATGATGATGATGATGAACCTTCGTAAAACGTTTTAACGTTACTTCCTTCAGGGTTGAGAGAGGAGGAGTGGGACCTTGATGTTATTAAAGGTCTTTTTTTTTCCTTTATCTAAAGCATTAAGGCTATCCTCCGACCCACTCACCGGAGCCGTATAATCCCGTTTTACCGGTCACCTGCGAATGTGATGCTCTCACGCTGGTTATTTCTTAATGACAGGAATACATAAACACTAGTTAATTCTATCAGTTGCCTCGCGGAATGCATATCAATGGAATGATGTACCGGGAAGCTTATAGATAAGATACGGAATATGCGGTTAATGGCATTTTATTGAGAGGACGTTCCGCCCACCAGGGAGATTTGATAATGATCCTGGTGGACTAGATCAAAAACTGCCAGAAAACGTAGATATTGTGTGAATATCAAAATGGTATACAATACCGACAAGTTGGTAAGACACATAGGCAACATTTAGGCTTCTTTATTCCGAAACATTTTGCCTACACAGTAGGCTTCTTCAGTTGAGTACACAAAGTAGGCAGGAGCAGTAGAGATGTGAGTACGATGTAATCAGTCCATCACTCTTGAAGATGTAGATTTGAGGATGTCAGTCCCTCAGCCTGGAGAAGAATTCTGTTTCATAGTCTGAAACAATGTGTAGAGTAGTAGAAGAACGAATGTAATCACTGAGAGGTCACGTCCCTCTCAGATCCAACCATTCTCTCTTGAAAAAGTTATCCAAGGTGTTTTCTCTTCTGTACCAAGATGCCATGGTCTGATTACATCGTCTTCACATTTCTACTGTTCCTGCCTACTTTCTGTACTCGACTGAAGAAGCCTACTGTGTAGGCGAAACGTTCCGGAATAAAGATGCCTAGATATTGTGTCTTATCAGCATTAGTTGTCTGGTAACTGAGTGACAGAGATCTGGGCTCTTATCTAAGAGCCCAGATAGGACTCCTTTGCGAGGCGAGACGAATGGGCAAGCATCCCTATTCTTTGGATATGAAAGGTATATAATACCGACGAGGTGAAGAATTAGACACGTGTATCTTTATTTGTAGACGTTTCGCCAACCAGTGGCTTTATTGGCTTTATCAATACAATACAAGGACTGATTACCCCAGTCCCTCAGCTGAGGGAATGATTACCTCATCTTTTATATATAGCTCGACATTTTTCACATTAAATCCTTGTATTATATTAATAAAGCCACTGGATGGCGAAACGTCTACAAAAAAAAATACCCAGATGTTGCACATGCGTCTACTTCTTCAACCCCACAGGTGTTACCACTGTTCACCTACCTGCAAATAGACACCTGGAAATAATCTGCTGTTACAGGTCGTATCCTCGGGGCTGGAGGAACGCGAAGGAAATCCACAGTGCCTGACTTTCCTGGGTAATCTTGGATAATAACCCTCAGGGGGTTAATAATTTGAAGAAAATAACCTTCTTCAGTCCTTGTATTAAGAGCGACCCTCTTCGGTGGTTGAAAAATTCCTTTCCTCTGAGCTTCTTCGGGAAGGAAGACGGTCCCCAGAGGGGCTTCTTACTCTGTATTCCTGCTGTTGAAGACTAGTCTGGGATTCCTGAGAAAGCAGCCAGATGATTGCAATTGATGGCTTCGACGCGGCTTGCATTCTCCACAGCATCTTGCAGCTGGTGGAGTAACTTAGACAAGAGATACCAGAGGGGAGTTTCAGTTGGCTTTGAGACCAAGGTATTGAGCGAAACAGCAGCTAAGTTGTGGAAATGAGAGACACATGCACCTTCAAGATATTGAAAGAGACGTTTCGCCCCTGGAGGCTTTATGACTTCTTAAGGAATTGCAAAAATAAAAAATCAACAGGAAGACATACATGTATAAGGAACAAGACTACACCTCACAGTTACCTTACAACACCTGACTTTTTATGATGGTTAAATCTCTCACATGAATAGACAGAGTGCAACAACCGGACCACCACCACCGAGTGCAACAACAGGACCACCACCACCGAGTGCAACAACAACAGGACCACCACCGAGTGTTGCTGCTCTTGTTTCGTGTCATTTTCTGACTTTTGTGTTGCTGCTTTTGTCTTGAAGTTTCATGCTCTTGTTTCATGTCATTTACTGACGTTTGTGTTGCTGCTCTTGTCTTGAAGTTTCAAATAGTTCTTTATTTATTAAGCGTCTCCTTTAATATACTTTTATGTTTATATTGTTCAGTGTCTTATTCACAGAATCTGTCAATGCTAACTTTTCTGTACTTGTACAGTAGTTAGTTTACTGTGTACCAACAGGTCATACTGTGACAGTTTACTGTGTACCAGCAGGTCATACTGTGACAGTTTACTGTGTACCAGCAGGTCATACTGTGACAGTTTACTGTGTACCAGCAGGTCATACTGTGACAGTTTACTGTGTACCAGCAGGTCATACTTTGACAGTTTACTCTGTACCAGCAGGTCATACTGTGACAGTTTACTCTGTACCAGCAGGTCATACTGTGACAGTTTACTGTGTACCAGCAGGTCATACTGTGACAGTTTACTGTGTACCAGCAGGTCATACTGTGAGTGGTAGTTTACTGTGTACCAGCAGGTCATACTGTGACAGTTTACTGTGTACCAGCAGGTCATACTGTGAGTGGTAGTTTACTGTGTACCAGCAGGTCATACTGTGAGTGACAGTTTACTGTGTACCAGCAGGTCACACTGTGAGTGACAGTTTACTGTGTACCAGCAGGTCACACTGTGAGTGACAGCTTACTGTGTACCAGCAGGTCATACTGTGAGTGATAGTTTACTGTGTACCAGCAGGTCATACTGTGAGTGACAGTTTACTGTGTACCAGCAGGTCACACTGTGAGTGGTAGTTTACTGTGTACCAGCAGGTCATACTGTGAGTGACAGTTTACTGTGTACCAGCAGGTCATACTGTGAGTGACAGTTTACTGTGCAACTGAAACTCTTCCTTTTCGTGATTTATTGTGAAGAGCTCTTAATTCGAGGAAGTAGATCAATTCTCATCCTCGGATCAAAGTTGATTTCCTCTCATTCCCCTGGAGCACTATCACCCATTCGGGCTTACCGCTTACCCATGAATAACAATAAACTATTACATTTAACGAGGTCGAGTCTATTAAATAAGTTAACTGATTTAACGAAGTGTTCTTCAGCGCCTTCGTGCACACGCTTCTTTAGCGAGGTCTGATCTCTTATATAAGGTGGGGCCTCTAACAAGGTGAGGCTTTTAACGAGGTGGTCTCTTCAGCGAGGTGATACCGCTAACGAGGTGTTGTCTTTAACGAGGTGGTCCTTCAACGAGGTGGTACTTTTAAGAGGTGGTCCCTTCAGTAAGGTGGTGCCTCTAACGAGGTGGTGCCTATAACGAGGTGGTCCCTGGTGCCAAGCGGCCCGCGAGTGGCGCGCCTCTGATCACATTATTTGGCGCAGTTGGTGCCAAGAGACCCATCAATTTTCGAATTAAGGGGAGAAAGGTCAGGCAGGAAATGCGTTATAATGGTCATTTCACAATTTTCGTGCGTGCCGAGATAAGACTTCGTGAGTGGCCCTTTACGTGTGTGTGTGTGTGTGAGTGTGTGTAATAGTAATAGTAGTAGTAGTAGTAGAAGTAGTAGTTAGTAGTTGTTAAAGACACTTTTCGATAGACACATTGCCTGTTTTGTGTGTTGTGTGTGTGTGTGTGTGTGTGTGTGTGTGTGTGTGTGTGTGTGTGTGTGGAGTAGTGGTGTGTGTGTGTGTGCTCATGAGTGATAAAGACAGATAGAGAGAAAGAGAGAGAGAGAGAGAGAGAGAGAGAGAGAGAGAGAGAGAGAGAGAGAGAAGAAAGACCCAAGAGGGGGCTGGGGTGTAGCTGGTGCTTCTAATCAAGCCCACAACACCTAAGTAGTCTCCTCCTGTCCAGCAATTGACCATTGGATCGTAACTACAAAACTCTGGTGATAACGATTCTCTCACAGGCCACGTCCGTTCCTCTAACCTCATTACCCAAGACCCAGGCAAGAGGAAGAGATGGAGGAAGATAGAGGAGGGGCGCGATCGAATGAAGAGGGGAGAGGGGGGGAAATGAGGAGGAAGGAAGTGAGAGGATGTTAGGTAGAAGGAATGAGAGTAAATGATGGAGAAAAAGTAATGGAGAGGAGCAATTGGGACGTGTGTTAACAGGAGGAAGGGAGACGAGGAGGGAGGGAGGGAGAGGGAGAGATTAATATATTTATGGGGAACAACGTAATTTGATACGGAAGGGGATAGCTACAGTGCCTTGGATTAAGAGCCCTTCGCTAGCTTCAAGACATCCTCTTCAATATAAATGGAGACTATATAGAAAAATATGGAAAGGACAGACACGAGAATGCTGAGGAAGAAAGAGAGAGAGAAAAAATAGTAGACAAATATACCTTACCAGAGAACAGAAGACTGGAGAAACGAGAAGAGAAAGAGGGAATGAAGTAAGAGGTACAGTAAAGAAATTAGAAGATAACCAAAATAAAAAAAAATAAAAATAATTATGCAAAATCACAAGAAATTTAGTACTTAGAATGAGGAAGGATATCAGAACTGAAGAAAGAGGGAGGTGGAACAGAGCCGTGAGAAAGAAGAAAGGATGATAAAAGAAGGAAGAAGAGAGACTAAGAAACAGTGAGAAGAAAAACCGATTAAGTCACGGTAGAGAAACATTGCGAGAGAAATTAACGTAAAATGGAATAGTATAAGAAGGAAATTAAGAAAACGAAAGAAAAAATGAAAGATTGACAAAATCTGAAATGAAGAAGAGGCAAAAGAAACAGAAGACGAGAACTAAGATGAAAGTGAATTGAAAGTGAGGATAAAAAAAGTAAAAAGAAAATGAGCAAAAACAATAAAAAAAGAAAAGGGAAAGTGAGAACAGAGTGAAAGCGAGAAAAATAGATGAATGAGGTAAAAGAAAGAAAACATGAAGTGAGGGATAATAATCAGGCAAATAGAACAGAAAAAAAATAAGAGGAAGAATTTGAGAATGTTAGAAGACAAAGATGGAAACCGAAAAGAGAGAAAGAGAAGGAACAGAGAAGAGGAAGTGAGAGGAGGAAGATGACTGGAAACTTGGAGGGTGGGAGTGAAGGGTAAGTGAGAGAAAGATTGGAATAGGGAAAAAGCTGGAGAATTGTATAAGATAAGTTGAGAGAGAGAGGGAGGTGAGGGAATAAGAGAGGCTAAGGTGAGATAATGGTGGAGGGGAAACACCAATGTCTTCTACAGGAAGGAGGGGAACCCTCAAGGGATCAGTGCTGCCATCCAATTCATTAGGGAAACTCTGTTGATTCGTTGCGTAGGACGAAGGGGAGTATGTGTGTGTGTGTGTGTGTGTGTGTGTGTGTGTGTGTGTGTGTGTGTGTGTGTGTGTGTGTGTGTGTGTGTGTGTGTGTGTGTGTGTGTGTGTGTGTCTGTCTGTCTGTCTGTCTGTCTGTCTGTATTTGTGAGAAAAAACTAGCAAATATTAAACAATGAGAGAGAGAGAGAGAGGAGAGAGAGAAGAGAGAGAGAGAGAGAGAGAGAGAGAGAGAGAGAGAGAGAGAGAGAGAGAGAGAGAGAGAGAGAGAGAGAGAGAGAGAGAGAGAATTGCTGCTGCTCTCTGAAAGAAACCGACAGTAAAGACTCAAGTAATAAGAATGAGGGAGAAGGCAAACCAACCAAAACAAAACCACAACGTATGCGAATAACTCAACAGAAGTTTCCAAAGTGTTTACTCAGTGGAACAAGACCCACTGTCACAAGGGAAAAAGGATGGGCAGTGGGCCCCAGAGCTACCAGCAAACTTTGAAACATCAAGCGACGATGTAGAGAAATTGCTGACCAAGTTGGTCACATCAAAGGCAGTGGAGCCAGACAATTGATCGCTGTGGATGCTGAGGGCAGAGGCAACGGCACTGACAGCATCTGGACCAAATCTTCAACAAGCCGATGGCATTAGGAAAGCTACTGATCACATTTGGAAAACAGCATATGTAAATACATTACACACACGCAGGCACACACACATACACACACACACACACACACACACACACACATACACAAACAAACACACACACACAAACAAACACACACACACACACAACACACACACACACACACACACACAAACACACACACACACACACACACACACACCACAGATACGATAAAGTTCTTGGAGCTGGGATAGAATGGACCTAGTAGTGACCAGCAAAGAGGCGGGGTCAGGAGCTTCGAATCGACCCCTTCAACAGCAAATAGATGAGTACACACATACACACACACACACACACACACACACACACACAGAAACGTGAGAGCTAAATATATTAATGAAACAGCTTTCCTTAGCAGTGATTGTTGTCTAATGAGCCCAACAACACACAAAAAAACAATACATCTCTCTGGAGTCTATTAACACATACCAAACACATGACGTAACTCCAGTGAATCCATCAACATACACCAAATATCTGACATATTTGAGATACCCCTGAACGGTGCATATCATCTTTACATTCCCCAAACTTCCGAAGAATTAAGCTTCCTAGACAATTCAGTTGATACAAATCATTAGCAATACTTAAAGACTTCAAATCACATGAACTAATTTAAAGGAGGACTTCGTATCATATATAAAACTCGAGAAAAGGATCAAATTTCAAGGTCGTCTGCATATTACAGTCAGTACCCGAGAATTCGAGAGCGAAAATAGTAAAGTGCTGCGGTAGGCCTATCTGTATATTTATCTAACTTATGCTCAATAGTAGCTCACATAGAGACAGAAACA